>CM077520.1:18046692-18474249 GCA_039654895.1 Mongoloraphidia duomilia
TTTGGTTGATTAACTGAATTGAAATAAAGGTTCTCACGCTAATTTTCATTCAATTTCAAATTTTTATCCCGTAATCATCAAAAACTAATATATAAAATTATAACGGGATCTCTATATCTATATGTCGAGTTTCCAAAGCGTCTTTCTGTTTGTGTCGGAATCATTTCTGAACCGATTTTAGGAGTCTTGGTAGTCTACTAATTATTTGTACTCAAACTTAAAGTAAAGAATACTTTTTACCATGCTATATTAAGGTACGTATTAACAGAGGGTTACTTTCAAAAAAGCGACGCTAGTGCCAATTTTATGGGCAAAATTGACCGTCGCATAAATAAAGCCGCATCAAAAGCCAACTTCACAATAAAATTTAATTTTGAAGCTGCATTGAAATGCATGAAATATGTATAATTATGACGATGTCCGCCGTATCGTTATATATGTAAATACAGTGTGAAACTTTGAGCCGGGTGAGGGCGAGGAGGTATCGCAGTCTAGCGAAGTCTAGTTGGTATGTCCACTGAAACGACGTCAGCTTAACGAGTTCTCTTATAGTATAACGTCACTTCAACTGTACTACACGTTAATAGGTTTCTGTTATACAAGTAATCGATGGAACTTTGTCCAGCAACGTGGTCAATATTCAACTACCATGCTGTCACGCTGTGAAGTCTTTTTGGTCACTAATAATGGACGCTATGACCTAGGCCACTGAAGTTGATACCGTAGAGCTTAAACTTCAGTACTAAGGGTTGCCATCTTTTCAGTTTCGGGAAACGAGACACAAGAGAGCGGAGTTGTTTTAAGCTTCAAGTTTGGTGGAGAAAATCTTGTTCAAGCAAAAATAATAATAATAATCTTTATTAAAATTTAATTTTTGTTTACATCTTGAACATTATATGTACAACACTGTAGATACTGAGGTCGTATATTAACAGTTCTACATAGGGATGAATTAGTCCATATAATAATGTTATAACTACTTATTTCTTTTTATAGGAAAAAATTTAACAAAACATAAAAAAACCCATACCACTTTTAATCTAATGATAAATTATATATATAACATGTGTTTGATTCTTCTATGTTTGAGTTTAGCATTTTGGCTATAATCAATATTGCACAATAGCATATTCTGTTTGAAATCCAGCCTATGAAAATAATTACAGACAATGATAAACACTTGGTCCTTTATGTTATTTATTTGAAGTTCGTTAATGTTATGCAAAGTTCCAATATGAGTAAACATTCTGTACTTGCCTATTAATCTAAGATATTTGTTTTGTACAATTTGTAATTTTTTGTAATTAGTTTCACACGTTGAGTTCCAAACAGGACACGCGTAAGTTATAATGAGCCTTACCATGGTTTTGTACATTTGTAATTTATTTTGTTCACTCGTAAGCGTATTCCTGTTAAGAATCGGATGTTCAAACAAAATCATACATAGAGGAGAAGGTAGGAATATGAGATAACTATTATTTTACCATAATTTGAATTTTCTTTTTTTTTCTTAGCATGCCTGAAAACATAAAGAACACAAAAAGGCCTACAGATAAGGCATGTTAAACAATAAATACAAATTATTTGGAAAAAAACTTTAAAATGTTTATATTTTTCTGAATTTTATTTTTAAAATCAGGGTAGCAATATGGGACAGTATTTTTATATAAAAAATGGAAAAATAGTCTAGTTTCCAAGCATTCCAACATATTTAGCTAAAAACCATGGTGTCTGTTTCTACCCTATCTCATATTCATAACTTCTTCACTAAACTTGTTATTAGATTTTAAAGCAACACAAAACTACAATCGGTGCAATTTTGTTGGGGGGAGGGCTGGTCAAGATCGTAATGAGAGTAAACATATGGAAAACCGGTTATCATTCTGAAATTAGATCATAAATGACAATCCAAACGTTCTAAGTGAAATTCGGAGAATTTTCAGGAGCCAAAGTTCAGTAACAAGAATTAGTATGAAGTAAGTTTCATGAATTTTCACACTTTGTAAACCCCAGGAAGGCAACTGCCCTACCCTGCCCTTACCCCCTTGCGTACAGCCATGGGTGCAATCGTTTCTTGTTAAATTCGTAAAAATTGCCATTTTTGCCACGTTTTTATTAACTCGCTTTCTTGTCTTTTGGTTTGTTTGTCTGTTCGGTACAAATTTTGCAATCGATTTTAAACTAAATTCCTGATGAGCTAGAGACTTGAAACTGTAAAAATAGCTGAGAACTGGATGACAATGCAATAATTTAAACTTCCCGACCCCCCAAGCCTAAAGGAGATCACCATACGTCGATTACTCGCCCGGTGGCCGTGCTTACGATACCTAAAGCACGGAACCGAGAAAAATAATCGATCCCCTACTGAGCGTCCCAGTTTCCCCTTTGCAGGGTTTTCTGGGATCAGTCAGGGGATGTATTACACGACCAGAGAGCAAGTCCCCGGCGCATGGCAATCACTGGCGACTTGAGCGGAATACACCTTGCGGTGCAATCAGAACCAGCTAAGCAAACTGTAGCACGCCTATCAACATATGCACGAACTCGGACCCAATGCGCTGTCACCGCATCGAGCCCTCGAACCAGCGGACGTACACCTAGAGCGCGCTGTCACCGCGTCTAGGCGTATCCGTCTTTGATATTAAGCTGATAAGAACAGATGAAGTTTAGACTTCCCAACCCCCCAAGCCTAAAGGAGATCGTCATACACTGATTACTCGCCCGGCGGACGTGCTTACGAGTCCAAAGTACGGAACCGAGTGAAATAATCAATCCCCTATTGAGCGTCCCAATCATTTCAGGTCCCCTTTTGCAGGGTTTTCTGGGATCAGTCAGGGGATGTATTACACGGCCAGAGCGCAAATCTCCGGCGCACGGCAATCCCTGGCGGCTTGAGCGGAATACACTTCGCGGTGCATCCAGAACCAACTAAGCAAAATGTGTCTTCCTAGGCGGTCCGGATCTCCTCTGCAGATGGCACACTCGACTGTCACCGGAAGCGGGTATGGAATTTTGACAGTCGTACTCGATGTCGAGAATCCCTCTTCATGCGTCGTATCCATGGTACTGTACACCGAAAAAACAAAAGAAAATAGTTATAATATAGCACTCACTCACTTTACTTTACTACAAATTTTGATTATAAAAATTCCGAAATACAAAAAAAAACAAAACAAAAAAATAATTTTGAATTACTGAAGCGCTGTGCCAAAAACGAAAGAAAATGAACGGTACACTGGCACAGCGTAAGATCGCTTGATCAAAGTGTAGGTTAATCACGAATTAAGCTGATAAGAACAGATAAAATATGTTTATTTTCATAGAAAAATTTAAAGGATACAAAAACGTTTACAAAAATAAAGATGGGTCAAAATAATAACAAAAGATGGTATAGAAAATAAATATGAGCCACCTCAATAAATTGTGTGCTACGCAGTGATGTTGCCATAGAATCTTAATTATTTTATATAAATTAGTAGAAATATAACAAGTTAACCACCCTATTATAATAGGGTGGTGCAACATCCTAACCGGATGCTGCTAATTAGTATATAATTTTTTTTTATTATTTTAACAATCAAAATATAATATAAATACAATATAAATACAATATAATAATATAATAATAATAACAATGATATTAAGAAGTGGTGACATGACATGATCACTGTCAGATGCACAACCAGTCGCGCATCCATCAGCGGCCACGCCGTAGCACCATCCCAACAATCACCATTTTTCCCAGAAGGCGGCCATTGAGACAGCACCACAGTGCGACCATTTGATGCACGACTAGCCGTGCACAACACAGTGGTGATAATTAATCGCTATATTGCCGCATGCCGGACAGATGTTCGATATAAATGTTTCTGGTCCAGCGGATAGTGTCCGAGACCATGAGGCGCGCCATGGCGTCACTATAGCGATGCGCCACTCCCAAGTGCGTAAGGAACGGCATCGTTACTCGACAGCCAAGCGCCAAGTGATCCGATCACGAATGCATCCAAGAATACCCCGTAGCCCTGGGCTTGCAGTCAGAGACCCGTACTTGTCGAGCTTGTGCTGGCGAGCTGCTTCCAAGGCTCCCTCGGCACCCTCGAATGCAATCGTGACATCAATGATCGAAATGCGATGCTCGTTCTCATTACGGAGGACCAAATCAGGTCGAAGGTTGTCATGGACTCCATCAACACTCTTATTGACGGTGACCACAATTCCAGTCCTCGGTCGAATAGAGTTGGCTAACCTATTGAGGACGACATTATGCCGTCGTTGCCACGCTACCGAATGGACCATGCAGTGATTTACCACATGGGGGAGTGTCTCCCGCGCATACCCGCATCTATGACACCTTTGATTTCCACCGCGAACGAACCGACGTGTACCATTTAAAGGTACACAGTCAAGTCGTGCTCGATGGATAAATCGGTAGTCGCAGAAAAGAGTATTGCGTCCATCCAGCAGGAAGTGGTTGCTAGCACCCCTCTGAGTTACCGAGGCGTGGACCTTCCCCTGATCCAGCTTCCGAATGAGACGAACCGTGTATGTCGATCGGATCGACTTCTTCAGTTGGCGAATAACCGCCGCCCTGGCAGTACCCGGGATTAGGACACGTTACACAGCACGTCCTACGCGCCTCACTGCCACGGACAACTCGCCGCATTCCTCCGACCAGTCGAACCCAACTCCGAACTTATTCCCAAGACGACGACAGGCATTTCGGACCTGCGTCCACGGACTCGAAATATCTCCGCCGTCTTGGGCCATAGTACCTTCAAGCGATCCACTCAGATATGCAGCTACGTCCTCTTCAGTGGGATTTGTCGTCGTGCGCTTCATTATTACCTTGCGTAGGGTTTCCCACGCAACATAACTAACGACATCGTCGGGACAAGACAGGAGTCGAAAGGCATGAGCCACAGTCAGAACGTCAGCGTGGTCAGCCAGAGGAAGCAAATTAGCTCCACCCTGTCAAGAAGGTATGTAAAAAAGCTCGGCAAAAGCGCGTTGAGGCAGGCTCATCCATTTTTAGCAAGTTTCTTGATTGCATTATCCGCTATCGTTAGGGCGCCGCGGATAATGAAATCAAGACGCGACAGGACAAACATGGTCAACGACTCAAGCTTTTGCCAGGGTGCTAACAGTGAGCGGTCTATAGCATAGACATCAGCGATTACACGCTGTATGGTATCGAGCGGGGTCTGGTCAGACCTGAACCCCGTCGGGATGCCTAAATGACTATAGACTTCACCGTCATCCATTACCTCTGGAATACCTCCCTGAATCGTAAAGACCGTAGGTCTCACCCTTCTCTTATCTCGACAGTGCATATGAAGTGAAGCGCACTTTGCTGGCTTGAAGCTAAGACCCAGCCAGTTTGCAACCCCACATACAGTATCCAGCATTAGTTGCATGGACTGTGGATTTTTGGCTAGGAGCACAATGTCATATGCGTATGCAAGGGCCGACACTTTTTTGCCACAGAGGTCATAAGCATCCCTGCTTCACTCCCGAGCGAACCGGAATCGGGTCCGTTTCACCATCCGTGGTACGGACCGAGGTTGTGGCTCGAGAGTAAAGTTCAAGGACCACACTGAGGAGATGGTCTGGTATACCGAGCATTTCAAACACGGTGCGAATCGTTTGGTGCGGGAGAGAGCCGAAAGCGTTGGCTAAATCTAGCCAACACACCACGACTTCCCCCCCGACCGCGTCTCGCATCGTCCAGCGCAGATTGCACGAGGAAGTTGTGCTCAAAGCACCCTTCTCCCTCCATGAATCCGTTTTTCGCCGGAGAGATTCATGATTTTTTGCCCATCGTGCAATCCTGTCTGAAATTACTGCGGCATACAACTTGCCGATAGTACCTCCCAACGCTAGTGGCCGCCAGTTGACGAGGTCGTCACGGTCACCCTTCTTGTACAGAAGAACCGTTCGCAAGTCCGCCCATGCCAGGGGTGTTCGTTTCTTACTGAAGCAACGATTGTACATTGCTGTTAGAACACGGCAACCCGGGTCAACACGTTTCAGTAACGACTACCGAATACCGTCTCTACCCGGGGCCGTGTTCTTTGTCCTAGCAAGGCGTGCAGCAACCTCATGCTCCTCAAACGGCTTCAGATATAACGAATTATCGATATCTGTGGTTGTCTCCTGCACAGCCATTGCATCCAAGTCACATTGCGGAACATCCGGTATCTGCCGATTTGACTCGGCGTAGATACCAGTAAAATGTTCCGTAATGCACTCAGTACTTACAGTGCAGAAGGGCGCCGTATCCAGATTGAGCACGCGGTTGATAGCACGAGCCTTGTTAGTTCTATACAGCTTCTGTACAGACGCTGCTTCAGCCCCATCGAATTGCTGTGCTCGCGGACGAGCACGCATCGGTGGCCTGGCATGGTCGTACCGCGGACGATTCTGTTGCTGGCGTTTCTCAATGCCCTTATCACACGCAGCAATGTTCAACGTTATTTCGTCGATGGCCGTCTTGTCTTGAAAATCTAGACAAGACAAGACAAGAGTCTAGAAAGTCTAGATCTAGACGGCAACACTAGCCCCCGTGATACACAATCTACTATTACTCATCGGGTTGTAGTTCCATTGAGTATAAGTATAGAGAGTAGTGAGAAGACGATATTGTACTGTGGTCTGTATATACAGTAACTGAACTGACCCTCGGCATGTTATACTTGTCTAGTTGGCAGCATTGTTATGTACTGAGTAGTCAGTTTGTGTGAAATGTTGTAATGTTATAACGTCATGCAGACAAATGCCTGTACATTTCTTTGGACATTTTACAAACTATTATTTAAACTTCATTGCCATCAAAGAAAGAAAATAATACAAAAATAACATAACTTCAATCTGATTTTCTTAATGGAGTCGTTCCACATGTCAGTATTTGATAATTTTAATTATTTTGATCCTTTGAGCCACAATTTTGATTACCCATTTTTGTTTCAACGCGAGCCGGCATTACCCTTCAAATCGTCGAGGCAGTGCCGCCTAATAAGTTTTACTTCAAAATGAATACATTAATTAATGGGCCAAAATATGATTTCTTCATCTACTTTGCGGGGGACACCTAACTGCGTCAAAAGTTTTAATCCGACAGTTAATCTAAAATGATTGGGCTATATCCCATGTTTGAAATTACATTGAAAAATACACCATTTTGAGAATTTTTATTGCGCAATATGCTTCCGAAAATATCAAAAAAATTGTTTTATATAGCCTATTATTTGTAATGTAAATCCTAACCGTCAAAAGAAAAAATGACAAGGGGCACAGTAATTACGATTGTGTCGCACCCGAAAACGTAGAACGTGTTAGGTACTTCTATAGTTGTATAATAATAATTTCCTATAAAAAGTCTGCGACTGCACATGTCTAAGTCAATAGTGTGGAAACGCGGGGCGCTCTAATTTTCCTCCAGAGTATTCTGATCTTATATACTTTCGATAATTTTGCTAAAGAACGAGTCATCTCGCACTTGCCAGTAATTCGTGTTCTAGAAGACTTTTGCTGTTTGAGCGGCAGGCCTATAAATTATACTACAGAAAAGTTTCGGTAATTCATCTATCTTAATATGTCTATTAAATTTCATCTACCAAGTATATGTAATTTTATTGCTGTGAAGTTAACGGATCTATCATAATGCAGAAACTATCAGAATATTTAAGTGGCGACTATGGACTGCTAAAGTTTCCTATTACAAAGTTTGACCTGTTGACCTTAATCAACGACACATGCCAAATGCCTTTGTTAAAGTGCATGTAGTTTCATGAGATTACAGAAAACCAGGCAAACTATCTAGTTGTCCTTACGTCATCAGGTGGTGTTTGTATACTTCAGAAATTAACTTATAACCGTTGTTAACAATGCTATGAGTAGCCCATGTGTGCTGAACTAGCATAATTTTCAACAAAAAAAAAGAAATTAATATTGTAACATTGACAATTACGAAGTTTGCTTTATTGCCATAGAATTTGTAGTCAAAGTCGGCTAGAAACAAACTTTTCAGAAAATTTCGAAAACTAGAGAATTTTGGTTTTAAAATAATGGTAGATAATAAATATGTTCTCTAACAACGACATAACAAAATTAATATTAAGGATTTAAAAATTTACTGCTCCATCACGGTGACTTTTGGAAGCAGTTTGAGTACTAGCAATGTTTTGAATTACTCCAGTGTAGATTAAGATACTATAAGCATCAAAGAAGAGGTCCTGAACCTCTTGAACGGCGAGATCGCTACTTATCACTGAAAATAGATCCTGTCGATTGTGTAACGCCTCTGAAAGAAAAAAATTATTCAGTTCTTAAACAATCTCACCCCCTTGGGGATTCCATTTCATAGGTTAAACTTTAAAGTGGGGGTAATAATAATTTATGTTCCTCATAAATTTTTACAAAAAAAAGACTATCTGTCTGTTTATTTGTCTGTATGTATGTATGCATGTATAATGAATGAATTGTGAATTATAGATGCTCGACATCAGAGGTCATTAGCGTCTGTAAGGAAACAGAATGTATGTATGCAAACCTTGAATAACTTTTGAACGGATAGATCGATTGAGATCGAGTCGACATTCGAAAGAGTTTTACTCAGTTTAGAATTTTTAAAAATTTGAACTTAATCGATCAAGTGGATTTTAAGAAATCTTAAAAATAAAATTTAAAAAAAATGTTTTTTCTAATAACTTTTAAAATAATTTATTGATCGATTCCAAAATCTAATCAGCTCTATTCCATAAAAAACTGCGTCGAATGCCACAAACTCGATCTCAATCGGTTGATTCGTTCGAGAGATATCGTTGTCGAAAAATTTTCGAAAAGGTGTTTTTTTCAAAACAACTTTAAGATTTTTTGACCGATCGATTTTTAAAATCTAATCGCTTTTTGCGCTCGAAAAACTGCGTCGAACTCTACAAACCTCTCAGTCGGTTTATTCGTTCGAGAGATATCGTTATCGAATAATTTTCAAAATAATTTTTAGATTTTTGAAACGAAAACAACTAATTTGAATGATTCTGGCGGTGATTGATAGGGTTTATCAAGATTTAGATCTAATTAGATTTTGAAGCTATTTGAAAAAGGTATTTGAAAAAGAAATAAATTAATTTTTTTTTTAATTTATTCAGATTGAGTCTTGAATAGCTCTTTCGATTGCCGAATGGTTTACCAAAATAAGTCGATTGGTTTAAAAGATATTGCACAGCTAACAGTTCTTTTTGTCGAACTCGAAGACAGCGGGAAGTTTCAGGGATGGCCTGCAGGGTCAACCGTTTTTCAAATATTTTTTCATTTTATTAATACATATTTTTGAACGTTTTAATGAACCTGTGTAAACATACATTTTTTAATGTTTTGAAAACCTGCAATCATTTTTTCGTTACTATTTGATCCACTAACGTTATATATTTCTCAACTGCCAAAAACTTTTCTTGGTTAAGGTAATATTTTATTAACATCGTACAGAAACACTTAACAAACCCTTAAATATTTTAACAATGATAAACAATCAATATGATTAGATTCCTAGACCGTAAATAAATTCATAAGAATATCAGACGACACTATCGCCATGATATTTATAAGGAAGGCTATATAGGAAAAATGTATAGCCTTCCATATAAATATCATGGCGATAGTGTCGTCTGATATTCTTATAAATTTATTTACGGTCTAGGAATCTAATCATATTGATTGTTTATCATTGTTAATTATTAGATACCGTATATATTTCTCGCATGTATAATTTGCTTAAATATTTTGGTAAATATTCATTGATTTTTAAAGGTCAATGCGTCTAAAATAGCTTATTTGGAAATTCACATCCTGTTAAAATATGTAATTCATTAGTCATTACTTGATATTATAATATTATATATTATAGGTATCAAAACTTTTAACTATTGTCACGTTGATTTTAATTAGTTTAATTACTGAAGTCTGGTCTTTGTGAGTAGGTAAGGTCTTTGAATCTTCCCTTCTTATATAAGTTTACACCCTTCCGCGAAATCTGTTAATTATATTTGTTACGGATAACAACATTTGAGAATTAAGGATTTGAATTTAGTTTATAGTATCAAAACTTGATATCAACAAAATTTAGACAGCTGTCATTCTTAAGAATGTTTTCATTAACGTCAATAATGGAGAAATATAATATTATTAACGACAACGTAAACAATTTTAATATAGGTATACAGGGTGAGTTCGACCACCCGTATCAGTCGTTTTTTTCGAAAACGGTTAGTCGTAGAGAGTTGTGTCAAAAATTTGTATCATAAAAGCCCTAATAAAGAATCGAATGGTAATAATTTTTTTTTCCGGGAAGGTCGGCTTCTCTATTAGTTTGCTCCAGAATGTCCAGAACTCCGGAATTATAAATGTAACGATAGGTCGAAAGTGGTATTGCTGAAAAGATCTTTAAAAAATAAGCAAGTTTTGTAGGAAAATTTTTTTTATTACTGCCACCCCTGTAAATTTCTATAAATATAAATATAAATTATTATATGTTCAAAACTCCGGAATTTTAGAAAGCACGATAGGTTGAAAGTGGTGATGTTGAATAGCTCTTTAAAAAATAGGCAAGTTTTGTAGGAAAAATTATTTAATTACTGCCACCCCTGTTAAGTAACAATCGTTTGAAATTATTAAATCAAAATTTCATAATAACGATCGAAGTCGGCATTAAAAATCTAGCAACCTTAGACATTGTCACAAGTGTTCAAATTGTCTTCCATTTACTCTTTAATACATACTACTGAGCTCTTCTGGTTATACTGTGAGTGTACTTCTTCAGTGTTTAATGATCGATAGATAGGTAACTAGATTTTAAATGCGGACTTTTAAAAAGTTCGTTATTATGACATTTTAATTTAGTAATTTCAAATAAATATTACTTAACAGGGGTGGCAGTAATAAAAAAAATTTTCCTACAAAACTTGCTTATTTTTTAAAGATCTTTTCAACAATACCGCTTTCGACCTATCGTTACATTTATAATTCCGAAGTTCTGGACATTCTGGAGCAAACTAATAGGGAAGCCGACCTTCCTGGAAAAAAAAATTATCACCATTAGATTCTTTATTAAGGCTTTTATGATACAAATTTTTGACACAACTCTCTACGACTAACCGTTTTTGAAAAAAACGACTGATACGGGTGGTCGAACTCACCCTGTATATTTGTAAGACTATGATGAAAGAACCCATTTGGTTCTGGTCAGCACCTTGCACTTTCAGGTCAATCTCTCCGACTAGATAAAAACAAAAATTCAATCCAAATAGTTTTCAATACGAGACTAGCTAGAACGAAGCTTATACCTGCCTAATCTCGATCTCATATCGGCGAGACTGAAGATCTATCCGAAAGGACGAAACTATTTCAAAATCTGAAGTTTAAGCAAAATAACGTCTGTTAGTCTCAGAGCCGACCGTCGGATTTCATAATATCTGTAGAATACACTAAATCTGCGTGAATTAGCATTGGGGCCACAATTTTTTTATTTTTATTCTGCCGGAGATAAGAAATTAATAAATTAGGACTACCAAGGGATTGCAGCAAGATGAACCCTGGCACCTCATTATGATATTATGAAAGTTAAGATCGACATTTTAACGTCAATTTTATTTATGTAGTCGATGCCACAAAAAGACAATCCAAAAAATTATCGAAAGTAACATCAGACCTATCCCATGATCGGGATCCGGCAAAATAAAAATAATAATAATTGTCGCTTTAAAATGTTAGCGAAATCGGGTCGACAAAGTCGAACTTTAAGGGCTGACAGAGGCATATCTACGAAACAAATAGAGAATGATATTTTTTTATCGTTAACATCAACTTTTCGATAGTATCGTTTGATGTGAACATCGATGTTTTCCTTTGGTGAGGACACTGGGTTTCTATAACCGTAGATAAGAAAGCGTATTCGTATATATATTATATTTATACAGGCTGATTTATACCAGGAGGCGAAAAATTAAAACGTGTGTTCGGGATTAAATTCCAAGCATAAAATATAAAATGACTTTTTTTCCATCAGCTTTTGTTTTGGAAATATCGAAGCATGGAGATTACTGAATTTTTTTAATTTTTAATTAATAGTAGGCCACGAAAACTGCTTGGAGACAAAAGACTTATTTACTAATTGTTCATGACAATAATTTGTCGTATACTTTGCGTGTTGCTCTTAATTCTTAATGTAAAAAAGACAAATTTTTTACTACGAATGTAGTTCCACTGAATTATAAATTGCATTATTATTATTATTTTTTGAAATTATACTTCATTTGGCGCGTTATGAAAAAATGATGAGAGTGAATTTTTACGATGCGTGCGCATCGCGTCACGAAAATTTAACAGGATGAAGTTGCAGCATTAATGAATTCCATAGTTACCATATAAACAATTTAACAAATATAAATAAATTCACTCCAGTCCTTTTATTATTTTATATTTCAATAAATTATTTGCATGCAAATTAAAAATTAGTTCTTAATCACGCCAAAGAAGTATAACTTCTAACGTGCGTACAAAGTACACGCATCCATTTTTTTTTATTATAAAAAAATATACCTACCTATGTATAATAAAAAAATAATAATAATAATAATGCATTTTATAATTCAGTGGTTTCACTTTACCAGGATTGCCTCACGCCTGGCGATGGATTTTCTGAACAAGTATTGTAAGTTGAAATAGAACTTTTTCTTTCTGTGCAACCGTTGCAGAGATTAATTAATAAAGTTTTTATATTGCGTACTATTAGTTTTTTTTATGAAAATTGGACTTACATCTTTCAAATGTTTGAACTTCAATATCTCCAACGACCGATCGGGAAAAAAGCAATTTTACATTTTATGCTTATAATCCCATCTTGAACACGAATTTTTCATTTTTTTGCTCCTGTTGTAAATCAGCCTGTATCTGCCTACCTACGTAATACATACAATATAATACGAGTAGATATATATACCTACTTGTAGATAAGAGCTTACAATATATGTCGTCGTGAAAGCTTCATAGAGCAGCAGCTGCAGCCCTCCCTTACCGCTTTTGTCATCTTTCCTCTAGATTTCATATACCACGGCTGCTTGTCAAACCGATCTGTTATTTAGATTTTGACATCTTTATATTACAGTACATTAAACCAGGGATACTGAATATGATTTCACCTGTCTCGCTGCGTTTTCACTTTCACCTTTCATAATTGAGCTGCCGCAGTGATGAATAATGCATTTTATCTCTATTCGGTTATAACCTATAATATAGCGGTATGTATTTTCATTGTATTTTCAATTAAATAAATTTTACTTTCTGATATAATATTCACGAAAAGTGAGTTTTCATGTAGTTTTCATCCATACCCAATGGGATTATTCCACTCATTGTAATTTCTATATTCAGAAAGCACATGTGTGCGTAAGTTAGTATGGAACAATCCATATAAAAATACCCGGATCACCTGCGGCCAAAATTCTCGAACAGTTCAACCTTTTTTTTAACCCGTATTTTTTTAATTGTACCCTTTTCGATATGACGTTATCATATTTTTTAATGACCCTCCCCAATTTCTTTGCAAATTTGAATAGATTATAAAATTCTGATTTCAGCAATTCAAATTCAAATTTATTCCTAAGTACAAAAAAAAATATACAAAATATACAACTGTTTTACAAAAAGAGGATTTCCTGCCCAACTTGGAAGACCAGTGCTAGGGCAGGAGTCCAGAAATACAATTTCATGAGTTTGTCAGGTGTGTGTGTGTGTGTGTGTGTGTGTGTGTGTGTGTATACGTACGTACGTGTGTATGTATGTGCGTATGTATGTGTGTGTGTGTGGGGGGGGTGTGTGGGTGTGTGTGTGTATTTGAGTATGTATGCATAATATGTCAGAGAAGGAGGTAATGTGTGTTAGTGTGTATACAGGGTGAGTTTCACCAAAGCCAGGGGCGCCTTTGAGTCTTAAAATTTCAACATTTTTACAACAAAATTGCTTTATACAAAGTTTAATAAACGTGCCAATTAAAAAACGCTCACGCGTGACATTTTTTACCAAAATGTCAGTACGAAGGATCAAGACGGGTGCAAAATAGTAGGGCGCTTTCAAAAATCTGCGGGGGCGCGCCATTATAGTCTTAGTTACGCCAATGTTCTAGATATATTATTATATTAAAAAAAGGGGCGGGGGTAACAAAAAAGATACGCGTTAAAAATAAGGTTGATGTATCCGAGGATTTTGGTCAGAGTCAAAGATGATCTGGAATTTTTTTATATATAGGTATTAATTGTTCCAGACTGAACTTGTGTTCAGTACTGTATGTGAATACTATCATGGCAAAAAATTGAAAAAAGTGCAGGACAGTATCAAGAACACATCCGCTACAAAGAAGGTACGTAATTGTTGTTTCGCATCCTGTAATGAGAATACGACATTGTCCGACCACCCGTATCAGTCGTTTTTTTCGAAAACGGTTAGTCGTAGAGAGTTGTGTCAAAAATTTGTATTATAAAAGCCCTAATAAAGAATCGAATGGCGATAATTTTTTTTCCGGGAAGGTCGGCTTCCCTATTAGTTTGCTCCAGAATGTCCAGAACTCCGAAATTATAAATGTAACGATAGGTCGAAAGTGGTATTGTTGAAAAGATCTTTAAAAAATCAGCAAGTTTTGTACGTTCATTGCAAATTTTTTAAATGTGGTATGTGATACACCAAATTAATCAGAAAAATAAGCAGAATTCGAATATCTAAAAATCCAAAATGGCGTCCATAAGAAAAACCAAAGTTTATGTCAATATCTCATTATGTACTGGATATAAAAAAATTAAACCTACGCCACTGAAAAGATCATAAAAAGCTATCAAAAAATGGTTAAAGAAATTTTCAGATATCTTCATAAATAAAAAAGTTATGGTCAGTTTTCAAAAACGGCAAATTTCACTATTTTCTAAATAAATCCATAGTGTGTCAAAATTCAATTGTTTTTTCGACGGGACGTTAATGAGCACATAATTCTGCACTACTTTGACTATTTAACCGACTTTCTATCTCCACTAATAACAAAGTTACCCATGTTAGCCAACGTCAACTTGGACACCCTGTATACGTTGCCCAAAATAATTTTAGTATAAAAATATTTAAACAAGAACATGAGTTTTTCGTTTTAACGAAAATTGAGTTCTGGAATCAGGCCGGTTCGAATTTTTTATTTACAGGGCCTTTCGAAATTCTTCGATAGCTTGCTTATTACAAACGACAGAGAAAAATTGTTACAAAATATAACATGAGACGTAAATTAATAGATTTTTTATACGGCTGAATTGCAGCGAGTGTTAATTCAATTTTTCACTTTCATGATGAGCTCTCGCTAGTACGAAGATTCACTTCTATAACCTAGCTATATTGAATTAACACTCGCATGTAGTGAAAATCTATTGATTCCGAAGCATATAAGGAGAATGTTAGATTAGTAATCATGTCACGGTTGAGTAATGTAAGTTCATTCCGCAGCGAATGTGGAAAGGTTCAGGTTAGAATCCTGAATGAGGCTATGGTTGGTAAAATGATTTTTCCGATATTTTTGGATTCAATTATATAATTGGCTGCTTTCCAACAAAATTTTCAATAACATGAGGGGTTATTTTACAACATAATAATATTCTCTAAAGATTGTTTGAAACCAATATTCCCCCAAGGGGGGGCCTTGGAATGTGGTTGCTATCGCAAATTGCATTCAAATGTTCTTTGAGAATTAGCGCTCCCAGGGACCCGAGCTCGTACCAGTCGGTTTGTGTATGCCGGCTGGCGGATTCTAATACACAAATGGATTATTTGTTGTGTTGAAGACGCTAATGACCTGAGTTGTCGACGCGTCTATAATCTACAAATAATTAAATTGAAACCATTATTCTACTTTAAAGCATAATTCTATTACAAAAACTTTTTACATTGAGCCGACATGTGACTTTATTATTTAAAAAAAACTTTGTAACAAAAAAAAACCTCCTTCAAAAAGCCACTAAAAAGAGGAAAATAATGAAATTTTGAGGTCTGCGCAAATTTAATAAAATATGAAGTTGGTTAAATAGACAGAAATTGACTATACTATACTTTTTAATCGACTTCATATTTTATTAAATTTGCGCAGACCTCAAAATTTCATTATTTTCCTCTTTTTAGTGGCTTTTAAAGGAGGTTTTTTTTTGTTAAAAAGTTTTTTATTTTTTACTTTTTAGTGCCAAAAAGTGACATTAACCTTAAAGGAATCACACACCGTTACTCACTTTTATTAAACCGACTTTCTTACGCTGTCTGATGTGTCAAAAAGTGACATTTACCTTAAGGAATCACACGATGTTACTAACTTTTATTAAAATCAGCCGAACTACTGAACCGATTTTGATGACATTTCTATGGGAGCAATTTGAAAGTATATCCTTTCAAATAAAAAAAAATTTCCAAATCGGTTTATAAATAACTGAGTTCTGAGGTAGCAAACATAAAAAAAAAAAAATACAACCGAATTGAGAACCACCTCCTTTTTTGAAGTCGGTTAAAAAAATGGCAATTCACTGTTAAAATTTTTGAAAACTAGAAATCTCTGAGGATGATGCAGAATCACTGTCGAAACTTTAGATTAATACAAATAAAATATCAACATCAGTGTTGCGTCCTTATTGATCCTTGTGCCACAGAAATAATTTTCTTCAACCTGCATCAGTTGAAATTTACCGTGGTTTCCAAGGTAATTTAGAGTGCTAAAAGTACTTTTAGCGTTGAAAGTCGTACCAAAAATCCAGCAATTATAATCTTCTATTCATTAAAGTTTTAGTAAATAAATATTGTCCCACTTATTTATTTGAATATCACACTTATGTCGGGTTTATCGTACATTTTAATCACGCTGTTATGTTAATTCGCTGTTATTTCTATGGTTACTACTAGTGATGTGCCGGATATCCGTATCCGATCCGTATCCGCGGATATCCGAGGGAAAAGAAAGATCCGTATCCGTTAGTTTTTTACGGATACGGATCTTTTACCTTATCAATTTTCAATTCATAGATAAAATTTTATATATATAGGTAATTAGGTAATAATGAAAAACAGTTAAATTCCATTCAGATTATTTTTTATTTTTTAATATCGTGGTCAATAACTTTTTCGCATAACAGATAGTCTCTTTCCAAAGGTCGATGTGCAATATTTAGTATTTACCGCCGAGTACTCTAAGAAAGTTAAGATCCGTATCCGTATCCGTATTCGCGGATCTTGAGACCAAATATCCGTATTGAGATCCGTATCCGCGGATATACATTTTTAACGATCCGGCACATCACTAGTTACTACGTATGTTTTATGTGTAAAAATTTAACCGATTAAAAAAACAGCGTGTTTAATGTACGATAAACCCTACATTAATATATTATAATAGATCTACACGTAAAGTGTCAGTCATTAATATAATTTAAAAATATAGACAGTTTATATAGGTAAATGCAGCCAAATCGATTCTGTACTACCGGAAAAAATCATTTTATCAATTATTATTGTCACAGTCGGGACTCAAACCCGAACTTTTCCACTATCGCGGCGGAATGAGCTATCACTTACTCAACCCTGACACGATTATAGTAGATTGTATGTCTAGATACGTAATGGGGCATATTACGGCGAATGATGATTGTATGTAAAAACGAGCGATAGCGAGTTTTTACAGTCACACGAGCCGTAATACCATTAGGTACGAGACATATATGAAATTTTTTGCCATACCCACTACAAAATACCTACTTTTTCGTAATTTTCAAAAAATTCTGACAGTCTATTTGCGTCCCCATCTTTCCTTCCACAGTGTGCCGCGAAGTTCGTGCAAGTAAGTAATGACAGGCGCACACAACTCGCAGGCGTATTGAGCGAATAAACAGAAGTTGCTATGGCAACCGTTATTTTCTGCGCTAGTGCGGAAAATAAAACATTTTCCGCACACCTGCCTGTTAAATGACTCATTAAAGGTCGCTATACATACATCAAAAGTAGCTATTTTGTAGTGGGTATGGCAAAAACAATCTAACTTATTTCCAATATATGCAGAAAATCAATCAGAAATACACTACATGTTAGTGTTAATTAATTTTAGCTAGGTTGTAGATGAGAATCACCTTATGTGCGACGGTTGTATGTCACGGTTGAGTTTAAGTGATAGCTCATTCTACCCCGATAGAGGAAGAGTTCGAGTTTGAATCTTGACTGTGACAATGGTTGATAAAATGATTTTTTCCGGTAATATAGAATCGATAATGTAATTTGGCTGCATTTACCAATATAAACGGTCTATACAATTACTACAACCGTATACTAACCTCATATTTAATAATTTATAATAACATCCGCCTCTGAGTCTGAAGCTATTTGCTATAATTTAAAAAGAAATATTACTGGTACACAGATTTATTACTGGTAGTAGTTTTTTTGTACATATAGATGCAATTTAACGAAGAGATTTTTTTTGTTTTATTCCCTCATCTAATTAAAACTCGGAATTTTACACCATTTTTATAATAGTTAAAAATGATTAATGTATTTTTTTTCGGAATGAATATACTGAAAACTACGTTGCAAATTTTTCACAAAGTTCTGTCATGGATTTCATTGAATTAAATTTTAGCATGAAACACGTCGAAAACACAGTTACCTACCCCTAATTTATAGCAAAGGTGTAAGTGCGGTCGCTTTATAAATGCACGCATGAGTTGGCCAGTGAATAGAAGAGAGTACTTAGGTGTGTGTAGATACCAATGACTTAGAGAATAGACTGCGCATTCTCTAACTCAAATGTGTGCTGAAATTGTCCACCATTGTGTGAACAAGATGAAATACAGTGACAGCCATGTACAGTCGCGGACTTAATAAAGTTTACACTTGAGTTTTTCAGTGTAAGTTCACAAAAAGTCAGTAGCTTAGCAACAAATTTAGTTTTTTTAATAGGTAAATGTAAATGTCAAAAATGAAAAGAAATAATTGTCGTTTAAATGCCTCGAAATTATTAAAACGATGAACAAAAAAGAAGAATTATTGCAAGATTGGAGGAAGGAATTTGCTAGTATCAAATATTATCAAATCTTTTTATGTTTTAATTGAATAATATTGAATAATTTGGATTGTATAATAAACAACTGAGGTGTTTTGATAATAATTTTTTATTGAATTTTTAGGATGTAACCTTAGTAATTGATACATTACTATCAAAAGCCAAACTACAATATGTAAAAATTAAAAAAACCGGTAACTAGATGATACAGGTGTAAACTTTTTTAAGTCCGTGACTGTACATATGAAACCTGTACTGATGATAGATCACAAATCGTGAAGCCAACACAGGTGCAGGTATATATTTCTGTCTTTTTTTATGCGGGCTCAGCTGACTGGTTCCTGATTGGCTACTGTCATAGATAAAGACATTTTGCCCGTATTAAATAGAGAGATAACTTTAATTTCAGATGGAACGCCCGTACATCGACCAATGACATAATCGGAATAAATGCGAAATTACTTCGTCAAAAGAGACGCAGATATATTTTTTCTCTCTTTGTTGGCTTTACTCACCGCACATTGAGCAAATAGACAAAGCTTGGTATATATTTTATAAATATATGGTGACAGCCAATTTTTGTCTCTTTTTAAGAACGCTATTAGTTCTTTTTAATTGTCTTCGATTTTACTGCGTGTGTTGCGGTGGAAAGGCCGTCAGCTGATGCAGTAAATGTGAAGATTATTCGAGCAATGCACGGTATCTTTCAGGTTCCAGCTGACAGAACTCCCTTCTGCCCGCACTCAGCTGACTGATAATTTTCGCAAACGTAATTAAACCATCATATTGTCAAATTTTAACCGGCATAGTGACAATTGAATGATAATCTCGGTAAGAATAATATGTGTAAAACAATATCGTACGAAAACATTTATGAAATGTATTTTTTCACCTCATCTGTACTGATTCTTGTAGTGCAGTATCAGCCCTCAACAACAATTCCTATGATAACCAAATTCTACTGGACATAAGAAACCTTCTAAATAAAATGTACTTCATTTCGGTACCGAGTCATTGTAGTATTCGCGGAAATAAACTGGTCGATGAAGACGCCAAAAATGAGACTCACACAAACAACCCTCCTCTGAGGTTTCCAATTCCCAAAGAAGATCTGCTTAATACCTATCAGAAAAATATTCTTACCGAATGGGACAACGAATGGAAAAGCCAAATCAATAACAAACTAAGACAAATTAGGGATCATATCTCCACAAAATGCTCACCTACACATATCCAGAGAAGATCAGACATCATTTTAACAAGACTGAGAATCGGCCACACTGCGTTAATGCGTGGATACATTCTAAATAAAGAACAACCACCCATCTGCGACACATGCAACCAACAACTAACCGTCGAGCATATACTTAAAACATGTACAAAATACCAAAATAACAGATACCAATTACCAAACCAATTAACAGAGATTCTTCAAGACGACGAAACCTCAACAAACAAACTTCTACAATTCATTAAATATTTACATTTATTGTTTTAGACGCTAATGACCTCAGTTGTCGGGCGTCTATAATTTACAATTTATTCATACAATTCATTAAACCTTTAATCTGGAAAATAAAATCTAAAAATCACATATTAATACATAACTTATAACCAACTTATCAATGCTACATAATAATATACTTACCCATGTAATATTACACCACATTACATCAGTGTAAATAGCCACAGCTGCTGCACACTGGGTTTTATATAAAAAAAAATTATGTAAACAATCACCTAGTAAAATTTCATCCGGCGTACTATTATTTTATTTTACGTATTTTTTTACAAGTTCATGCGAGCAGCTGACGCACAATCCCCCCTCCACGATGCAGCTGACTATTTTTTTTTCCAACTCACTATGATGTCAACTATTAATAAAAAAATTCAGCTGACGTACTATTACTTAAAAAAAATTTTTTTAACCACTTTCGCAGCCTCTCACACCCACACCCACTGCGGGTGCGTCAGCTGACGCTTGGTTCACTTATTGGTCATACCAGATCTATCGAAAAAGATAATAATCGATCGACGTAAAAACACTACCTAAAGTGCAACGCTATCTCCCTGACTATGTTCTTTCCAGCTCTGTTTATGTCTCTTGTTGTGCATGTGGTCAAAAGAGTGTACGTTAAATAATTCAGGATTTTGTTTAGCAAAGAGTGCACATTCATAAATATATATACAGGGTGTTTCATAATATATGCGCAGGATTTCAGGATGTGATAGCTCGTCCAAAAATATGAAAAAAAGTTTCTATTAACTTACCCTCTAAAATACACTATTTTAGAGTTACAGGATGTTGAAATTGAAAAGAAAATTTCGTTTTTTGCGAATATCTCCGGAACCGTTTATCGTACAGAAAACAGCTTTTGTAAGCATTTTCTACTCATAATAAACTATGTTTTGTGCGGAATTTTTATTTTTTAAAGTCATAATTGGTGAAGGTTTTGAAGAAGTAGTGGGTGTTTTTCTCCCCAACTTCTACGCTACAGGAAAAAGTACGGTTTTTAGACGCCCATTTGAACCGCCAATGTTTTCTACACAAAAAAGTTACTCTTGGTCATAAGCTCTAAAGTCGATCGTTTTCGAGAAAAATCAACTTTTATGTTGAAAAACATTGTCAATTTTTTTAAATAAAATTTTTTTCTTACTAATTAAACAAAATTTATTTAAACGTTAGAACAAATAACAAAACCAAACGTTAACTTCATAATTGCAAAATTAAAAAAAAAAT
This sequence comes from Mongoloraphidia duomilia, assembly GCA_039654895.1. Lineage (NCBI taxonomy): Eukaryota > Metazoa > Arthropoda > Insecta > Raphidioptera > Raphidiidae > Mongoloraphidia > Mongoloraphidia duomilia. The sequence continues at coordinate 18,068,538 of CM077520.1, forward strand.
GAAAAAATGATACAAAAGTTGTCTTTTCAAAATTCCCCAAACACCCTGTACCAACATCCTGTATCTCTAAAATGGTGCATTTTAGAGGATAAGTTAATAGAAACTTTTTTTCATATTTTTGGACGAGCTATCACATTCTGAATTCCTACGCATGCATTATGAAACACCCTGTATATTAGTGAAAGGCAATATTTTTAAAGATTTAAATAACTTTCTACAGCTGTCACGGTAGCCTACTTTGCAAATGAATCTTACACATCTTGTTTGAATTCGAAGTTATATAAGTTTATAGGTTTATAGACTTATGCTGTTGCCTGTTATAGAGTAAAATTACAGATTTGACCCTAGTCGAAATCTTATTAGAAAAATATATGAAGAGAGCAGCCACAACAGCGTGTCTCCTTTTTCTGACATGTTTCGCAGTTCATTCTCTTACGTCAATGGTAGGTACCTACCTACATACATAATATTATGTAGAGTAAACCTGGTGTAAATGCACTGTGTACATACTACACACATACATACATTGATCATAGTTACACATCATCATCATCATCATCAGGGCGGTTCGGTGTTCTGAGTGAGTTGTCGTCGTCACACCCACTGCGGAAATAAAGTCGGTCAGTGGAACGCACCTAGGCTGCGGTCAGAACTGGTTCAGGACGGCGTTTAGTTATCCCAATTTGTTCTTCAGGTAGCTTCGGTGCATTCTACGGACCAAAAGATTAACCAGTCGACCGGTGAGAAGATCAAATCGAATTACCAATCGCCGCTGAAGATGCCCAACGGAGTTTTGAGCGAAACGTCCGGATTAAAATCCACTAGACCACGGCTACCTAGCCCGGAATCACTTTTCACCAAAAGATTAACCGTTAAAGTTTTTACTTGATGTTTGTTCTGAAAACGATGAGGGATTGTTTTATCGAAAAAATGATCCTATTCAAAATTAAAGAGCACAAAATTTGCTTCAAAATACACTAGTCAAATATGTTTATGTTTCCATTTCTATCGGCTCTACAGAACTTAAAAAGTCGCTAAAATTTACCAAAATGAAAAAAAAGCATTTTTTCAAGCTTTTAACTATTGAAAAACTCGAATACGTACCTTCCTTAATAAACGGGCTATCTAACAAAAAAAAAAATTTCAAATCGGATTGGTAGTTCCTGAGATTAGCGCGTTCCAACAAAAAAAAATAAACTCTTTTTTTGTTTGAACGCGGTGATCTCAGGAACTACAAGTCCGATTAAAAAAAATTTTTTTTTGTTAGATAACCCGTTTATTAAGGAAGGTTATAGGCTATTCGATTTTTTTTTTAATTCAATCCCAAAGGGGGTAAAACGTGGATGTAGGATTTTTTGTTATTACAATAAATCCTACACTGTTTTCACCCTTTGGGATTGAATTTTTAAAAAACTTGTGTAGGGTCTCATTGATTACTACTTTGCTTCTTTTACAGACTGGTAGTTCCTGAGATTAGCGCCTTCAAACAAAAAAAGAGTGCATTTTGAAGTAAATTTTGTGCCCTTTAATTTTGAATAGGACTATTTTTTCGATAGAACTAGCCGTTTTTATGTTATAAGCAAAAAACCAAGTGCAAAAAAATCGTGGTTTTTAGCCCACCAAAACTCCCCCGCCCTGTTTTAGAGGTAGCAAACTTGGATTTGACATCTCCTAAACATGCTTGAGGACACAAAAAAATAAAATCATTTGCTGCACAAAACACAAGGTGACCTTACCTTTTTAAGCTCTCTTGACTGGACTAATACAAACACTTATATTTTATTTATCTGTCTTGATTTCAAAATTCCTTCTATTTCAATTTTGTTTTAAATCGATTCTATTTAGTGGTTTCGTACTGTTTTCTGACTCAGTTGTTCTCAAGATAATCAATTAGACTTTCGTTTCGAACGTACCCCAGTTCTTCATATCCCGGTGATGGATGGAGTTGGCCATGCGGCACTACACACACGGACTATACGCATACATCGCGGTGTAAAATACCTAACTGCGTGATTTCTGCTCCAAACAAATTCCCAAACGTTAATTAATGGTTTCCTAATGGCAGAGAATGTCTTTGAATAATTTGCGTTTTAAACGGTAATTTTTAGTTAAACACAAAATTAAATAATTAGGGTCATAATTTGAACCATCTAATAAATATTTGTTACCTAATTAAATTCCTTTATTAACTAAAAGGAAGATATAAATTTTCAATAGTAGGTGCAGTTCTTAAACTTTTGAACTGGTTCTATCAATCTTAAAGTTTTGTTGGCATTACAGAACTCTTCGGACAGTTAGAACTGCGTATTTGTTGGTCAAATTCTTGGACTCTTCGAACTGTTCTAGTAGTTTGACGGTATCTATAGTACTCTCAGAACTGATTATCCCCTCCACGAGTAAATTAGTATTTTAAACGTTATGTTTTGACACCAGCACAGAAAGCACATTAGGGACAGATTTTAGCAATAAATCCGTTTGTTAAAAAGCAGAATTCTAACCACAACTAACGATTCTGATTAACTGGTTCTAATAACTCAGTTCGAATTGCCCGAAAACACATACCTTATCAGCAAGAATATCCGTTGCTAAATATTTGGTCACGTTTAATGATAAATAACTATATCTGGTATCATAATGCCCGGAGACGTGTTCCAGTTTCCAGTTCCTGTGCTTTTTTCCTACTTTCTACCTTGCATTCCTTGACTTCCATTGCCTCTGTAATTCCTGCATTCCAACTATTTTTTTATTTTTCCGGTATCTAGTTCAGTGTTGCTTTTGGTATCCTTTCGGCATTATTTTAAGGCCTCGTGCTCAATTATGCGATCGTTCGACGGTTAGCGCGCACAGACCCAACTAAATAATTCACAAACTATTTAACAGTGGCAAATGAGCTCATGTTGATAAGAAGCTTAAGGTGCGTTCCACTTGGCGACCGCGACGCCTACAATGACAAAACGGAATAAGCGTGGTCGTAGGGTGTGGGCGTAGTGGGCGCAATTGTCGCCAAGTGGAACGCACCTTTAGTCATTCATGTAACTAAGCAGTCGGGCGACTGAAAATTGCCTGTCATTACCAGACTTAATTATTTGAGGATTATAATTGTATTTACCATGTTACTATTAACTATATTAATATTAATTTACAATAATTTCTGCTTCTTTGTAGAAATGTGATCCGGAATCTTCAATACGATGATGGCTGAAAACGATGTACTTCATTGGCGTAAGGATCGCAAGAAAACGCAATAATACGTTTAATATTTGCAATTATCTTTTTTTTAAATTTAATTTATTGTTTTTAAGAGAAAACGGAACCCTTCTAGGATCACTCGTTTGTCCGTCTGGCTTCTGGCTGGCTGACTGGCTGGGTGGATGTCCGTCTGTCAAGACCCATTTTCTCAGGAACGGATAGAGATAGCAAGTTGAAATTAATATGAAATACTAAGGTCTACGGTCCCTTGGAGGTGTAAAAAATTCAAGCTTCTAAGTCAACGCAATCAAGAGATACGGCCATTTTGTCACCTATTTTGATATTCACAAACTCATTCACCAAAAACATATAGGGTACTTCCTGTTGACCTAGAATCATGAAATTTGGCAAAAAGTAAGGTCTCGTAGCGCAAGTTAAGGGAAAGATCCGAAAATCACAATAAGTAAAAATTAAAGGAGGTCTTATACTCCTCTACCTATTTTGATATTCGCAAACTCACTCATCAAAAACCTAAAGGGTACTTCCCGTTGACCTAGAATCATGAAATTTAGCAAAAAGCAAGGTCTCGCAGCACAAGTAAAGGGAAAAATCCGAAAATCACAAAAAGTAAAAACTAAAGGGGGGTCCTATACCTATTTTGATATTCGTAAACTCACTCATCAAAAACCTAAAGGGTACTTCCCGTTGACCTAGAATCATGAAATTTGGCAAAAAGCAAGGCCACGCAGCACAAGTTAAGGAAAAAATTCGAAAATCATAAAAAGTAAAAATTAAAGGGTGTCCCAACACAAAAAACGGAAAACCTTTTAAAGGATGTATCTTTGGAACCGTAGCATGTAGCAGGTTGAAATTTTCACAGAATATGTTTACCTAATTTAATTGTTGCAACGGTACGGAACCCTCGTAGCGCAAGTTCCACTCGCACTTGACCACTTTCTTTTTGTTATTTTCTCAGAAGAGAATTCTAATTTACTACCGCCAAAATATCTCCGTAAATAACTAGAACATTTATTACAAAAAAGTTTATCCATAAATGGACTTAATAAAAAAATCGTTTCGTTGCTGATTATCTTTCGAGAAAAAATAGAATTTCTTATATTCCGGAAAAAGGTGAAAGGTACAAAATTAGAATTAAACATTTGAAACAACTGTAGTGTTAAAGTGAATAAATGTCTTCAAACATTGTTTAACTTTTTTTTTGGAGCGGCGAGCTTTCTAAGCAGCTACGTAAGGTGCCTTTTCATTTTTATTCATGCGTCGACATCTCTTGGCACCTTTAGTCGCCACTTCTGTTACATCGGTGAAATAAAAATTCTTTCGGAATTCGCCAAGGAAATTAAAAAATAGATTCACAGAAATGTTGCCTTGCCGTCGTTCTTCTATTGAAAAACTGTAATGCCATCTTTAACATTTTATATATAAAACCTCTTTTTGTGGTGCATTTGGTCTTTTTGGCGCGTTTGGATAGAGATGTTGATGGATTATTTTTATTATTATTCCCCCAGTCATTATTAGAAATAATTTATAAATTATAGAAACAAAATTAACGCCGTTATCTGTTTGGCTATGATTTCTAACAGTCAAATATTAATTTTTTTTTATAACCTCATTTTTTTATCTAATTTAGGGATTTCTGAAGTCGCAATATTTAAGAGGCACTGATTTAGAAGAAACAATTAACAAAAGCGATTATCAAAAGGAACAGTACGTTTTCATAGATTATTTCTGTTGCTACGGATTAAATTTCAGCACAGTGTGGCTACAGATTAAGCAGGCGCGGTTAGCAACTGATCTGGCACGCATAGAAGTGATTATGAAGAATTATCGCACCCTACAAATTATTCTCAGTTATAGTTGCTGGATATAAGATTTATTCGTTTATATTACTGTATAATGAATGAATGAATTGTGAATTATAGACGCTCGACAACAGAGGTCATTAGCGTCTGTAAAGATACAAAGTGTAAACAAAACAAAAGTAAAAACAATAAAATAAAAGCAAAATCAAAAGTTGACACACAATAAAATAAAATCGTTATAAGTACAAATAAAATGTGTCATATAATATACAGAAAGATATAAAGAAAAAACCATAAAGGCTGTAAATGAGCCTAAATGTATATAAATAAATAAAATTAAATAAACCGGTCAAGACCGGTTTCTTTTAAAAATCGAAACAGCAGATCGACATTGTCAGGATCATTTCCTAAAACAATCGACAGATCACCTGACAATCCGATCTGCTGTCGTGTGTCCCTAAACTGGACACACTCCATTAAAATGTGCGAGACGGTAACACGAGTGTCACACGTCTCACAAAGGGGCGGGTCCTCCCGAGCCATTAAAAAGCCATGGGTTAGTCTACAGTGACCGATGCGTAGCCGTGTAAGAACCACTTCCTCCCACCTGGAGGGACGGCAAGATGTGAGCCATGGGTCAACTGTAGATTTTATAGCTCTTAACTTATTCTCCTCGACAGCACTCCATTCATTTTTCCAGAGCTGCTGCACGGCTGAAATCAGTACGTTCTTAAGGTCATCACCGATAACGCAAAACACGCTCTGACCGTTATTTGCAGCGTCTTTAGCTGCAGTGTCAGCTAATTCATTGCCAGCGATTCCCATGTGGCCGGGAACCCAACAAAACCGGACAGTGGTTCCACCTCTTTTTAAAGAGTACAATATGTCCTGAATTAAACAAATAAGAGGGTGGCTGGGATAGGAACGCTGCAATGCCTGTAGAGCACTCAAAGAGTCGCTGCAAATAACATATTTGTGCGGACCGTGCACATGTCTCAAAGCCTGCAAAATTGCATATAACTCTGCAGTAAAAATACTGCACTCTTGAGACAACTTGTATCCAAAACTGTCGTTATCGGTGACGAACGCGCAACCAACTCGGTCGAGAGACTTTGAACCATCCGTGTAAACGGAACGGTAGTCTCGATTCCGATCCAGCCATGCCAGGAAAAGCTGGCGATAGAGCTCTGGAGTTGTTGTATTTCGAGGATGAATGGAAAGTGACATGTCGATGACGGGCTCAGGAATTAGCCACGGGGGTACAGAATTACGGCCGACTTTAAGAGTTCTAGGAAGGGCCAACGGAAGTTCATCTAGGAGAAGAGTCAACCTGATACCGAGAGGACGTGTTGCATTTCTTCTCCGTCTATACAGAGAAGAAAACCTTGGTTGAAATACGCAACTGTAAGTTGGGTGATCAGGTTGACTACGGAGTTTAGAGACGTAGGATAGCATATTGCGTTTCCGCCGGATGTTCAGCGGAGGCTCTCCGCATTCAGCGGCAATGCTAACAACAGGACTGGATCGGAACGCTCCGGTTGACAAACGTATTCCGGCGTGATGAACAGCGTTTAACGTCCTAATGTACGACTCACGCGCCGAGTCGTACACAATGCTACCGTAATCCAATTTAGACCGTACGACTGCACGGTAAATACGCAGCAAAACAGTACGGTCTGCACCCCACGTGGTGCTGGATAAAATTTTTAAAATATTAAGGGAAGACATCGACTTCCTCTTTAAAATATTAAAATGAGCCTTCCAATTTAGCGACCGGTCAAACGTAAGTCCTAAAAATCGGGCAGTATCTTGCACAGATATGAGCGTATTATAAAGATATAAGAATGGTTCCTGATAACAACTACGAATGCGGCAAAAGTGCACACACTGGGTTTTCCCAACGGAAAATTTAAACCCATTGTTAGTTGTCCAGTTCTGGATGCTATTAATGGCCAACTGCAAATGACGTTGTGCAGTACGAATGTACTTTGACGAGCAGTAGATCGCCAAGTCGTCAACATAGAGCGATGACTCTACAGACGATGGAATGCTGTCAATTATGCCATTAATAGCGATGGAAAATAAGGTGACGCTAAGAACCGAACCCTGTGGAACACCATTCTCCTGTGCAAAGACACTAGACAAAGTGTTGCCGATACGGACTTGGAAGTAACGCTCCAATAAAAAATTATTAATAAAATTCCCAAGATGTCCTCTAATACCCCAATTGTGTAATGTTCGGAGTATCCCGTACCGCCATGTAGTGTCGTAAGCCTTTTCTAGGTCGAAAAAGACCGCTATCAAGTGCTGTTTGTTAAGAAAGGCGTCCTGTATTGCGGACTCCAGCCTGACTAAATGATCCATCGTCGAACGGTGCTTCCGAAAGCCACACTGGGCATTCGTGATCAATCGTCTGGATTCAAGAATCCAAACCAATCGTCGGTTGATCATACGTTCGAGAAGTTTTGACAAACAGCTAGTCAGTGAAACAGGACGATAACTTGATGCTTGTTTTCGGTCTTTACCGGGCTTCAACAACGGCACTACAATAGAATTACACCAAGCGGTAGGAAACGTATTGGTGTACCATATTAAATTATACATCTTGAGAAGGAATATAGATCCGGAGGGAGGTAGCTTTTTCAAAAATTGGTAATGGATATCGTCAGATCCTGGAGAAGTATCATGGCAATCATGCAAACTCGACTGTAGTTCCCACGAGGAGAAAGGTGCATTGTAGTTCTCCTCATTTTGTGAGGAAAAGTTTAATGCAACTTGTTCTGCTTGATTTTTCTGAGCAGAAAAACTCTCTAAGTAGTTTGCAGAACTCGAAACTTTTGCATAGCATGAACCCATGTGATCAGCGACATCATCAGGCGACGTAATTATGTCATTTCCCATTACCAATCCAGAAATGTAATTGAAACTCTGTTTGCCAGAGATCCTCCGAATTTTCTCCCACACTTCGCGGGCGGGAGTAGAACTTCTTACAGTGGAAACAAACTCTCTCCATGACTGCTTCTTACTCTCTGCTATGATACGTCTGGCAATGGAACGCTTTTGCATGAAAAGTACACGATTTTCATCCGTCATATTATTTTTGAAGCGACGGAGAGCTTTACGACGTTCACGGATGGCATCCCGACAAGCCTGATTCCACCAGGGAACAGGCACACGTCGCGGTGTTGTTGACGTGCGTGGGACTGCAGCTAAAGCCGCCTCGATGACCGCATCCGTGAAATGCTCTACAGCAGCATCGACATTGCCAAAGTTCATTTCGCCGACATTTAACACTTGCTGAAAGTGTGACCAATTAGCGTCTTTTATTTTCCACTTCGGGGAGCGTTTTTCATCCACATGGAATGAAAGAAGACGACAAATGATTGGGAAATGGTCACTGCTACAAAGATCGGCATTTACTTCCCATTCACAGGATGGGGCGATAGAAGAAGAGCAGAGAGTAAGATCTATAGCGGAAAATGTCCCATTTGCAGCCGAGAAATGTGTATTGGAACCTGTGTTCAATACGACCAAGTTTTTATTCAGAATCAACGTCTCCATTAGCCTTCCACGAGCATCCACACGATTTGAACCCCAAGTGGGATTGTGGGCATTAAAATCCCCCATGATGATAAAGGGGCGTGGAAGTTGATCTATAAGAGATGCAATGGTTACAAGTGTCGGTTGTTCTGTTGGAGGAATGTATATTGAACACAAAGTTACCGGATTCGGCGCATATAGTCTGACAGCGATGACCTGTAAGTCAGATTGTAATGGGACATTTTCGGAAAACACATTGTTTCGGACTAAAACTGCCACTCCGCCACTGGCACGTTCCACGAATGGTTTATCTTTACGATAAATCGTAAAACCACGAAGAACCGGAGTGTTTGTGTCTTTCAAATGTGTTTCCTGTAAACTAATAGCAGTAGCATTATGATCATTAAGGAGGAGTTTTAATTCGCTGAAATGAATATAAAAACCGTTCATGTTCCACTGTAAGAAATTGAATGTGATAATTAGTGATAAGGAGCTACCTCATTTTTTTCCTCGCTGCATCAGACCGATGATGAGGAGGTCTGCTTATATTTTCGTCCATAGCAGAGTCTGCACTGCTGCTATGGTCGATGCGTGTCCTTGTTATAGTCATAGTATGACTATTATCCCGGTTCAAGATAACCTTAGTTTTCTTTACCGGAGATACATTTTTATTCTTGTTAACCGGAGATTTTACCGGTGATGTAATTTTCTTTACTGGCGATCTCGATCTATCTGGACTTTTTTTATTTTTATTTTTATTTTGTTTCTTGACAACAACTTTGGAACTGGATGGGGAAACTTCGGTTTGTGTAGACATGTCACATGTCTGTGTTGACATGTCTACTTTGACGACAGGAATGGCAGCAATGTTTGCAAAGGAACGTGTAAAAGAGGGGACAGTTTCACGATACTTGCGCTTGGCCTCTGCAAAAGAAATTTTTTCTGTTGTTCTTATTTCTTGTATCTTGAACTCCACTTTGTATTGTGGACATTCTCTAGATCTTGCAGAGTGGGTTCCGTCGCAATTAACGCAGTGAGATACCCTTTTGCACGGAATATCTTCATGCAAAGGTTGGCCGCAATTGTCACAGAGACTAGGAAAGCTACAGTTATTCTGTGAATGTCCAAACTTTTGACATTTATAGCAACGTAAGGGAGATGGTATATACTGACGTACTTTCAAAGAATAGAAGGCTGCTTTAATCGATGGCGGAGGCTGCGGTGTACAGAACGTAAGAATATGAGACGGTGTAGGTACTAATTGACCGTCTCTACGTGCGTGAATTCTGTATACGTCTGTAACACCTTGGTCTTTAAGTTCCTCTTTTATTGTTTCAACAGTACAGTTGAGCAGGTCAAAACAATAAATAATGCCCTTAGAGAAATTAAGCTGCTTATGCAGTTCTACTTTTACTGGTACGTCTGTGCACATGTCCACACCTTTTATATTTGTACATGCCAATACCTTATGAGCTTGATGCTGTGAAGCTGTTTCAATTAATAAACATCCATCACGCAACTTTTTAACACTTGGAAAAGTTCCAAACAAGCCATCAAGATGTTTATTAATGTAAAAGGGACTGTCGCCGTTGAAGTTTCCAGTTACCTTAGTCATTATCAAATATCTGTTACAAGGAGTAACATTCGCCAGATCATTACCAAATAATAAATTTAAATTGTCATCTTTACGCCCTCTCTTAGAGGGAGGGCTGGTTAAAGAGGGGAAATTTTCCATAATAATTTTATTATATTCATCAACCGTGCTCCCCGCCCACCACGGAGCCCAACAAGGGGACGATGACCGCAAACCGGTACAGAGCGCCAGGGCTACACGGTGATATAGTCAGCTCAAGAGACGGCGCCACTCCATCAAAAGACACTGGCTCACCCCGCCGGAATACTAAATAAACACGACGTTAGCCGATTGACTAGACTGGGTTAGGTCTAGCCGCCCGTTTACAGCGAAGCGGAGGCCAAAGCAGTGTGTTGGTGCACCCAGGCGAACCTCAACTGCCAGGATCCTCTTTTCCGCCTTACGGGTCACCGCGCACGGCAAACACGCAGGTGTACTATTAGGGACTACTACAAACAAAGGACAGCAACAAAGGTGTACCCATAACGGAGGGACAAGACCGCTAACAACAACAAAAGACGGAAGAACGGAAGAAGAAAAATGTTGCGACTGTCCTTCCTTCATAATAGTCCCTAAATGAATCACCCAGCCGGGTACACAACCGACTGGTGCGTGCTCGGGTTTCCCTGGGTTCGCCAATTCCCAAAGAACATTGTAATGTAATTGCGATAAACAACGACATTCCAATGTTCCCCCTGGGGGCAGCAACTGATCTGGCACGCATAGAAGTGATTATGAAGAATTATCGCACCCTACAAATTATTCTCAGTTATAGTTGCTGGATATAAGATTTATTCGTTTATATTACTGTATAATTTAACCATTCCAGTTAGAGTCATTTTGTTGCAAATGACCAGCTTTATATAAATACCTTCTGTAATTTCTGTTATAATATGCAAATTAAATACAATTTGTTTTCTATTTTCATTTAACAAACTAGCTTTTTTCTGATTTTCATGTGTAGATATTTATATTTTTAAATACGAGGTCCCGAATATAATGATAAATTTGGAATTGCCATGTATATTTGAAATGAAAATATTTAAGACTTTAATTGTGATGAAGCATGCATTAGTATCATTATTATAAGAATGATATAAATATAACACAATAAAAAATGTGCACGGTGTGTCTGAAAATTTTTTCTCTTCAAACAAGATGGCCGGTACAGGAATTACCGTTTCTCGGCGTGAGGCAGTAGGAAAAAAAAAAAAGTCCATCTGCCCCCGCCGGGATTCGAACCCAATACCTCCCCAATGCGAGTCTAGTGCTGTACCACTAAGCTACATCGCTGGGTAATTCTAACTAAATAAAAGTAATCAAATTATGAGAGAATTGCCTGCGGAATTTTTATATTAACAAATGAAATTAATAATAATAATCAATATGATTAGACTCCTATACACTGCAATTAAATTCACTTTGTTAATTAAACATCAGATGACCTGTCGCCATAATATTTTATTTAGAAAATTACAATAAGCGAAAAAAACTTTAAAAAAATAGAAAATTTGTTCATAATTAAAAACTCTACCTGACAAGATGGCTGCCGGCACATTTTGCAAGATGCATAAAATAATATTTGAATGACTGTTTTCCAAATAATTGGATGTAAGATCTCCTGATCTTGCATCTTGCTCCAAATGACTTCTATTTGTGGGGACGCTTAAAATCCTAAATTTACAGAATTCGGCATGAAAATCTCGATTCCCTAGAATAAAATGATTCAAGAATGTGCAAAAACAACACCTAGACAATTAGAAAATGTACGAAGAAATCTCTACGACAGAATAGGTTTCAGTTTAGCAGCAAATGGCGAATTGTTCGAGCATCTGCTATAAGCTTCCTGTCTAATATTAAGTTGTTAATAAAATTTTATGTTTTTCGTTCATATTTAAGTAATAATTAATAAAATCATGGCTATTCGGAAAAATATTTTTAATTTAAACTTAATCGTGCCATAATTATTTTGTAATTAAAAGCTGTATATTCATGGTACTTTGCAAGCATACGTGTCAGGTAGAGTTCTTAATTATGAACAAATTTTGTATATGTTTTTTTTTCACCACAATATATAGGGAAGCAGGAAAATTCATAAACATGATTTTACATGTAAAATCTCTATTACCCGCAAAGCAAATCAGCTCCCGGTATATTTATTTAGTGTACAGCAAAATAATAGTCATGCACGGGAGGCGAAGGACGCGACAATCGACGTTTATCATCCGTTATACTCAGATGTGAAAAAGTATCTGATTATTCATGCTTTCATAATTGGAATCGGAGCTCCGTAATGTCCTTGTTTGCTATTCATTAGAAAAATACAGTATTTTGTCGGCAGGATTTGCACTGTGATATTTGTTTTTATTTACTAGTCGTGATTTTATAATTCATTTCATATGTGTTTTTAGGCGCGATCTTAGCGAAGCTAGAAGCGCCTATATACACTCGCTTTGTCTGTGAATCTGTGAATCTGTAACGGATTTCAGTCGTACAGCCCAAACGGATTAACCGATTTTAAAAAACTTTTTTTTGTTCGATTTCTCTCGGGGTCTATTTGATCCTAACGTCGCCCGATTTTTGAATTTTGGCCCCAGAGGGGAGCAAATTAGAAAAAACGGTGTTTTTTGCTTATAGTTTGCTCAATTTAAGTCAGATCGATTCGAAACCTGTCTTAAACGAAAGAGCAGAAAATTTTAGATAGATTTCATGTATAATATTGTGTCAAAACAGTTTTTTTATACAGATTTATATGATTATTAAGCTATATAAATGCGATTTTATCTAATAAATCGCGAACTTGTTTCGGTTGTCCTTGTCTGTTGCACAGTGTGATATGGATATTGGAAGATAGCGTATGCTCTGTCTTAATATTGCATTATTTCAATATAGTTATTCAATTTTTTGACTGCTGATGTTTGAATTTAAGTTTAAAAACCCTGGCCTACTGAGTTAAAATGACGTGTAACTAATTATTGACGTCGATCGGATGGCGAGACCTAGGGATCGGACCAAAATTTCTCGACGTTCATACCTTCCCGAACAATTTGACATTCTCTGTCTGTATGTCCCTTTGTACGCTTATAACTCGAGAACCACTGATCCGATTTACATGATTTTTATTCAAGTAAATAACTTCTTATGCGACTGCGAGTTTTAAAATATTCTGGCATCACGCAAAAGCAACTGAACTGATTCTCAAATAAAAACGTATGTTCTGGCATCACGCAAAAATAAGTAGCTGATGCATTGTTTTTTAAACGGTGGTTTTATTTAGCTTGATTCCGTATATTAGTTACAAATCTTGCGACCGACTGAGTTAAAATTTTGCACACATGTGTAGCTCCGGTGACAAAACAATATTATGGTAACTAACTGACCGGCCCGGTTCGTCCGGGCGTAAATCGTACTTTTGAACTTTCACCCGCTTCCTATGATCCGATTGAGTTGAAATTTTGCACACATGTGTAGCTCCGGTGACAATACAATATTATGGTAACTAGCTGACCGGCCCGGCTTTTGTCCGGGTGTAAATCGTACTTTTGAATTTTCACCCACTTCCCGTGATCCGATTGAGTTGAAATTTGTCACACATGTGTAGCTCCGGTGACAATACAATATTATGATAACTAGCTGACCGGTCCGGCTTTCGTCCGGGTGCAAATCGTACTTTTGAGTTTTCACCCACTTCCTATGATCCGATTGAGTTGAAATTTTGCACACATGTGTAGCTCCGGTGACAATACAATTTATGGTAACTAGCTGACCGGCCCGGCTTTCGTCCGGGTGTAAATTCTACTTTTGAATTTTCACCCACTTCCCGTGATCCGATTGAGTTGAAATTTTGCACACATGTGTAGCTCCGGTGACAATACAATTTATGGTAACTAGCTGACCGGCCCGGCTTTCGTCCGGGTGTAAATCGTACTTTTGAATTTTCACCCACTTCCCGTGATCCGATTGAGTTGAAATTTTGCACACATGTGTAGCTCCGGTGACAATACAATATTATGATAACTAGCTGACCGACCCGGCTTTCGTCCGGGTGCAAATCGTACTTTTGAATTTTCACAGGCAAAAGGTCTTTCTCCGGTAACGTTTCAGTGGATCGGATAAATGTTATAAAATCAGACTAAGGAAATAAAGCACACTAAAAAATTAAAAATAAAAATAGATAAAAAACTTTTAAGTTGGTTTTATAAATGTACTAAAAAGAAAAAAATAAAATTTAATTTAGGTTCATAAGTATAAAAGCGTGGGTCGTGACTGTAATAAATTATCATAGAGTGTACGACCCACGCTTTTATACTTATGAACCTAAATTAAATATTATTTTTTTCTTTTTAAAACATTTATAAAACCGTTTAACATAAAAGTTTTTTTACCTATTTTTATTTGAAGCTATGCTTCTTAACGCACGTTTCAGATGGGGACCTAAATAATAAAAACGTCACGTCACGAAGTAGTGTAACGTCACTTTTGTAAAAATTATCCGATCCTTTTGAAAATTAATATTTGAGAGTTTTATACGACACAAAAAAAAATGGCGGCAGATTTCAAAATGGCGGCCATATGTACTTTTTTGTAAAAATTATCCGATTCTTTTGAAAATTAATATTTGAGAGTTTTATAGAACACAAAAAAATAAAATGACATCAGATTTTTCAAAATGGCGGCCACATGAACTGTTTTGTAAAAATTATCCGATCCTTTTGAAAATTGATATTTGAGAGTTTCATAGGACACCAAAAAATAAAATGACGTCAGATTTTTCAAAATGGCGGCCACATGTACTCTGTTGTAAAAATTATCCGATCCTTTTGAAAATTGATATTCGAGTTTCATAGGACACAAAAAAATAAAATGATGTCAGATTTTTCAAAATGGCAGCCATATGTACTTTTTTGTAAAAATTATCCGATCCTTTTGAAAATTTATATTTGAGAGTTTCATAGGACACAAAAAAATTAAATGGTGCCAGATTTCAAAATGGCGGCCATATGTACTTTTTGTAAGAATTATCAGATCCTTTTGAAAATTGATATTTGAGATTTTCATAGGACACAAAAAAATAAAATAACGTCAGATTTCAAAATGGAGGAAATATGTAGTAGGTACTCCTTTCTAAAAATTATACGATCCTTTTGAAAATTGATATTTGAGAGTTTCATAAGACACAAAAAAATAAAATGTTCAAAATGGCGGCCGTATGTACATTTTTGTAAAAATTTTCCGATCCTTTTCAAAATTGATATTTGAGGGTTTCATAGAACACAAAAAAATGAAATGACGTCAGATTTAAAAATGGCGGCCAAATGTACTTTTTTGTAACAATTATCCGATTCTTTTGAAAATCGGTATTTGAGAGTTTCATAGGACACAAAAAAATAAAATGACATCAGATTTCAAAATGGCGGCCGTATGTACTTTTTTGTAAAAATTATCCGATCCTTTTGAAAATTGATATTGAGAGTCTCATAGGACACAAAAAAATAAAATGGCGTCAGATTTCAAAATGGCGGCCATATGTACTTTTTTGTAAAAATTATCCGATCCTTTTGAAAATTGAAATTGAGAGTTTCATAGGACACAAAAAAGTAAAATGACGTCAGATTTCAAAATGGCGGAAATATATTGTACTCCTTTCTAAAAATTATACGATCCTTTTGAAAGTTGATATTTGAGAGTTTCAGACGCAAAAAAATAAAATGACGTCAGATTTCAAATTGGCGGCCGTATGTACATTTTTGTAAAAATTATCCGATCCTTTCGAAAATTGATATTTGAGTTTCATAGAACACAAAACAATAAAATAACGTCAGATTTAAAAATGGCGGCCATATGTACTTTTTTGTAAAAATTATCCGATTCTTTTGAAAATCGGTATTTGAGTTTCATAGGACACAAAAAAATAAAATGACGTCAGATTTCAAAACGGCGGCAATATGTACTTTTTGTGTAAAAATTATCCGATCTTTTTGAAAATAGATATTGAGGAGTTTTATAGAACGCAAAAAAATAAAATGACGTCATATTTTAAAATGGCGGCCATAGGTATATACTTCTTTGTAAAAATTATCCGATCCTTTTGAAAATTGATATTTGAGAGTTTAATAAGACACAAAAAAATAAAATGGCGTCAGATTTCAAAATGGCGGTCATTTAATAACTTTTTAATTGTATTGTTTATATCTTTGATAAATTCGGTTTTATATACAATGCGTAAGAAACATAGCTTCTGTCGGGTATCTTACGACACCTCATGACTTTTTTTATTTAGCAGGTTCCGAGTTTCGCTTAATAGTCAATCGTTGCTATGGAAAATTGTTTAAAAAATTCAATCCACTATTTTTTCTATGTAATCCAATATATATTTTATATTAGGTCTTATGGCCATAGCCTACTACAAAATTGATCTTCTTAGTGTTATTTTCCCTATGTTCGGTAAAACCGTTTACACACAATACCTACATGAATATCGCGCCTTGTAATTCTTGAATTACTTGTATGCTCCAAAATTTTTTTAATCTATTTTGTGTTACATGCTAAATTTTTTTTACTTGCTTTTGACCTCTGCACACGCAGTACACTCTGTACAACATAGGAAAATATGAAACCAAAAAACTGAAACCAAATAAAATATCTGTCGAGCGAATAAAGTAATTACATTTCCAAAATGATTTGAGCCGCCTTTTATTGAATTATAGCAGAAATAATACATTACATTTGGATAATTGGATTAGCAGAATGTGTACATTAGGGCTGGGATTTTTTCTGTATGTATCAATTTTACTACAAGTATCGAATGAATGAAGTTTGAAATCCCCACTAATATAATAAGTGTGAAACGTAGCGTTTGCTTGCTTGTCTTTCTTTCGCACTTAAACAGCTGAACGGATTTCAATCAAATTTTGAATATACATCCTGGATTAGAACACAGGTTGTGCATCATTACGCTATCTTTGTCGCCGTCGAATAAAAAGTATTGACCTCAAAACTCGGGAACCACTACACCGATTTTATTTTTCCACTGTTTATAATGGCCTACTGCTTGACGAGTAATATAGGCTATATATTATTACTCTACGACAAAATTGGGATGGGCAGTGAGCGAAAATAACAATTTGCACATGGGCGATTTACCCCTAATATTATTATGCCGCCGAAATGCACACCGAACTACTGCACCACTTGTAATGTAGATTTTCAAGGAAAACACACGTTGAACTGAATAATCAATAATATTGCAAAAATATTACGTCGAAAATTTGTTTCTTTTTATTGTTCTACAAAATAATTAATTAACTGTCGTTATTAGTGTATTTGCCATATGGCACATACACTATTGGCGTCGGTCGGATGGCGGGACCTAGGGGTCGGACCAAAATTTCTCGACGTTTCATAGCCTCCTGAACAATTTGGCACCATTTTTGGAAATGTTTATATATATATATATGTGTGTGTGTGTGTGTTCGCGGCATAACTCTTGAAAGACTTAATTGATTTGAACGAAATTTGGTACACACGTTGGAATCGATCACCGCACGGAACCTATTTAAAATGGGCCCAATCGAACTATTTTAAGGATTGTTTTTAGGGGTTGAAAAAAGTTTTTGGGCCCGAAAATACCGAAAAAAATTTCAGAATTGTTTCAAAATTGAAATTTAACCTTTTAGTAAAGATCAAAATGTGCTGCTAAAATTTTAATAAAATCAGCCCGACAGGACCGGACTTACAAATTTTATGAAAACACTAGTTTGCGGATAGTGATTTACTTACTGAAGGGTGTATTTAATTTGGTACAGAGGTTGCATTGATAATAATATTGAAATTAACAAAAGAAATATTATTTTAAGGGATGTATTAAGGGGTTAAATTTTTTATTTTGTCCAAAAACAAACCTAAGTTCACGTATTAAAGCCACAAGGCCTGTATTAGCAAATACACTATATTGTCGGCAGGGTTTGGCACTGCGACCCGAGTTTTTTAAATAATTAACATTTGTGTTAAATAACGAAAAATGTAGTAGAGTAAAGATTGTAATAATGACTGAAAGAAAAACTACAAAATTAAGAAAAATCGTAGGATAGTGGACAAAATATTTGATTTATTTAATTGAATGTACGACGTTTCGTCTATATATTTAGACTTCTAATATAAAAACTACAAATTTTTTTCTAGGTACAGATGTTAAAATATTTGCATATATTCACTCTATAAAGAGTGCCGAACATGCAAGTTTTAACATCAGTATTTTATTGATCCTATTGCCACCGGAAAAAAATTTCTAATTTTTTTCTCAATCAATCATCAGTATTGTGGATCGCAATTTTAATCTATACCAATCAGAGTCAACCCGTATAGTAATAATAATGAGTGGCGTCTGTTATGATAATAATGTCGAGAAATTGAAGTTAAGCACATTAGTTATGATAATTTTTGTGTCCCATTGACACAACCAGCCATGTTTGGATCCCCTTGTAGACTTGTGCAAAACAAAATCAAAGATGAAATGAACATGGAACGTTTCCTTTAGTTCGCGAAGACATGTCCGTGGAACTATCTAATTCCACTTCTTTCACTGACATCTTTGCGTTAAAGGAAACAACAATGAGTTGTAAATGTCCGTAAAGCTTCGAGTTTAACCGAACGTGTCAGTACGCACATGCGCACTCTTTCTCCGGCAGTGAACGAACACAATGACCGTTGGCGACAATTAAATCTCGTGATAAAATCCGAACTATATGGACATGGTTCTAGAGAAATGTAGGAAACGTCTCCGACAAAGAAGATAGTTCATAGAACTATACAGTATACAGGTTTCAGAACTACCCAAGTCTAGTTCCCTGTACGCTGTAAAGTTCAGTATCGCCCAGCCTTAGTACCTATATCTAGATTTAACACTGTTCGGTGGTTTTAGACGGGACATTGGAAGCGTGCTGCCTCTACTTTATGGTGCGGGTAGCGGAATCACTGTTTCCAATTTGAAATGTAATCTTTGGAAGAGCTACTAGGATGATTAAAGTAGATGGCCTGTACCTATCGCTTCAATCACGATATCACTCGATTAAGGATGACCGACTTTCGATAGCTAATCAAAGTTTGTTTTAATTAAAGACAGACATTCTTTCAGCAAAGTGTCTGTTGATGGCACAAACAATAGACAGTGTATTGATTACTGAAATAAAATATACTTAACGATCTCTAATGATTAGGGAATGCGTTTTTAAAAAATGATTTTTGAAGTGTGTAATTTCTTGTGCGAATAACGTTTGCGTTAAATATTTAACACTAACCATGGCTAGGAAAAACAAATCAAATAATAGTACAGTATAATAAATATTGTATTTTTCTATTAGAAATCGTGTCCATCGTGATTATAATAAAATTAAGAAAAATCGCAGGATAGTAGACAAAATATTGAATTTATTTAATTAAATGTACGACGTTTCGTCTATATATTTAGACTTTTTCAAGTACATAAAAATAACAATATTTATGAAAATTAATATTATTAATTACTAACCATAGCAATTAACATAAGATAGGGTACATAAGACAAAAACAAGGTAACATGGTAACAAATTATGTTGACTATAAATTTTAACAATCAATAATAATAATAATACAAATGTTAGTATAATTTCATAACATAATTATACTGACTACTTAAATTTTGAGTGTCTGTTCTATAATTGATTGAATTGTTTTTTCTAATAAAACACATTTCACTGATATTGCGTTTCTTCCAATTTGACTCTTTATCTAATATTTGAACTTCATTGAAAAGAAATTTATGCCCAGTGTCGAAATGATGAGATGACAATGCCGTCTTATTATCACTTAATAAGTTTATGTATATATATAGACGAAACGTCGTACATTTAATTAAATAAATTCAATATTTTGTCCACTATCCTGCGATTTTTCTTAATTTTATTATTGTATTTTTCTTTAAATATAACATTTAGATCTAGATTTTGCGTAAGGTTTAAATTCTGTACTTTACTATAGTGTAAACAATATAATATTATTATCATTGTTTGCCGAACGGCAATCATACAGCTTTGTCCCCTTACAAACTTGCGTTCCAGATCGCTGCTGACAAGAATCACTGTTTGTCGGATGGCGTTCATATTGTTCGACCGTCAGCCACTTACAAACTTTTAGTACGGCAGATAGGTGAAATAATTGCGCGATTAATGATAGAAGCATTCAGTTTGGGGCACATACGAGTATACCACATATATCATGACGATCTAATTTTGGCTATGAGGACCATCTCAGATTTCTCCTTCACCTATCTGCCATACTAATAATAATTGTAGATTACAGATCCTGGACAACAGAGGTCATTAGCGCCTGAAAAGAAAAAATGTAAACAAAAGAAATCTTGCGTACTATTTCGTTTGAAATCGCTGACTACAATCACAGCTTGTGTGTAGTGTGTAGTGTAATTTGCACATAAATAATTGTGATGAAAAATCCTACCTCAGAACCGCTCTTTTTTCATAAACTATTTTTGCTACGATGTCAGTTATAATTTTCATTGAAAGTAATGACTAAAGGACACATTCAAGAATTTTTTCAGATTTTTTGCATCGATAGTTTAGAAATTAGAGGGGGAGGCGCTCTAATAACGACTTTGAAAGCAAATATCTCGTGACTTAAGGGTTAAAATCGAAAGGTCCTTATAACATTTTTTGTTCCATTTTAGGAGACCTATCGAATGACACCCCACTCAATGGGGTAAGGGAATTTTTTTTTGGGTAGGTACGCTTTCAACTCTATAGGAGAGGGTCCAAAAAATATTTTTCAAAAATCTCACCATTTCTGTTTTTGGGTCGTCAATCTACGTCCTTACAACATATTTCATCTTAATAGGTATATAAATGAGAGGATGTGAGGGCCGTGACACACAGTCATACATACATACAGACAGACAGACGGACACACAGACTGACCGAAACGGGTTTCTACTTTCTACGGAACCATAAAAATGTATCTTAAGTTGTGTTGAAAGTGTATAATTTCGTTTCTTTTATTATTTTTTCTCTTATTTATTTCGGCATTCTACCGAACGTAATGACATGGCTGATTATATCATCAGTAGATGTAGAGACCAATCAACCTTATATTAAAAAAAAATTCGTTTCCATAGTTACGGTTTCGACAGTATTTTATTTTAAACAAAAAAACTTTTTATTTCTATTCGCTATGTGCAACATCAAAGTCGCGACATCTAGCGCCATTAACCGGCGAACCCACTGCCACTTTTATACAGGGTGTATCACAGGATTCAGAACATAGAAAATAAATGAGAGCAACAGGGAAGACATAAACAAAATGGGTAGCGTGACAAAGATAGAATACACATGGCTAACTCAACTAAATTAATTATCATGGTTTTAAACATGAAAAGGGGCACAGCAATCCACTGATCCTAACTAATTTGCACAATGGAGTTTTCCTTATGTTCGGTTTTCTGTGGTACACCCTGTATATTATGTCAAATGGGACAACTAGTAAACAGTGAATTAAATACTGAACTAATATTATTTATTGAACTTATATCCATTGAGACTTCTGTATTTGCAGCACTTTTTGAGTTGAGACTTGAATTTTTATTATTTTTTGAACTTGAACGCATTAATGAAGTATTTTGTAGCATACGCTTAATGAAACGTTGATGTCTTGTCAAAACTGTTTCGTCATTTAATTTTGGTTTCCATTGAGGTGAAAAAAATTTGCTGGGTACGTAATTAGGACTCAGTTCCTCTTCTCCCTTTTTATCCCCAATGAAATGTGCAATGCAAATTAGATCTTTTGATGTAGGATTCCAAATGGATGTATATCCACTAAGAAATAAAAGAATATGTCTTATTTTATTAATTTAATAACAAAAATCAAGTTGTAATTTTATAAAAATTATTAAATTTCATTATTCTTATATTTACTTTATATTAAATATATATTTTCATAGTGCGTTCACATTAATTTTTTTGGAACATTATTGTGAATATACAATTAAGGTTATGACACTTACTTCTGCTTTCTCACGATGGAAATCCATTTTTCTCTTTGAATTAACATACGCTTATATTTTGGGAAACAATAAAAGCTAACATCACTATTTTTTTATGTATTATTACAATTAAAAATGCAGCATTTACGAACTGTCATTTTTTACCTTTGATTTTATATCAGTACATGTGCCGTAAAAATGCCAGCTTTCGCCGCTAAGCGCGCACGGTCGTTCAGCGTCTCCCTTCCAAGCAGCTGCACATAACGAATTTCATTTCTAAACGACACTTCAATTTATAATAATCTTACAAAAATGTTAATTTTAAAAAGAATTTTCATAATCTATGATTATAATATAATTAAAACATTTTTACCAATTAAATATTAATTCAAATAAATGCTTATAATTATACAACAGCGGAGTTTGTTACTTTTTTAAGATTTTTTTTATAAAAACGTCACACAAACACTATGGAACCCTATCGTGTGCGTGCCCAACAGGCAACACGCGCTTGGTAGGTTTTTTTTATATAAATATTTGTTTAAGGTTGCGAATAATAGCCGTGTTTATACAAAGAAATTGTAGATATTTCTGTTCTCTGTTTTTCAAGAAATACGTTGAATCAACTCTACTCTCTAGTACAAAACTGAAAAATAATACATAATGTATTTCAACATCTCCCACATTATAATTTAAAATTCTTTTTGATTTATGTTTTATGTGATCGTATTATTTATTAGCCGAAAAATTGATATATGAGCCTAAAATAAAACGTTTTTTTTGTCACTGTTTACATAATATTATGTACATAATGAATCAAGATGTTTTACATTCATTGCAGTTTGGTTAAGTCATTTTAAGTTTTGACTTCGTAATAAATATCCTAACAAAAACATTAATGTAAAAATCGGTCAAGTACGAGTTAGACTCGCGCACCAAGGGCTCCGTACAAAAATAAAACTAAGAAGTTAGGTGGGGTAAAAAATTAACAGATTTATTTGTTTAAGCTTGTTTTTTAAAAAGTTTTTTTTACTTATATTCTTTTTAGGGTTTCAAATTTTTTCCGTAGATATCAAATTTAATTAAATTAGCGGCCAAATGCGTGTCGGACGACGCACAGTAAAGGGTTCCGTAGTCGGCCGAAAATATCCCATATCTCAAAAACTAAAACCAATTTTCGTTGAAAGTATTTTATAAGTTCTACTTTCTTAATTTTTTTCAGAATTTTCCATCCTATAGTTGAAAAGTTAGAGGGGGGAGGAGTGAGGACACACTTTCTAAGACTTTAGAAGCGCATATCTTCTACATCGTTTTTGAAGAGCTATATCTAAAGATACCCCAACATGCTTTTTGTTTTCGTCCCTCAGTTACATATAGGTATGGTGTGCCACCCCTAATTTTTTTTTCATATTCAAACCAATTTTCGTTGAAATTATTTTATAAGGTCTACTTACTTAAATTTTTTCAGAATTTTCCATCCCATAGTTGAAAAGTTAGAGGGGAGGCACTCACTTTTTACTAGTAGAAGCGCATATCTCACCAACTATTCACTTAAATAAAAAAGTCATTTTGAAACTTCTTCATCATTTTCGAAGACAACGAAACTCTACACGCTTATGTGCACTGGACATTTTTTTTCATCCTTCAATTACATGTATGGATTGCCACCCCTAATTTTTTTTCGTAATTTCACTTCACCATTGTATAGCGGTTCATAGAAGACACCTACCTTCCAAATTTCATCTACGAGTATATAGTGCCAATTGCTGTGACATACGGACGGACAGACGGATAGAAACAGACGGACAGGACGAAATTATAAGGGTTCTCTTTTTGCCATTTGGCTACGGAGCCCTAAAAACAAACAAAAATATTGCGATCCGAAACCCGGAATCGACCCAGGGACCTTTTCAGTCGAACGCTCTACCAACTAAGCCAGTCGAACAATGATGTTAGACGCTCTATAGTACAGTATACGTGCACGGCGAGTCAGTGTTGTAGTAAAAACACTGATTTATTAAAATTATTGAGAGATTTATAGAGAATTATATAGACCTTTTATAGGAACTTATCCCTTAGACCGCAATAAATAATAATCAATTATATTTTATTAACATCTGTTTCTGTGTTCTGAAAAATATAACTGCTTATGCATATATTTTGTGTGAATTCATTTGACATGTGAAACCAGTCAATGTCAGGCCTCAGCCCACTACCAAAAAGAACATAAAACAGAAATATTGGAAAAGTCGTTCATTTTATTGCTATATTTTATTACGTACCGATTTTCGGCGTTCATATTTTTTATACGCGACTTTTCTTAGCAAAATAAGCGTTATGTATGAATTGATTTTTGTTTTATTGTGGTTTGACCCTACGCCGGCTGCACCCTGTGTTAAAAAATGTATTTTTTAAAATATATCTTAAAGTTCACCGTCGCTGTTTGTTGTCGTTCAGCTTTAAAATTGTGTATCATTTTTCAAGTACAGTCACAAAAAATCGAATTTAAAGAAGTTACACTATTATTGTAGAATATAGACATTTAAATAAACCGTGTGTGCAGATTTTATTGAATGTAATGACGAGTAAATTCCTAAAGTTTATTTTTGAAGACTTCATTCTTGTTTGTTGCGTTACTGGAAAAATTATAAATTTTTACTGAAATGTCAAAAGAATACTTTTTATAAAGTAACAAATAGGTATTACAATTATATATAACGAAAGAAAACAGCTTTGAAATGGCATAAGGATCCAAAATAAGAAGCAAATACTGTTAATATTGCATTTATTAGCTAACGTTTCGAGAATTATATTCTCATCCTCAGAGCTCAAATGCCGTCAAATGTAATAGTAAAACTAGTTTTACCTGCGCAAAACTTTTTTGCATGTGGCTTAACAGTTTTTTAAAGTCCAAGTGTTTTGGTATAGGCCTGCGGCGCCGGCGGCCCTTCGGGCCGCCCTTCTGCCTTTGTTTGCAACGTAAAACTTTTTTGCATGTGACTTTGCCATAGTTTTCAAAGATTGATGTGTTTTGATACAGGCCTGCGGCATCAAAAGTAATTTACAAATAGAAAATATTTTTACATGTGACTTTGCTACAGTTTTCAAAGATTGATGTGTTTTGATACAGGCCTGCGGCGCCATAGGTTATTTGCGTATACAAAACTTTATTAGCATATTGTGTATTTGCGATAGTTTTCAAAAGTTGGTGTGTTTTGATACAGGCCTGCGGCGCCAGATATGCGGCCCTTCGGGCCGCCTTTCAACCATTTTTTGCAAATGCTAAACTTTTTTGCCCAATTGTGTGTTTGCAATAGTTTTCAAAGATTGATATGTGTTTTGAGACAGGCCTGCGGCGCAAGATATGCGGCCCTTCGGGCCGCCGGTCTGACATTATTTGCACAGAAACATTTTTTCATGTGTCTTTGCAATAGTTTTCAAAAATTGAAATAGGTCTGCGGCGTCAAAAATGCAGCCCTTCATTATAATGAAGTCAGTATTTGGCCGCCAATTTGAAATCTGACGCCCTTTTATTTTTTTGTGTCCTATGAAACTCTCATATATCAATTTTCAAAAGGATCGGATAATTTTTACAAAACAGTTCATATGGCCGCCATTTTGAAAAATCTGAAATAATTTTATTTTTTTGGGTCCTATGAAACTCTTAAATATCAATTTTCAAAAGGATCGGATAGTTTTTACAAAAGATTCCATATGGCCGCCATTTTGAAAAATCTGACGTCATTTTATTTTTTTGTGTCCTATGAAACTCTCAAATTTCAATTTTCAAAAGGATCGGATAATTTTTACAAAAAATTACATATGGCCGCCATTTTGAAAAATCTGACGTCATTTTATTTTTTTGTGTCCTATGAAACTCTCAAATATCAATTTTCAAAAGGATCGGATAATTTTTACAAAAGAGTCCATATGGCCGCCATTTTGAAAAATTTGACGTCATTTTATTTTTTTGTGTCCTATGAAACTCTCAAATATCAATTTTCGAAAGGATCGGATAATTTTTACAAAAAAGTACATATGGCCGCCATTTTGAATTTGAAAAAACTGACATCATTTTATTTTTTTGTGTCCTATGAAACTCTCAAATATTAATTTTCAAAAGGATCGGATAGTTTTTACTAAAGAGTCTATATGGCCGCCATTTTGAAAAATCTGACGTCATTTTATTTTTTTGTGTCCTATGAAACTCTCAAATATCAATTTTCAAAAGGATTGGATGATTTTTACAACAGAGTACATATGGCCGCCATTTTGAAAAATCTGACGTCATTTTATTTTTTTGTGTCCTATGAAACTCTCAAATATCAATTTTCAAAAGGATCGGATGATTTATATAACAGAGTACATATGGCCGCCATTTTGAAAAATCTGACGTCATTTTATTTTTTTGTGTCCTATGAAATTGTCAAATATCAATTTTCAAAGGGATCGGATAATTTTTACAAAAAAAATTTCAAATGCCATTTTGAAATCTGACGTCATTTAATTTTTTTGTGTCCTATGAAACTCTCAAATATCAATTTTCAAAAGAATCGATTAATTTTTACAAAAGTACCTAGTTAAGAGTCGGCCAATCCATATTCCTTCAGTAAAGGCTCTGCCCCCTACACATGCTAATTTCTTGACATGAATAGTACTTTTATTTTTCTTATAACCGATCTCTATGATTATACTATTGGAAAAGAATATGTAATCTGTCAAAAATAATGTAGCTTTAATATTGAAAAAACTGGGCAGTTGTCTCTATACATTTCGCAGACCCCCAATTAAACGCCCATTTGACTAAAAACATGTAAAAAAAATATTTTTGTCTGCATATGTTAGGTTAGAATCTGAAATGTCAAATTGGACTTCTCGACTGTACTCCTTATCTATAAACGTCAGATTGAACTGTACATTTTTTCGTGATCTCTGACCAAATTTTATACTAAAAACAGTCTTCATAAAATATGAAAACGCTATTTTCGCTATAAATGAACGTAAATTTACACTTTTGTTAATTATTTTTTATATAAAATAATATTTTTATATTTAACGATTATTTTGAATTTTAGCGCTAATTAAACTAATAAATCGATCATCTTTTGTTGTTTTGTTGTTCAAGAGCTGGGATAATCTATGGACATCCAATATATTTGCATCTTCGTCTTACATATTGAGACATACCTCAGCCCTTGGCCGTTTTAAAAACTTAAATATCCAAGCTAATATCGCAGGCTCCGCCTCATACATAGGCTCTAATAGACTCTAATATAAACATTTTACATAAATTTGACAAAAAGTACCGGTCCTAAACTCAAACTGAAGCTAATTTGTCATTTGCAGTAACAAAGTGACAGCTATTAAAAGTTTAACATGTCGATGCTGTATTGTTTATATATTTTTAAAAATGACATTATCCGCTGTAAAAAATGCAACGTGACTTTTATATGCATCTCTGTCTTTTCTCTGTCGCACTCATCAAGCAAACGGCGGCTCTTGGCGAAATCGAAAATTGGATTTTATTATCTAAAATTATGGCTAGCGGCTCGAGGGTACATTTAAAAAGAATCTATAATTCACAATTTATCCAATATTGACAAAAAGTACCCGCCCTAAATCCGTTTTTATGCCCGATTTTCATCTTTAGTCTCAAAGTGACAGCCGATAATGAGTGTTATATTCGCAATGCATTTGTTTTCAATTTTCATCTATCGTAAACAGTTGACTTAAAGAATGACATACGTCGTTCGGACACACTATTTACTTGCGTCTCAGACACACCGATGGATTTTCAATTCCGTCTCTCTTCTACGCGTTGATCACTCGCTTAAGTTAGACGGTGTCTTTTTCACTTTTTGCTCAATTCAGAGTAAAATCGCGTGAGACACCGTCTAAACTACGTCGAAAAAAACAATAACGCCGAAATTTGTCTACGAATTAAAACGTTAAAAAAAGTCGTTTTGAGCGTATCTTTTGCACTTTCTAGTTAGAGTTTTTTCTTCCCGTTCGTTTAAAACACGTCCCGACACTGTACGTTAAAAATTGACCGAGATATGAGCGATTTGCGGCTCCGTGTTAATCAAATGGGCTTTTTTTATTTTCGCGATGGCGCCCGAAATTTCAGCCGAAAACGCCCCGACGTACACCCCGTTAAAAGTGTTTAAAATGGCCAAAAGTTTCCAATAAACGGCGCATCGGTGCGATTTTTTTTCGATTTTAGCCGAGCGTTTGAAAATCACTCGCAATGTTAATCAAATGCAATGCAGACCCAACTTTGAAAAATCACCGGGGCTACGCCCCTCAAACGCAAGACACCAAATATAGCCTATACAATAGACCGTATTCTCGTCTATTAAGCATTTTTTGCACGAATTTTTTCCTCCAAACACTCTTAAATCCATAAACTTGAAACTTTTTTTTTTCTCAATTTTTGCACTTTAATATATAAAGATTGTCCAAAATTTAAAAAAACATATTAACATTTTATTTGGTTTTAATGAAGTGTAAAAAAAGTTGTTTTATTGATTTGATTTTGTACACAAAAATACTGAAAACTTTATGTTTTATAGAATTTTGATTTAATTTTTTATTGTGGAAAATTTTTTTTGCCAGATTAACTGATTTATATTTACGTGCTTTAAGCTAGAAACTAAGTTTGTTAATATGTTTTTTTAAATTTTGGACAATTTTACTGTTACATTTGACGGCATTTGAGCTCTGAGGATGAGAATATAATTCTCGAAAGGTTAGCTAATAAATGCAATATTAACAGTATTTGCTTCTTATTTTGGATCCTTATGCCAAAGCTGTTTTCTTTCATTATCATCAGGATCACCACTTTTCTGTTTTTTAATTAAAACAGTTTCTTCACATTATATATAACGTATTTGAATTATTATGAACTAGAAGTACCCGCGACCTCGCTCGCCCTTTTTAACGCATTTAAGACCGGCAAACAGCAACCAGATATCGCCTTTTATACGAATATAGCTTTTCCCGCGACTCCGCCAATGTGGACATAGGAACGTCGTAAAAAATAATTGGGTTTTTAAATGAAAATCTTTTTTGACATAAATGGAAATATAATTAGTTTTACAGAAAAACTATTTTTACTTTTTTTTCTTAATAATTAAAAATTTTGGAGCATACAAGAAATTCAAGAATTAGAAGGCGCGAAATTCATAATTAATTAATTGTAGATTATAAACGCGTCGACAATTCAGGTCATTAGCGTCTTCATCACAACAAATAATCCATTCGTGTATTATAATCCGCCAGCCGGCATACACAAACCGACTGGTACGAGCTCGAGTCCCTGGGAGCGCTAATTCCCAAAGAACATTGGAATGCAATTTGCGATAGCAGCCACATTCCAATGTCCCCCCTGGGGGGGGGGCGAAATTCATATATAATATAATACAATTTTGAGGAACATTTGGCTCACATTTATCTGCCTTTTTTATCGCAAAGACAGATTTTCAAAAATGAAAAAAACTGATATTTTAAAAATAAAAAAAATCATGTTACTCGGATCAGTGGTACAGAGTCGCGAAAGAAGTTATTCGCTTAAAAAAAAGTCATGAGGTGTCGTGGAACATCCGACAGAAACTATGCATCTTACGCATTGTAATTTTAAAAATAACCACAAAACACTACCTATAACGTTTAACAACTATCGCAAAATTACCATTATTAGTGTGAATTTTGTTTCCAAAACTTTGCAGTGCTTATGGTCTGACCTTTTCTATTGAAGTGAGCAACCATGGTGGGATTCCGAGTGACGTCACCCCTCCACTACTATCTAACGGAACGAGATAACTTATACTCTACTAACCTTGGTATATATGTCTAGAATACACATGCACAAATGTACATAAATTCAAACATTACATCACAAACATTCCTGGCGCGTTTTGTAGTTACGTGATATTTTCTTTTAATTAATTTGTTAGTAATTATCTATGGTTTTAAAAAAATTCTTTTCGTTTTTCAATATTATTTATGTTAATTCTCGGTTAAATTATTAAACCCTGCAGGCCATCCCTGGAACTTCCCGCTATTTTCAAGAGCTTTGAGGTCGAAGCACTTGATAATACACCCAAAAGCTTTTGAAGCTCAAAAATCTGAAAATTGCTGATAACAACACTATTTTATTTTTTGAAAAGCTTTAACTTTTGAACGCGTTGCTCGATTTTGATCTTTAAAACGGAATTCGACGCAGTTTTTTAAGCTCTAAAAATATTGCAAGAGGTACAAAATCGATTGGTTGAGAAATCTCGAAGTTATTTTGAAAAAACACTTTTTCGAAATCTGTTGACTACGATACCTCTCGAACTGATTAACCGATTTTGATCCCCTTAGCGCCATTCGACGCAGTTTTCTGAGGAGAAGAGCTGATAAGATTATGAAATCAATCGGTACAATATTCTAGAAGTTATTTTGAAAAAACATCGTTTAAACAACTTTTTTTTCGGTTTTTTTGGAATTTCTCAAAATCTATTGGACCGAATCGGTTCAAATTTTCAGGAAATCTAAGTTCAGTGAAACGCTTTCGAATGCCGAAAATCGCGATTCGATCGGTCAAGCCGTTCAAAAGTTATGAGAGGTTTACATACACACACACACACATACATACAGACATACTGACATCATCGTAAAAATAGTCAGAATAGCTTCCTAGGATCACAAAACGTCGAGATCTGGTGAAAACTCGATTTTCGAAAATCGGGGTGAAATCAATAACTTCCTTATTTTTGAAAATTTTCAATTTTCTTAGCGGGAAAAGCCGGATTTTCATTGCGATTTTTTAGTTTTTAATTTCATTGTGCCATAGTCAAACATGAAAAAAACAAGAAATAGGTGGGTTCCTTCGAGAACTACTGAATTGACTGCGATAAAAAGTAGCCTGGTCATAATAATTATGAAATTTTGCATACGGGTAGCATGCAAAATTTCATTTAGACCGTCCAGCCTTTATGGCGTGATTGAGTGACAAACATCCAAATTTTCGCATTTATAATATTAGTAGGATGACTATTTCCTACTAGTTACAATAATAATAATATTATAAAAGCTTTTGCGTAGGTCAATTGGCCAGCCGTGTCAGTGAAACTACTAGCTGACTGCCGCTTTTTAACTGTTATTTGGTAACTAGTTGTTTCAGTAATAGTGATAGTTTCTCGCTCATTACTAATTGTTGAACTGTATGAAGCTTAATATCGTTATTTCTAATACATTTTAGAACAGTTCAATTCGATTCGTTGGCAAAATGAAGAACAAAGTGACAGAGAGATAGAAAAAGTTAGGAACACAATGCTTTTAGAATATATTGATATATTTGTGTGGAAAATATTTTTAAAAATATGTAACTTTATTTTGGAATTTTCAGAAATAATTTTATCAACAGTATTTGTGAAAAACTTCTGTATAAAATATGTTCTTTAGAATATTCATTTGAACCATTTTATAGTCGTTGTTTCTCAAAATTGTTTTTAAAAATTGAGAAATTAACACGAGTTGTTAAATTTCAAGGCAGGTTTACAATCGCGTTTTCTTTTTTGAATCACAGCGTATGTGTATTTATGTACGTCTGCTAAATCATTGTTTTATATCTAGTCCAGTAATTTTAGATTTCCACTGCAGAAAAATTCCCAGTTAGCTGATTTTTTTTTATTCACCTTCGTTATGGTGTTTTGAAAAACGTGTAAAAAGTCCCCATCGATATCATGCCGGCGTTGCCAGATATTCGAGGTTCAAGTTCACGATAGACGGTTTTTTGCGAATTTCTCGGTTCCGTTCCATTTTTTGTAAAAAATGGTTATTATCAATCTTGTAGAGGACGAAATTATCTACAATTTTTGTATAAACATTTTTTGTCTACGATTTATAGTTTTTCTTACTTAAGTACCCGCGGCTTCCTCCCCCTCGATTTTACATAACGGGATTATGCTGCTTCCCGAGGGCCTAACATAATGATTTGTACCATTATTTTAAGTTGAACTTAAAGCTAACGATTAATTATAATTTTATCGAAATTAATGCAGTAGTTCTCTACTTATAAGCAACCAAACATACAAATCGACAGCGCTCAAACAGACAGGCAGACAGACAATTTTTTTTCGAAAATACGATATTTATACTTGACATCAATTATAAAGACTATTCGTAAAGTAATTTTTTTAAAAAAATTTACAGGGGTTGAGAGAGTGCGGATAAAGTACGAGTATGCATTTGCATACCGTATAACGCACTCTACTAAGAATAGCTCGGAGTAGCCATATTTTTAATTTTTTTTTCAAAATTCCTTTACGAATGCTCATTATAATTGTTATAAAGACTATTCGTAAAGGAATGTAGTAAAAAAAATTAAAAATGTGGCTATTATTACCAGAGTGCGTTATACGGTATGCAAATGCATACTCGTACTTAATCCGCACTCTCTCAACCCTTGTAAATTTTTTTTACAAAATTACTTTACGAATGGTCTTTATAATTGATGTCAAGTATAAATATCGTATTTTCGAAAAAAAATTGTCTGTCTGCCTGTCTGTTTGAGCGCTGTCGATTTGTATGTTTGGTTGCTTATAAGTAGAGAACTACTGCATTAATTTCGATAAAATTATAATTAATCGTTAGCTTTAAGTTCAACTTAAAATAATGGTACAAATCATTATGTTAGGCCCTCGGGAAGCAGCATAATCCCGTTATGTAAAATCGAGGGGGAGGAAGCCGCGGGTACTTAAGTAAGAAAAACTATAAATCGTAGACAAAAAATGTTTATACAAAAATTGTAGATAATTTCGTCCTCTACAAGATTGATAATAACCATTTTTTACAAAAAATGGAACGGAACCGAGAAATTCGCAAAAAACCGTCTATCGTGAACTTAAAAAAAAATCAGCTAACTGGGAATTTTTCTGCAGGTGGGTGATTTTAATATCTAAAATTACTGGAGTAATCGTTCTTTTTTAGATTTGATATTTAAGGACATTTGTGTTTTTATGAAGATTGAAAGTTAGGTGAAATTTCGCATTGAAGACAAAAATAAAATGATTTAGTCAGGCTTGTTGATAAATATAGTTTCAAGCCAAATTATTGATTAACTATAACTTTTTTTATTAGTTACTGGCTTAAACCCGCGACTTCGCTCGCGTTATATAACAGATAATAAATTAGACTACTTTTTATTCAATTTACAATGTTCCATCGAAGTCCACTGGGACTGTTAATGGATCAAAGTGTGAGTATAATGGAAGTCCCATTGTGCGTTTAGCGAATTTTACTGAAAATCGGTTCCGTCGTTGAATTTAATTTGTTCAAACGTCAGATTTTTATTAGTTTTTGAGATTTAGCGCAAAATAAGTTACTAGAATAGTGGAAGTAAAGTATCGTTCAACATGAACAAGTTCCCTCTAGATCTAGTGTGTACTAGGGGTACCTTGTTCATGTTGAATAATACTTTACTTCCACCATCCTATTGACTTATTTTACGCTAAATCTCAAAAACTGATAAAATACTGACGTTCGATATATAGTTTTATTCTAATTTTTACCAGCCTCTTTATCGCCTTTTTTAATTTCTACACCTAAAACTTTTAGATATAGGGGAAGGGAGGACATACTTTTTTTGTACATAGTATTTATAAAATAACCTAAAAACTTATAAAAAAAAATTTTTTTTGACGATTTTAAAGTGAGCCATTTCCAACCACGTGTCACATGCTTAAACATTTTTTTTTCACTTTATGTGTTACAGAGGACACATTTTTTATAAACGACTCTTGGCCTATACTCTAACTATATATCAAATTTCAAGGTTTTAAGTTCAACCACGCCTTAGGGTTCCATTTTTTACCATTTTGCTACGGAACCCTAAAAATATTACACTGGACTTGATAGAATAAAATAAGAGGTATATTTTTCTTTACCTACTTAATCTTTGGGCAAAAAGGCACGCTACATAGTTGGATGATAAAATTAATGGTATGAGAATTAAGGGATATTTTTAAGGGTTGATTTAATCGGTCTGATTTAAATTTAGGTCTGCTGTTAGAGATTTTATCGATAAACCATGTGAAAGCTCTAATATAGCCCTTAATTTAGATACAGATTTTGTTCCGTTTTTATATATTTTTTATTTGTGGTGATTCTAGCTTTTACTACAGATTTTGGCGAGCAGGAAGAGAACCATTTTAAATGAACACTTAAATAACCCTTAATTCCCATACCATTGATTTCGTGACTTCTATGACGTTAAAAAATGAATTCTTTTCACTCCCTTGCAGCAGTTTGAATTAGTAGCCTTGAACCGCTAAAAGGGGTTGAGTTATTAATACATTTAAACAGAAACGATAATTCATTACAGGAATTGTCAACTTTTTTCACATTTTGTTGAAAATAACTGTTGACATTATTCCTTATTCGTAAACAAATAGCTTAAAACAATTTGTTAATTCTTATACCTTTTCTCGTAAGCAAGAATTTTAAAAATGAATACATTTTAAATACCTTTGCTTAAACCGTTATGATGACGTAGAGAATGGTCGTCGCCGCTTGCGCATTACAGTCAGCTACTATTTTGACACTTCTACGTCAAACGTAACCTACACAGATGCATGCAAACCCAGTTGGTCTGTCAAATATCGTTCAAAATGTTACGTTCTAACTGGAGTCAGACAAAATATGATGTTAATCAAAACGCCATCTGTCAAAAAGATGAGATTTAATTAGTTATAAATCTGTATTAAAAACGGTTTTAACACATTCTTATACAGAGTGGGCCAATGAAAACGGTCCGGGCAAGTTTTGGCCACTTAACATCAGTTTTGCGAAAAAAGCTCGCACACGTCAATTTTAGAATCAAGGGGGACATCTAAATCGATTAGTACCTATTATTTACGTAACTTCAACCCTGAGAGCAGGGTGAATTGCACCCCAAAAATTTTTAATGGAAAGGGATGTCAAACGATTCGCAGTTCGAAAGGCCTCTCAATTCTTTTTACAACAGTCTTTTTGTTTTTCAAATCCAATCATTATTATTGCGGAGAAAATGACATTCTAATTTGTATCAAGTAGTGCGTAAGAGGTCCCAGGTTGGCAGGACGGAAGGGAGGGGTATTACTGCGGCCGAGTCCCACACTACCCGCAAACGCGGGTGGCCGTAAATAAATGAATTTTCCCCCTCATATTAAAAAAAAAAAGTACAATTGTTGACTACTTGATACAAATTAAAATGTCATTTTCTCCGCAATTAATGATCGGATTTGAAAAACAAAAAGACTGTTGTAAAAAGAATTGAGAGGCCTTTCGAACTGCGATTCGTTTGACACCCTTTTCCATTAAAAAATTTTGGGGTGTAATTCACCCTGCTCTCAGGGTTGAAATTACGTAAATAATACTAATCGATTTAGATGTCCCCCTTGATTCTAAAATTGTTGACGTGTACGAGCTTTTTTCGCAAAACTGGTGGTGGCCAAAACTTGCCGGACTGTTTTCATTGGCCCACTTTGTATAAGAGATCTATATATAAAAGTTTCTCCTCTTTCGTTTGAGACAGGTTTCGAACCGATCTAACTTTAATTGAGCGAACTATAAAGCAAAAAACACAGTTTTGTTTATGCGTTTCGTTTAATCATTTTCGTGGCATCATTTTACCGGGGAAGACGTAGTTTTACGTCAAAAAATGAACGACCCTATTGTATGAACGCAGTCCGGCAATCAGTGATTCTAGACAATGAAAATAGTATTCTACATCTAAAATGCAAGTTTGTGATACACAACAATACTACAGTGCGCCGTACGGTTGATGACGTAATCAACAAAAAATAATTTATTATATTTTTACTATGAAATTTCGCGGTACATTTTCTATATTTAAGTGTCACGGCATGCCGGCTGGTAATCCTTGGTCTATTGTTATGTTTACTTCCAGTCGACAGTCGAATGCTATCGATATATAGTTAGTAAGATTTCCACGTGCGGCGACTCGGTCGCAATGTGACGTACTAAGCGGTCAAAGCCGCGTCGCGTCGTGCTGTATGAAGTCATGGCGTGTTTGTTTTTATAGATCTAACGTGATAAGCACACTGCCTCACGATATATGTTTCAAGTGCGTCCCTTCAGGGAGTAGGTAAGGTATTCATATCCTTTCTCCACCGCCCACCATTGTATTATGTCCGTCTTGTGACTTCTTGTGATTGAACACTACGCGTTTCAGCAACGAGATGCCATCTTCAGGTGTGGTTAATTAAAAAACACATTGAGTATTCGTAACACTATATAATATATTAACCACACCGGAAGAAGGCAACTCGTTGCTGAAACGCGTAGTGTTAAATCACAAGACGGACATAATACCCTTTATTTCTAATACTTCATAATATTCATATAGTGACTTGGAGACCCAACACTCTAAAAATGTATCAAAAATATAAAATGCATTATCTCATAAAAAAATTATGGAAGAGGTACTTCTAACTGTATAATTTTTATGACGACAATTTAAAGGTTCCTTTAGCATTTTTTAAATGTTTTTACATACATAAAATATAACATGTCATTGTTATAAGTCCACCCAAATGTTGCGCTTTTTGCCACCATGGTCAAGGTCATGCACATAGCGAATAATCATCCGCGGGATATAACAGTGAGTCCCAGAAAGTGTGCATTATATTATGTAGAAACTTTTATTTTGAAAAAGTTAGAGTCATGTTTCAGCTATCAACCCACAACTTGAACCAAAAATTGTACAGTAACATTTTTTTTAAGTAGAATAGTCTGGCGATTGTACTAAACAGGTTAAAACAAAGATTCTAAATATTCAGATTTGATAAGATTATAAATAACTACTTATATAAAACAAAAGAGTAAAAATAGAATACGTAGTTATCGTAAAATCGACGTTTATAAATTATTTTTAGAATATTAATTAGATTTCAAATATGATTTTTAACTTCTCTATTCTGAATTTCCCTAATATAATATTAAAGATTTACCTACAATGTCTCTTTTTGCCTCATTTAACGAGTCGTGTATGACATTAAATAAATTAGATATATCTACATATTACATTCGAATGACCTATTTTTAGTGGTGACATTATCGACTATTTCCAATAATTGTTCAAAAAGTGTAGACTGATTTTCATAAGATATTATTTTTAATGAATTATGCATATCTTTATAAAACTAATCGATATACTACCAATATTACCAACAGAATATACCTAATGTATAAGTTACAGCGGAGAGACTTTTAGTATATTAGTAAGGGAACCACCTTCGAAAATTTTCTACAAAATCTCCTTTGTTAATACATTTTTCCTCTAAATGCCACTTTTGTGTCTAACTCACCTGGGCTATAATGGCGAGTTTTTTTTTCTTTCACTAAATTGCTTTCACAGACTACTTTGTTCACTAATGTTACTGATAGTAGCTACTGTTTAACTCACAATATATTTTTCTTTTCAAATCATCTTCAATTTACATTATTAGTGCATTTGCCTATACATAGTGTGTGGCACATACACTATTGGCGTCCAGCTAAGGACGCTGCAAATAACGGTCAGAGTGTATTTTGCGTTATCGGTGGCGACCTCAAGAGCGTACTGATTTCAGCCGTTCAGCAGCTCTGAAGGATGAATGGAGTGCTGTCGATGAAAACAAGTTAAAATCCATAAAATCTACTGTTGACCCATGGTTCACATCTTGCCGTCCCTCCAGGTGGGAGGAAAGGATCCTTACACGGCTGCGCATCGGTCACTGTAGATTGACACATGGTTTTTTAATGGCTCGTGAGGATCCGCCCCTCTGTGAGACGTGTGACACTCGTGTTACCGTTTCGCATATTTTAATTGAGTGTGTCCAGATCGGATTGTCAGGTGATCTGTCGGTTGTTTTAGGAAATGATCCTGACAATGTCGATCTGCTGTTTCGATTTTTAAAAGAAACCGGTCTTGACCGGTTTATTTGATTTTATTTATTTGTGTACATTTGGGCCCCTTTACAGCCTTTATGGTTTTTTACCTTATATCTTACTACATTGTATTGTATGACACATTTTATTTCTACTTGTGATTGTTTTGCTTTGTTGTGTGTCATTTTTTGATTTTGCTTTTGTTTTTATTTACATTTATTGTTTTAGACGCTAATGACCTCAGTTGTCGGGCGACTATAATTTACAATTCATTCAATCACTATTGTCGTCGGCGGGATGCCGGGATCTAGGGGTAGGACCATAAAATCTCAACTTTTCATTTTAAACAAATTGACATCATTTTTGGAAATGCAGTTTATATATTCGCACGATAAGACTTAGAAAGACTTAATTGATTTAAACTAAATTTAGTAAATATTTTCGAATCCATCACTGCAAGAAGCCAATTTAAAATTGGGTCAATCAGATAATTTTAAGAGTTGTATTTAGGAATTGGAAAAAATTAACCCTTTAGTTAAGATTACAATATACTTCAATTTTATCAAAATCAAGCCGAACTTGTAAAATTTATGAAAACACTAATAGACCAAGAGCCGGGCGTTAATATATGAAGCTCATTTGTGACAGGATGAAATTTTCAGGGAAGGTAGTATTAATTATGACAAAGAAAAAGCGCTAGGGTTGCCTAGTCAAATCCTGGTGCGACGGCCGGGATAAGCCACTTCCGGTGCAAAATGTCAATTTTTATATGTATATGTGTATAAATTGAAGTTCAAAATTACAAAGTCGCCCTTAGTCCAACATGGTAACCATAGTTTTTAAGAAAATGACATTTCGAAAATTATAAATTGTTAATAACTGCTCAAAATTGGATAAAATATAATAGTTAAATCCTGTATCATGAAAAATAAAAGTTATACATTTTGTAAAGTAGTATCAGTATATTCAAAAATTTAAATTTTTTATGTGAAACATCTTTAGGTACGGGTGTAAAATCGTTTGAATGAAACTTCGCCAAATGTTATTTGTTATTGCATTTTGAAACTACGTGGTCAATAATTATAGTTTTTTTACTAACATTATAAGCGCGTAATGTATCATGCCGTTTTTTTTTTTTTTAAACAGATCGATTATTATGTATTGTTTTTTTCTTATTGAAAAATTATTAATGTGATATTTTTTAGAACCTTACCTATATTAAAAATGTTAAAAATTCAATTTCCAACAAAAAATATTTCGCATTCGATGATGTAAATTATTTTCTAATATAAAAGTAAAAAAAAGTAATTGGAAAGTACTTTAATTTTTAAAGTTTAAAGTTGTAATGGAAGATAGAAAATTCATATTATATTTTTGTACCTACACTTGGTTGCGATATAAAATGTATATTTACCTTCTTTATATACCTAAATACATGAACTGAATGTGAAATATGAATTTGAGTTATCGATCATTAGAGTTTATAGAAGTAAATTTCATTTCAAGTACCTACTTGCTAGCCAATAATTTTATATCTTATTGATTTAAATCAGTGAGAACAAAACGTATGATATTACTTCCACCATATTCGTCACGTTTCTCACACCATGCCGGTTTAAAATAAAATGAAAAAGAACAATTTGAGTTTCCAGCATTTTAAGCAATTTTTGATCCCTACTATATTATCAAAAATTTATACAGCAGAAGGCGACTGTACGCTGTTTAATTAATTTTGTTTACGATATAAATTGTGTATTTTCTGTATGATTTACAATAATTATTAATATTTCATTTTCGATCAAATTTTTCTTTTTAATATTAACGTTCTTTTTAAGAACATAAGTGTGAATAATGATGGATTAATATACGATACGATGCATTTTTTCTTAAAACATTTCAAAATTATATTTTGTTTTATTTTTTACGGCTCAATTGTATTAAATTCAAGCCATGTAGAAAATAACGAGAAAGTGGTAAATAAACGATAGTTATTGTGTGAATGGCGTCCGTTTAGATACTGTTATGACATAATGTCGGGAAACGAACGTTAAACGCATTATTACTATCAATGAAAATTTTCATAGTTTCTTATCCAATAACAAATCCATACTTATCATGAAATTGGTTTCTATTATAGTTTTCGTACTCTTGATGAATTTTTCATAAACGCAATGTATTTTGATTACTGGACTTTTCAATGAACATTGAACAATAATTTCATTCATTGAATATTCTTCTTTAGCCGTATTTTTCAAATTCACGGTAGAGTAACTCGACCGTTACGCGTTTAAAAGTATCTTTGATTAATCAAAAGTATCTGGTATCTAAGATACTTTTAAAGAATCTAAGATATTTTTGGTGTATTTGGGATACTTTACTTTAGATTTAGATAATCTGTTAAATGAATGAATGAATAGTGAATTATAGACGCTCGACAACAGAGGTCATTAGCGTCTGTAAAGATACAAAGTGTAAACAAAACAAAAGTTAAAACAATAAAATAAAAGCAAAATCAAAAATTGACACTCAACAAAATAAAATCGTTATTAGTACAAATAAAATGTGTCATATAACATAAAGAAAGATATAAAGAAAAAACCATAAAGGCTGTAAAGGGGCCTAAATGTATATAAATAAATAAAATTAAATTAACCGGTCAAGACCGGTTTCTTTTAAAAATCGAAATAGCAGATCGACATTGTCAAGGTTATTTCCTAATACAACCGACAGATCACCTGACAATCCGGTCTGCTGTCGTGTGTCCCTAAATATGTGAAACGGTAACACGAGTGTCACATGTCTCACAAAGGGGCGGGTCCTCACGAGCCATTAAAAAATCATGGGTTAGTCTACAGTGACCGATGCATAGCCGAGTAAGAACCACTTCCTCCCACCTGGAGGAACGGCAAGATGTGAGCCATGGGTCAACTGTAGATTTTATAGCTCTTAACTTGTTTTCCTCGACAGCATTTCATTCACCTTTCCAGAGCTGCTGGACGACCGAAATCAGTACATTTTGGAGGTCGTCACCGATAACGCAATACACGTTCTGACCGTTATTTGCAGCGTCCTTAGCTGCAGTGTCAGCTAGTTCATTGCCAGCAATTCAGATAATCAGTTAGTATAAAGTACCTATAGTCAAGTATCTTTTATTTAGATATTTTCATACAAAGTATCTTGTATCTTTTATAGTGTGTTGATTGTTTGGTATTTTGTACCTCGATACTTTTTTTAATTACCTATCCTCTGCAGTTCTGCACGTATCCGTTTTTTAACTCCGCAGATGCAAAACGCCGGTTTTATGCGTTATAGACGCGTTGTGTGTGTGTGTGTGTGTGTGTTTGTATGTGAATCGTAGCTTATTAACGTGTGGTCCAATGTTGATGCGGTTTGTTTTGTTTGAAAGAGTATGATTATTGATTGTGGGATGTGCAAAATAAACAAAACATTAAATAATTGCCAATTACTGCAATCAAGCAAACAATACGTACAGCAACATGCGATGGGTTTAGTTTCAAAAGTGCGAAATAAATTAAAAATTTAAAAAAAACCCTGACCCAAAATGACTAGGTACCTTATCGGTTGTTTAAAAAGTATGAAATTATTTAATATTTTTTATTCCTCATATAAAAGCAGCTGATATCCATGAACGCATTGGAAACTTCATATAAAAGGAGCTGTTATTCATGAACGTGTTGGGGACATTTTACAGCAATCCCCAACGTGTTCATGAATATCAGCCACTTTTATTTATTTATTTATTTTTTTTAAAGACCACCAACAGCTAAGGTTATTTGGGCCTAGCACCAATTCATATTTTCAATTTATTATATCAGCCACTTTTATATGAGGAATAAAAAATATTAAATTATTTCATACTTTTTAACGAACCGATTAGGTAGGTAGTCGTTTTGGGTAGGTTTTTTTTAAACTTTTAATTCAATTTATATTGAATTTTTGAATTCGATTTTTTCCTGATAAGTTGAACAGCCCTGATGTCCGTGAGTTGGTCGGGGGGTTTAAAGTCATTATAGAAACCATATCGTTGACTGTAGGTGTAAGATAAAATATACGCAGCTGCAAATTGTGCGAACAAAGCGGCGTTGTAACGAGTTGAAAACCCGTTGGTATTCATCTACAGTAGCAATAGGTACCTACGTATACTGTGCTGAAAAATAATATTATATAATGAATTGATTGTACGAGAACAAAAGCTTGAATATACGAGTGGAAAGGAAAGTCGCCATAAAAATGGTAGAGTTAGGGTCTCAGAATAATTAAACAAGTTTATCTGTAGAAGCTTTCGGTTTGAAATTTTGACTTCTCTCGTACTGGATTTTTATAATGAATTATGAGGTGACGATAGCCTTTGAATACTGACACTTAACAATTATAATTTTTTGTAAAAAAAACGTTTAAACTGTTGAAAAACTCTTTGTCAAATAAAAAAGTGTGTTGTATTTATTATTATCGAAATCTGTTTCTAGAATGTCTGAGTTATTTGTTGAAGACCATGTCTTCAGTGGCTGAAGGATTAAAAAAGAAATGCAATTATACTGTTGCAAAATTTGCATTTATTGCTGACGTTTCATGAATATTATTCAATCCTCAGGGCGCTGTGTGGTATATAAACAAAATATTTGGTTTAGCAATATTGCAAGTACTTATTATATAAATAAATTCGACTGATCAATTCTGAACAATATAATAATTGAATTACTTATTACACATTTTAGAAAAAAAATTACTGTCATTTTATTAATATTTTATCTAGAATTTGTTTAAACTTTGTGACCTTGAGAACATTTTACAAATATCTCAGTATTCGAAGAAACTAATTTTACT
Organism: Mongoloraphidia duomilia; assembly: GCA_039654895.1. Classification (NCBI taxonomy): domain Eukaryota; kingdom Metazoa; phylum Arthropoda; class Insecta; order Raphidioptera; family Raphidiidae; genus Mongoloraphidia; species Mongoloraphidia duomilia. The sequence goes on from CM077520.1 coordinate 18,111,505, forward strand.
CAAAATCTATCTAATCAGATTTATTATTTAAATTCTGACAAACACAACCATAATACCGCATGAGCGTATATTATTTCGTTTTTACGATATCGACGGAGACATTTTTAAACGGTTTTATTTAGCTTGACCCCGTATATTTGTTTGTATGTTTGTTTATATATTTGTTTCAAATCTTGCGACTAGGGGTCGCCAAATTCTTGAAAATTTCAAGATCTTGTCTTGATCTTGTCTTGATTTCAAGACAAGATCAAGACAAGAAGTAATTTTAGATTTCAAGACAAGACAAGAAATGTTATGTCAATACCAAGATTTCTTGTCAAGAAAACAAGAAATCTTGAAATATCTTGACTAACAATGAAAACGCTAAAACGTATATTTACTTGTGAAAAAGATAACATATTTTAACATAACATAACGTATTATTTTAATTTATTGAACACATTTTTTGCTAGACCGATTCACAAAAATGTAAATTAAAAACAATAAATGAAAAAACTTGGGTCGCAGTGCCAAACCCTGCCGACAATAATATAGTGTATTTGCTAATAAGGTCTTGTGGCTTTATTAGGTGAACTTAAGTTTGTTTTTGGACAAAAACAAAAAATTTAACCCCTTAATACATCCCTTAAAATAATATTATTTTTCTTAATTTCAATATTATTATCAATGCAACCTTTGTACCAAATTAAATACACCCGTCAGCAAATAAATCACTATCCGCGAACTAGTGTTTTCATAAAATTTGTAAGTCCGGTCCTGTTGTGCCGATTTTGTTAAAATTTTAGCAACACTTTTTAATCTCTACCAAAGGGTTAAATTCCAATTTTGAAACAATTCTGAGATTTTTTTCGGTATTTTTGGGCCCAAAAACTTTTTTCAACTCCTAAAAACTACCCTTGATATGGCCCGATCGGGCCCATTTTAAATAGGCTTCGTGCGGTGATGGGTTCCAATGTGTGTACCAAATTTCGTTTAAATCGATTAAATCTGTCGAGAGTTATCGTGTACACACACACACACATATATATAAGCCATGAATTAAGGCACATAAGACTTCTTATAGAGTCAACGCCTAGCCGATTTCTTGGCTTTGTTATTGTTAAAGCTGGTCTTGAAAATAGCCTTTCCGCAGGTATCTACAGATGTAAGATGTTGCTGGCGTTCCAAGAAAATCCTTGGCCATTTTCGATAACGACGGGTAGACATTTTCGTGTCTTCTCCACCGATCAAGTATATTCTCAGAATTTTCTGTCCTAGGCTCATTTAAGTATTTTTCAATTTCATACTTCCAAGATTCTGAGTTATTTGCGTTCGTCAGAAAACAAATAAAGATCGGGGAACCACCAGATTGCCGTGTTAGCACGCAACGCAATAAAAAGTTCGCCGGCGAGGAATCACCATGTACGGTGTCACCGGTTAATCAAGAAATTTCAAGATCTTGAAATTTCTTGAGTCAAGACAAGACATAGGATGTCAAGAAAACGTCAAGACAAGATTTTTTAAGATTTCTTGATTTTTTTTCAAGACAAGACAAGAAGTTATTGTCAAGACAAGAATTCTTGTCTTGTCGACCCCTACTTGCGACCGATTTTTCACCCACTTCCCGTTATCCGATTGAGTTGAAATTTTGCACACATGTGTAGCTACGTTGACAATACAATATTATGGTAACTAGCTGACCTACCCGGCTTTCGTCCGGGTGTAAATCGTACTTTTGAATTTTCACCCACTCCCCGTGATCCGATTGAGTTGAAATTTTGCACACATGTGTAGCTCCGGTGACAATACAATATTATGGTAACTAGCTGACCGACCCGACTCCCGTCCGACAAAAGGTCTTGCTCCGGTTACGTTTCAGTGGATCGGATAAATGTAATAAAATCAGACTAAGCAAATAAAGAACACTAAAAAATTAAAAATAAAAGTAGGTAAAAAAACTTTTAAGTTAAACGGTTTTATTAATGTACTAAAAAGAAAAAAATAATATTTAATTTAGGTTCATAAGTATAAAAGCGTAGGTTGTAAACTCTATAATAATTTATTACAGTCACGACCCACGCTTTTATACTTATGAACCTAAATTAAATATTATTTTTTTCTTTTTAGTACATTTATAAAACCGTTTAACTTAAAAGTTTTTTTACCTATTTTTATTTATCACTACACAAACTGTCGTCAATCAGAAAATGTGCCCCAACAATTACTTAGTATTAAAACCTAGTTTTCTCTTTTGGACGGATTCCAACCTCAATGCGAGGGAAGTAAAAAATGATAAATATATTTTAATTTTGACGAAAATGCTTCAATTGTTTTGATAAAATTATACTACTTATTATACATTATTGTACTGTTTTGAAAATTAATTAAAAAAATAATGATTTTGAACGAGAAATAATAATAAAAGTTCGTAATTAAATAATTTTTCTCTTACTGTGCAAACAGAATAAGAAAAGTAGCAAAATAACTTGTCGAAATTAAAGTTTACGTAAATTTTTTTCTTTTCAAAATAAAGTCAAACTAGCTTCGCTAAGATCGCGCCTAAAAAGGGCACGCGCTCATCACCACTCCGTGTGAAGTCCAGCAGAACATTTATTATGCTAACATAATGCGACAGACTACAGAAAACAAATAAAGCCGAAAATATAGCGTCAAAGGTATCAAATTCATTTTGAAAAATCCCTAGCTCCCTTATTTATTTCACTCTAAATAAATAAATAAATAAATCTTATTCCAAATTTACAGAAGAAAAAACTTTCAATATAGAAAATAAATGGAATTACCTGACTCAACTTGATTAGTGCTTGACTGAGGAAGAAGTGATTTTTCCATTAGAAAAATCAAGTGTTGCCAATTACTTAAAAAAAGATTATGTGAGTTAAAAGCACTACAAATGAAAAAAGTAACACGGCGATCGATCGCTTAGGATATTTTCTACTTTAAAATGATATTTGTCGCGACATTTAAAAAAACGGGTAAACAAATATTTGTAAATATTTAAGTTAACGAAAAAATCAGTTTTGCTTTTTTAACTTTAAAAATCTATAACAAAAAAAAGAACGAAAAAAATTAGGGAACACAAACAAAAAATCGGTCAAGTGCGTGTGGACTCGCGCTACGAGGGTTCCGTACCGTTACAACAATTATATTAGGTAGAAATATTCTGTGAAAATTTCAATCGGCTACATGTTACGGTTCCAAAGATACCTTTAAAAGGTTTTTCCGTGTGGGGACACCCTTTAATTTTTACTTTTTGTAATTTTCAGATTTTTCCCTTTATTTGTGCTGCGAGACCTTGCTTTCTGCCAAATTTTATGATTTTAGGTCAACGGGAAGTACCCTAGAGGTTTTTGATGAGTGATTTTGCGAATATCAAAATAGGTGTAGGACCCCCCTTAATTTTTACTTTTTGTGATTTTCGGATTTCTCCCATTACTTGTGCTGCGAGACCTTGCTTTTTGACAAATTTCATGATTCTAGGTCTACGAGAAGTACCCTATAGATTTTTGATGAGTGATTTTGCGAACATCAAAATAGGTATAGGAGCCCCTTTAATTTTTACTTTTTGTGATTTTTGGATTTTTACCTTTACTTGTGCTGCGAGACCTAGCTTTTTGCCAAATCTCATGATTCTAGGTCAACGGGAAGTATACCCTATAGGTTTTTGATGAGATGACAAAATGGCCGTATCTTTTGATTGCGTTGACCTAGAAGCTTAAATTCTTTACACCTTTAAGGGACCGTAGACCTTAGTATTTCGTATAAATTTCAACTTGATATCTCTATCCGTTCCTGAGAAAATGGGTCTTGACTGACGGACACCCAGCCAGCCAGCCAACCGGACAAACGAGTGATCCTATAAGAGTTCCGTTTTTTCTTATTGAGATACGGAACACTAAAAACACAACCATTACAATAGCAACAACAAATAAAAATTGATTCATTATTGTTACGTCATTATTACGGCGTTTTGTAATGATACACATCTTACTGACCGGCAGCAGTGTTCGGAATTTCAATGTGTAAATATTCAAAATCTGTGGACAGTGATGAAGTGGCGTTTATTTAACCTTCATCAAGAGCAGTTTGGACTTTGGAGTATGAAATAGATCAAAATGGCTTTTTGTTTATTGTGTTTTTATTTTTGTCACCTATTTAACAACCGATAATATTTTTAAAACAAATTGCATAATATACCTATCAAATATTCTCTGTGCCATTCAGAAATAGCGTTTGGCGAATACGAGATGTTTTTACAATCGAAACAATCGCAATCGTTCATAATAACAATCGAGTCCACAATCGACTCGGAGATTGATTTTACAATCGAAATGTTCGATTGCTCAAGTCGATTATTTGCCAGCGAATGAGAATACATATAATCGCGATTCAAGGTTATATGCTGGTCGAATGAAGTCTGACGTTTACGCTACTCGTTCATCGTAGATTCACTGTTCAGTCGGTGTCAGAGCACTCGATTACTGCACAATCGACCATCCATCGACTTGACCACAGTTGTTGAGTGATGAACGATTATATATTATGTGGCTCTCGACAGTGTACGTCGTCTGTACGATTCAGTACTATGCAACTTGGTCTCGGTGAAATATGAAACAACAACAATCGAGTCCAAGTGAAAACCATCGAGAGTCATCGAGATGTTTGAACAATCGAGACAATCGACTAAAATATCTCGTAATCGCCCATCACTATTCAGAAATATTTGAATAAAAATTAAATTGTCAGTTGTCAAGGAACTAATATTGATATTATTTATTTCACGGGACGGTTCCCGCGTGCTATCCGCTCAGTTAAAAAATCCTTTTATTTACTCAATTTTGCAAAGTATCTACATCGCCCTTAAGTGCGTATACATATCAACTTTACAATGTATTTAGATTGTACTTTTATGCATACATATTATTTACACCGGTAGTATAAAGTTTCGTAGAGAAGTTGGAGCAATGAAAAGTACAGCAGCCGACGTCTGGCCGCCATAAAGTAACCCCTCGCCCCCGCTCCCTATTCTCCCGTCACTCCCGCCATGCCACTGTACGTCATCCGCCACCGAAAACAGCCTCCAACTGTATACTGACAAACCTCTCGCCCAAACCTGTATAATATATACACACACTGTACGAAACTTGCAGGGATGTTAAAAGTAGCACTTTTTACAAGCTTTTATATCCAACTTCACATGTTTGTTTGTTTGTATGTCAATTTAGGTCAAATCTTGCAAGTCAATTTTGAATTGCTTCCACATATCCGATCATTTTGAAATGTACATATATTATTAGTCCAGCAGACAGGTACTTTTTACCTGGAAAGTATTCCGAAGTTAATATTTTGATATGTTGTTTGTGGGTACCTACTCTGTGGAGTAGAATCTGAGTTTTCGACCTCGAGGACCCTGTGCTAACGTGTGGAGAGCCGAAAAACCACGAAATTTTACCACCTTTTTTGATTTTTTCCAAAATATCTCAGAAACGGTCGACTTAAGCAATTCTTTCGTTATGTAATGTTTTAAAGAGGATTACATTTCCTACAATTTTCATTCCTACAAATTTTCTGTGGTACTAATGGTAAGCGCGCTGCAGCTTCTTGAAAATCACCCGCTTTTTGTAACCCTGGTAACCAATGGTTAAATGGATAAATGATAAATAATAATGTTTCGAACAACGTTTCGTATTTAATTAATACTTTTTCAAGTTCTTAACTTTGTAATGTATAAGTACAAATTGTTTCCGATTTAAACATCAATACTTATATAAATTAATAAAGGTCAGAGCTCTTGCCTGCCGTTTATATACAGGATGATCCGTAACATTAATAAAGTCACTATACAAAAATTCAGCTTTACACTAAATATATCCAGTTTAAAACTTTAAATGCCTGGCCTAATAATTAATTATTAAGATAACAATATAATATTATGTACCTAGATACCTACATATGTTCGTATATAAATATAATTCATACTATTCGTGTTTAATAAAGAGGCGATGCTTCGAAGGAATGCTTTTACGTTTAGTGTAGAGTTTCAATGATCTTGAAACACAATCCCTAAATGGGCAGTGCATAGTGCGCGCGAAATTTAAATATCGGGCCATAAAAATGGAGTATATTTATACCTATTGTAGAAGTTTCATTTTTTATTATTTAAGATTTTATATTAACTATAGAACAAAAATAAAATTTAGAATAAAATTATTGATTAAGGAGCACTTGTTATACTTATAAATGCCCAATGTTGAAGATAAAAATGTAATAAAAATGTCTAAAATCAGTAGTCAGTACGTATAGTATAATATCCCTATGTGTTTGTGTAGGTACTTAGAAAAAACTCAAGAAAATTGCATTGTATAATATTGTGTACTAAATAAAAACTCGCACTGTATATGTTGTGTAATCGACTGCCATGTTCTTAGCAGGCACAGCTGCTAGTTTTGACTCAAACTGTCGTGCCAGTCGTGTAGTAGAGGCCTGGTTATTGCGAGCTCAACACAGCTGTGTTCAAGGTCTTAGAAATTGATTGTTAAACATCAAAGTGCCGACAGTCAAGTGAATGTGCTGGCATTTCTGTATGCTATGGTATGGCATGATAAGCATGACAAGAGTGTAATATTTTATTCGTTTATCGTCACTTGCCAATCAAATTGCAGTTTGTTAGTACAGTGACCTGTTTATCAAATCTGTAAATATTACGGCAAAAGGCAAATGAAATGAATGAATGGCATAATATGCAAGTATTCACTATAGGGAGGGAGATGTCGAAGCTGGGCGACCGTCTAGGGCTTCAGGCCTGGAGGGGTGGTGGTAGGATAGATCTTTTTTAAATCACGGATTAAAATTGTGTTGTTAAAGGTAAAAGTGTGCAGCTTGCAAGTTGTTTGTTCTATCAACACATAAAATAGTCATATTATCATGATCTACTCAGTTTTGCAAAAAACTATTCTAAATGGATTTTGACAGCATAAGTACTCTACAAATGTCTCTCATAATTTCGCCAAATTACTAAACAAATAAAAAAATCTATCATTGGAAAAAAATATTTATGATGAGGGGAGGTTAAAAATATCTTGCCCACGGCGTCAGACTTGCTAAGGCGGCCATGGTCATACGTATTAAAGTCGATTTATATTATCCGGTCAGACACGGGGCGGGAACGCTCCTTTTCCGACAAGACAAACATTTTTACATGCATTTCAAATACGAATATTTATACTTAACGGATCCCGTCCGTTCAGACACGTATCAATACTAGTATTTCAAATGCATGTCTTGCCGGAAACGCTACGTTCCCGCGCCGTGTCTAACTATAAATCGAACTTTAAGGTGCTGAGATCATGTCCTCTGCAGTCAATATAATGTATTTGCTTTTTAATTACTGTGTAAATTTCATCTACAATTATTCTAAACTCGTTTCTTCAGCCCTTGTTGTCCACTGGCATGTAAATATGTAACCCTGGCCTCTGTAAAGAAACTCACTTGCATATCCAATCGAGGGCCATTGAGTTTGCAAATAGGAAATAAAAAAAGTTTAGGTACTTTTACAAGGGTCAGTTGACCCGAGCACACTTTCAACATAGCCAACTCTCACATTCGCCCGCCTACTATTCTCCCACTCTGCCCCCGCACGCGGGTTTCACTCCTGACCAATCCAATGACACAAACTTTATAAAATATTTCATTGTCAAATGCCATTGCTTGTATCTAATATATACAGCGCGTTTGATTTCAACTAACATATTGACTTTACATGTTAAATGTCTCCATTTGATTTACATTGAATTCAGTTAAAGATAATAGAAGATAATAGTAGTCAAAAGCGTGGTAACGGTTTGAAAAAAAATAGTAGTTTATACAACTAGTACAATTATGTATATGACACGAGGGGTAATATTGGTACGCGAGCCGTCATATACATAATTGTACGTGTTGTATACATTATTTTTTCTAACACATGTGTGAAATGTACAACAAGTTCAACTCTACAGAGCTTTATTACACCGAAATCTCACTGACAGCTGAGAATATTTACTTCGTTGCCATAGCAACCAGCATTTAAATGCTTACATATGTGTATAAAATATTCGCATGCGCGCGCACCCGTGCAAAAAATATTTTTTGCACGGGTCCTAGTTAAAGTCGTATGGAATAATAGTATATTGTGTAACTAGTGTGCTAAATACAACTTTATACGTCAGGCGCGATATTTTCAGCACGAGTAGTAGGAGAGCGCTCACGAGCCTTGGCGAGTGAGCATCGCGAGCCGAATACGAGTGCTGAAAATATCGTGCCTGGCGCATAAAGATTTAGCACACGCGTTGCACACTATACTTTATATAACACATGCATGGTTTTAGAATTTAATTGAATTAAAAAAAAAAAAACAGTTACATAATGGTTCATTATGTAACTAGTTGCATAATGGTTCATTATGTAACTAGTTACATAATGGTTCATTATGCAACTGTTTTTTCATTATAGCACTGAAAAGCGTTGCATAATGGATCATTATGTAACTAGTTACATAATGAACCATTATAGCACTGAAAAGCGTTACATAATGGTCACTAGTCAATAAACGGCTATTTAAGGTTCGCAAATCAGATACGAAAAAACACTAAAAGCGTGCATGTGTTATATAAAATATTTTTCATGCTAGTTCAAATATATTATATTACAGCCGTGTGATAAATATTATTTTACGTATAGCCGACTAGTCTAATGATATGTTGTACATTTCATACATGTGTTAGGAAAAATAAAGAATATTGTTTCGTAATATTATTTACTGTCAAATAAAGTGGGTGCGTGTACTTATGTACGCGCGTTAGAAGTTATGCTTCTTTGGCGTGATTAAAAACTAACTTTTAATTTGCATGCAATAGTGCAGGCGCTAAAAGTACTTCTGTCTGCAAAATATTATGAGTACCACAAACTGTTTTGTGATACGTTTACCTGAGACCATAAGCTACAAGAAAATACATGTTGCCAGGTTCCCGTGTGGTCCATTCCACCCCTAAGGGGGTGAATGTATTTTTTTCAGATTTAAGAATTCTGTCCATATTATTGGTCTTTGAAACATGAAATTTGGAGAATAAATTATTTTTTTTATAACGTAGGCACAGACGCTAATGACCTCTGTTGTCGAGCGTCTATAATTCATTCATTCATTCATTATAACGTAGGCACATACTAAGAAAGGATTTTTGAAAATTCCACCCCTAGGATGGCGAAAAGGGGTATATGTGTTTATAGATTAAATCATTCTGTTCACACTATAAATCTTTGAAACATGAAATTGGAAGATACATTCCCTTTACAACGTACAACCAAGAAAGGGTTTTTTTTAAATTCCACCCCTAAGGCGGTAGAAAGGGGTAAATGTGTTTTTGCAGATTTAATCATTCTGACCATACTGGTCTTTTTGATAAATTTAAACACATTTTTAACAAATTTTTTCACCTTAAGGATACCATTTGGGTAATTTTTGTCCGGAGCATCCTGACCTGATGTATTTCATTCACTCTGACCTGATATATGTGCTTTCAATAATTTTGTGAAAGAACGAGTTATCTCGCACTTGCCGGTGATTTGTGTTCTAAATTAAATTAAATTGTGTTTTAAAGACCACCAACAGCTAAGGTTATTTGGGCCTAGCACCAATTTATATTTTGAATTCATTATATTTTTTAATAATAAGATTTGTGTTATAGAAGACCTTATTACTATTTCATCTGCAAATCTACAAACATTTTGATCTGGCGCCACCGGTGAATAATTTAATACAAAAAGTTGTATAGCATTTTCGTACGAACACGCTATATCCAAACTGAATAAATGTTTTGAACCTCCTCATACCACTGATTTATTCTTAAAATATATGTTTTGAATATTTGCGCTGTTTTGAATAACATTTATGAGATGTCGATTTCGACCATCAAACATCAATGAAAGAATAAAATGTAATCATATTCAGATTTTCATGTTTAGTTTTGTGAAACATTTTTAGTATTCCAAACTCGAATATATTTTTTTAAAACACGTTTCACAAGATGTCTTCTTGGCACAAAATACGTGTTTTATATTAACAGGTTTTTTTATTCAAACAGTAAAATTGCATGACAGTTCTTTTTTCTTTCGTAAAAAAAGTATTTCAAATACTTTAAGTTGTAGTATTCGTTTTATTCTTGTAAATGTTTAATTTTTACAACATGTTAATTCATTTTTCTAATCTAAGCGCACGGAGTGCGCCGGCCAAGTTCTCGCAACAAGCAAAGCCGAGCGCGACTGTGCAGTATTTACACGAACCATTTCGAGCCCTTTTCGACTCCCCTCTATCTCGGAGGTTAGTTGCGTTATCGGACTGAATTTTTTCAGGGGGGTTAAGGTTACCAAAAAGACTGACTGACTGACTGACTAATAGATCATCAAAAATCTAGGGCACTTCCAATCGAGCTAAAGCTTTGAAATTTGGAACATAGGTAGTGTTTAAGATTAACAATAAAAAATGGTGGAACCTTTGGTGTAAAGATACGAAATGTTACAATTACCACAAAACACCAAACCATAACAAACACTCTCGACGTACGTTTCGCCAACCAAGTTGGCATCATCAGGAGATGATCATCTCCTGATGATGCCAACTTGGTTGGCGAAACGTACGTCGAGAGTGTTTGTTATGGTTTGGTGTTTTGTGGTAATTGTAACATTTCGTGAGTGTTTAAGATGATAAATTATTATGAGAAAAATCGAAAATTAATGAAAATTTAATTTGGATGATTCTGACACGAAATAAAAACTAGGGTACTTCTAATCGAGCTAGATTTTTGAAATTTGAAACATAGATAGTGTTTAAGATGATAATATTATGAGAAAAATCGAAAATTAATGAAAATTCAACATGGCGAATTCTGGTACGAAATAAAATCTAGTGTACTTCCACTCGAGTTAGACTTTTGAAATTTGAAACATAGATAATGTTCAAGGTAATAATTACGAGAAAAATCAAAAATCATTAAAAAACAAACATGTCGGATTTTATCACTATATTACACTATTTTTCATCTTACAGCGTTACAGAGTCTGTCAATGAGTCAGTGATGTGCGTAAATATATTTAATTTAATTTCCCTAATTTACCCACCACAGACCGCAGATAGAGAATGGGCTTTGCGTTCAAATCTTGCAAAGGCACAATCACCCAACACATCAACTGTGAAAAGAAAAGTAGATACGAAACGAAAGTCAGTTTCTAAAAATGATTTTTAAAAAAAGAAACGTCAGTAACAGACATTTTAGACGCTGTAACTAAAAATCATTTGAGTTTATAAGTATCTGAACAAAAAGTTATGAAATCCTACCAAAGACATACATATAAAAAAACAGGCCAAGTTCTCGTCAAAACTATGTGTTTAGTTATCCGAAAAAAATATAACTGAAATGTAGATATTATGCCAGTTCCTTGCCTACACGTTATTGGCAGTGTTTTGATAAGCACAGAAAAATATTGTGAGAATTTCAGACCAAACTTGGCAAGCTTTCATTAAAGAACAGCAATATCGCCTTGAAAGCTTGCCAAGTTTGATCTGCAATTCTTACAATATTTTTCTGTAGGCAAGAAACTTGGCATAATTTCTACATTTCAGTTTTTTTTTTCAGATAACAAAACACCTAGTCCTGACGAGAACTTGGCCTGTTTTTTTACATGTATGTTTTTGGTGCGAATAATTATACACAGGTGGACATAACTTTAGGAGTTGATTAGCTATGGAATTTGGAATAAAAAAATACAATATACCCATTCTCAAAAAAAATCTTTATTTAAAAACAATTTCAGGTTGAAAAATGAAAAACACGAATTAAATTTAAAAACAAATAAATTAATAAAATATCGGCCATTTTGAGCAGCAGTTACAAAATTGTGGATAATATTATTAAAAAAACCTTATCAATGCAGAAAATCGAGGCATGGAAAAAAAATTGATAGATTAAAGTTAGTGGACAACATTACTAAAATTTTATTAGTGAATTTAACAGATAAGAAAAACATCAAATCGGTGGCAAACTAAATTATTGTAGACTGTAGAGATATTTCATTTATTTATAATTATCACGATTTGATGTTTTCCATCATATTATCAATTAAATTCACTAATAAAATTTTAGTGGTGTCGTCCATTAGACTTTTGTACTTTGGGAGCTTGGACTAAATACAACCAATGTGGTGAAAGTGGTATTATAAGATATAATTAATCAAATAACAAAACTTGAAAATTTTACACTCCTTTGAAATGAATCCTGCCGGCGTCTATGATGTCAATAATTGATTGCATTGATTCGTGAAGAATACTTTTCATAATGCCGGAATCTGAAAAAATTAAAAGACAAATTTTCCTTCATTGGAAATTCAAAATGAACAATGAAATAAATGTGATTTTACTAGCACAGCCTGTTCTGGCAAATCTTTGGCTACGGCCCTGAACATATAGTCAATGTTAAGGTGACACAAATATTTACCATCGCAGTTCCAAATAATGTAGATGTTTACGCTTGGAAGAAAACAGTTGTGTAGATGTGTAGGTACTAGTCGAATGCCTTTTGTGTATTTAATAGTATTGACATTTCACTAAACTTATGCCCGTTTTCTGAAAAGACTTCGCAACGGTATTGGTGTTGTTACCATAGTATTATCATATTTATAATTATTATTATTAATTATTAATTGAATGCGGTTTTTACCGTTCGATAGCTTATTTCTTGAGGAAGGTTTACCAGCTGCCCGACCCGGTTTTCCCGGGTGCAAATCGGATAGATGTCAAGCTGGATTGAAATCAAGTTTATGGCAAAAACGGTGTGGAATAGATTTAATAATTGCAAGTCGCGGGCAGTTAAATATAAATTCGAGCGAACGAGCGAAGCGAGTGTGTAATGTATTAATTATTTATAAATTCGAGCGAATGAGTTAGTAATGTTTTAATTAATTATAAATTAGTGCACTCGGGTGAAACCGGACGGGGAATCTAGTATACAATAATTCGAGTGATACAAGATATGTATAACACAAAAACGTAATAACGATAATGGTTAAATTATGTTTTTTTTCTGTCTGAAAAAAAAAATCTGTAGTCATAATAAACTAAATAGACCAAGAGGCGGGCGTTAATATATGAAGCTCATTTGTGACAGGATGAAATTTTCAGGGAAGATAGTATTTATTATGACAAAGAAAAAGCGCTAGGGTTGCCTAGTCAAATCCTGGTGCGACGGCCGGGATAAGCCACTTCCGGTGCAAAATGTCAATTTTTATATGTATCTGTATATATGTATAAATTGAAACAGCTCAAAATTAAGTTTTTAAGAAAATGACATTTCGAAAATTATAAATTGTTAATAACTGCTCAAAATTGGATAAAATATAATAGTTAAATCCTGTATCACGAAAAAGAAAAGTTATACATTTTGTAAAGTAGTATCAGTATATGCAAAAATTTAAATTTTTAATGTGAAACATCTTTAGGTACGGGTGTAAAGTCGTTTGAATGGAACGTCGCCAAATGTCATTTGTTATTGCATTTTGAAACTACGTGGTCAATAATTATAGTTTTTTTACTAACATTATCAGCGCGTAATGTGTCATGCATCGTTTTTTTTTATTAAAAAAACAGATAGATTATTATGTATTGTTTTTTTTCTTATTGAAAAATTATTAATGTGATATTTTTTAGCACCTTACCCGACCTTACCTATATTAAAAATGTTAAAAATTCAATTTCCAACAAAAAATATCTCGCATTCAATGATGTAAATTATTTTCTAATTTAACTAGCATAGAGAGATACTTTTATTAAAAAAATATATATATAATTTTTATTTCATGATTTTCTTGACTTTTTTTCAAAGCAACTACCTTAAACTACGTTTTGTTTAAAAATGTTTACATATTGTAAAAAAAAAATAAATATTTTAATAGCACGTTAATATAAGTATGCTTAGAATAAGTAATTTAATAATAATTCATAAAATGTTATTGCCTTTGTTCGGATACATTTTTGTATGGCACGCCGTTTTACTATTTAATCGTAAAATATTTTTACAAAATATATGAAAATATTTAACACTTTCAATTTCAGAAAAAAATTTTTGAGTGAATATTTTTTATGTACTGACATAATAAAAATTCATTTTTATTATGTCCTGACATAAAATTAAATGCTTAAATAATAATAATAATAATAATAAGCCCATTAAAATCCCACTACAGGGCAAAGGCCTCCCCCTTGGCATTCCACATATCCCGGTCTTGTGCAATTCGGTGCCGAAGTTTTCCAGCGAATTTGTCTATTTCGTCCTTCCATCTTCTCTTTTGTCTTCCTGTTTTTCTTTTCTCGTCTAACGGGCACCATTCTGTTATTCTTTTCGTCCAACGATTGTTTGACATTCTTGCTAAATGGCCTGCCCACTTCCATTTTAGGGTTTTTATTTTATGTTTGACGTCTATAATTTTCGTTTTTTCCCGTATAGATTTTATATTAATTTTATCAATTAATTTTATGTTTAATATACTCCTTTCCATACGCCGTTGACAAACTTGGAGACTTTTATATTGTTTGTCCGTTAACGACCATGTTTGAGCACCGTACGTTAATGATGGTATTATACAACTATTGAACACTTTCGATTTTAAGCACATCGGAATATCGCTTTTTAAAACATGTTTTAAAGACCAGAAACATTTCCACGATTTGTTTATTCTTTTATTTAATTCTTTGTCCTGCCTATCCATAAAAGAAACTAATTGACCTAAATAATTATAATCTTCTACTATTTCGATAGGTTCGTTTTCTATTTTGATGTCACTGTACACACTGTTTGTTATTATTTTAGTTTTGGAAAAGTTTATAGTCAATCCTGCTTTTTTACTTTCAATATTTAATTCTTTTAACATTTTTGTTAAATCACTCACATTTTCGGCAAATACAGCTATATCATCGGCAAATCTCAAATTAGAGAGTTTTTGTCCATTTATGTTTATCCCTTTGTTGTCCCAATCGAGTTTGCGAAATATATTTTCTAGCACTAGGTTAAAAAGATTTGGTGATAGAGGATCGCCTTGTTTCACTCCTCTCATAATTTGAAATTTGGGTCCCTTTGATTCCAGTTTTAAATTCCCACAGTTATTTGTATATACATTTTTAATTATGCGGATGTACTTGCTGTTTATTCCGATATCACTTAAAGCATTCCATATAAATTCGTGACTTATGGAATCGAAAGCTTTTTTGAAGTCGACAAATGCAATATACAGTTTTTTGTTGTATTCATTAACTTTCTCAATGAGTTGGTTAACTGTATGGAGATGGTCCATAGTACTGTAAGATCTCCTAAACCCCGCCTGTTCTTCCGGTTGGTTTCTATCGAGTGTTGTTACTAATCGCCCATGTAATATTTTCATAAATACTTTATAAATATTTGATGTTAAACTGATCGGTCTGTAGTTGTTTATATCACATTTGTCTCCCTTTTTAAACAGCAATATTATTTCGGACTTTTTCCATTGTTCTGGTATATGTTCAGATTCTAATATTGCATTAAATATATTCATAAGCGGTATACATAATTCGTCTGACGCAATTTTTAAGAACTCATTTTTGATTCCGTCTTCACCAGGTGTTTTGTTATTTTTTAAGGATTTAATTGAGTTTTTAACTTCTGATAATATTATTGGTGGTATACATTGTTCATTAATTTTTGTTCTACTATTTGATAAGAGATTTTTATCAGGTATATCTGGTTTACTATATAAATTTGAATAGTATTCTGTTGCGGATTGTATGATATTATTACGAGTAGATTGTAATTCACCTTTTTTATTTTTTATTTTTGGTATCCAAGTTTGTCCAGTGGAGAGTGCTCTTTTTATTCTTTTCAATGAACCATTCTTTTCTAATTCATTATAAATTAGTTGTGTATTAAATTCCCTAATATCCTTCCTAATCTGCCTTTTTACCAGTTTATTTATTTCTGCCAGTTCTATCTTATCTCTAGCAGACTTATCAGTTTTACATTGTAAGTTTGCCCTTTTATTAATTAATTGTAAAGTAAATTCCTTCAATTTTTCCTTTTTCGACGTTCCTTTATCAATTTTTCTTTTCGTTGTTAAATTTACTGTTTCGAGGATAATGTCTTCCAATTCGTTGTATAGTCTTTGAATGGTGTCGTTGTTTAATTGTAATGGTTCAGTAATATTTTTTATACGTTTTGATATTTCACGTTTATAATTTCCTGTTTCCATTGGTAATATTTCTTTTGTATTATTCTTCTTTTTTTGGAAGATCTTCCATCTGAGTTCGGAAGTATTGTACGCTATTGTAGCTTTGACCAATTTATGATCCGTATAAAATTTAAAGTTACTTAAGACTTCAATATCCTGTATTAATTCTATTCTATTGGTTAATATGTATTCTATTTCGTTTTTATAAAGTCCATTAGGTGAGATCCACGTCCACTTCCTATTACATCTTTTTTTGAAGTAGGTGTTGATAATTTTTAATGCATATGCTTCAGCAAAATTTGCAAGTTTCGACCCTCGTTCATTTCTATTACCGTAACCGAAGTTACCTGTTGATGTTTCATTGTCTTGTTCTTTTCTTCCAACCTGAGCATTCCAATCTCCCATTACAAATTTTAAGTTTGATTTTTCTTGAGCAAGAACGTTTTCAAGATCTTCATAAAACTTGTCCATTATTGTATCAGGGGCTTCTATGGTGGGAGCATATACCTGTATGATGGAAATTGTATTTTTTTTGTCAAGGGCTAATTTCAGTACTGCTATTCTTTCGTTTATACTTTTAATTTCTTTTATATTATTTCTCCATTTTTTATTTATATAAAAACCTACTCCTTTTGCACCTTTCGTTTCTCCATAGTGATAAAATATTGCACCATTTTTTCTTATTATAATGTTTTTTGAATTTCTCCTGACCTCTGAAAGACCAATTATATCGTATTTGATTTTTTCTAAAGCGTTTTCTAATTCCACAAGTCGGTCTTCAGATAACAGTGTTCGAGCATTTAAGGTTCCAATTATCAGTTTATTATTGTTTTTATTATTTTTTCTAGTTTCTTTCATTTTTAAACTTTTATTATTTAAATCATGTTCTGATTTTGAGGGGGGGGGGTGTGGTCTAATATCCTCACGGTGACCGGCCGGCTTGAGGATTTACCTGTTTTTGTTTTTACATTATTTTTAATTACTGAGTTCAGTCCGTCATCCGGTAACATTGCCTTGGTCGTCAGCTTATTATCATATTTGGAATAATTTTTCTGTCAGATGTTGTTTTTTTGCTAATTTCGTTAGGTTCTTTGGTTGACATAGACACTGATCCTAATGAACTTGCCCTATTTCTGCCGAAACGTTGCTCTAGATTAGTAAATATAGCTGCTGGTTTTTGTTTTTTTGCTTCTTGCATGTTCTTATCTGTAAGTTTTGTTTTGTTGATTTCTTCTTCCGATCCTTCTGAACGCTTTCTTTTAGCTTCCGTTTCTAAGTTCTTCTGTTTTGATATCTCTTTCCCATTTATGTATAATTTATCGTACTTAAAAAATACAGTTTCTCCAGCACTTCTATGTTCTTGCAGAAGCGGCAATAATTCTTTCCTCGTTTCTATCACATGCTTTGGTAGATCTTCTGTAATATATATGGACGTATCTTGGAGTTTTCTTTTGTTTTGTAGTATTTGCAATTTTTTACGCCATGTAGTTAAACCGATTAGTATAGGTCTTTTTGCATTATTACGATTGCCTAGTCTGCGTACAAAATCTATTTCTTCGATATTACATTTGACTCTTAATTCGTTATTAATTATTTCGAAAATAGTGTTTTCGAGCTGAAAGTAGTTTTCCCGGTCTTCACATTCCACTCCGTGAATAACTATATTTTTCCTTCTTTTTTCTCTGTCCCAATTCTCATTCACAATTTCTTGTTTCATTTGTTTTTCTTCGATTGATGAAATTTTTTTCTGTGTATTATCTATTTTTTCATTCATCTGCAGACTTATATTGTCTAATTTTGCTTCAAACCTCGTTAATGCTTCTAATATTTTATTTTCTTGATCCATTTTTTTTTTCTATTTTATGGTAAATATTTACTTGCTTTATAAAACACTTCGTATAATAATTATATTCATCTTGCTTTATTATATTAGGATAATTATGATAGCTGTCTCTTTTTATCTTATAACAAAAAGTATTTTCCCACTCCTTCTTTATTATATTTTATCAACGTCGTATTAATGGTCACAACAGCTGATTGTAATTAATTTTTAGTTACGAAAATTTTAAAAAAAAAACCGAAATAAGTGTTTATAAGTCACTGATTTTTACTTTTATTATAGGATAACCTTTATATTTGACACTATCACTTTTCTACACTTTCATTCAATTTATAAACCACACAATTTTAATAATTTCCAAGACTTCCAAAAAGCACGTTTAAACACTTTGAATATACAGACTGAACTGTATGGCACGCCGTTTTACTATTTAATCGTAAAATATTTTTACAAAATATATGAAAATATTTAACACTTTCAATTTCAGAAAAAAATTTTTGAGTGAATATTTTTTATGTACTGACATAATAAAAATTCATTTTTATTATGTCCTGACATAAAATTAAATGCTTAAATAATATTATGTACTTAATATTTATTTCTTGAATTTTTATTGTTGAATTAAAGTTATGTACCTACATAATTTTAATTCTGAATCTCTTTCTACAGTATAGTGTAACATACTGTAGAAAGAGATGGAGAATTAAAATTATGTAGGTACATAATTTTAAATCGAGAATAAAAATTCAAAGAAATAAAATTATATACCTACATAATAATAATTCGGAAAAAACGACGAATTATAATTATGTTGTGATATTATTATAATTATTTAGGGTTCTTCTCTTGGAAAAATAAAAATATTTTTGTTATCTTGTGACATAAAAATAATTGAAAATAATTTTATTATGTGTAGAAATAATAAATATTTTTTTAACTAAAAATATTCTGACGAAAAATAATAAAATTATGCCCCTACATAATAATAAATTTTTGAATGAATATTTTTTATATACTGACAATAAAAATACAATTTTATTAAGTCCTGACATAAAATTAAATGCTTAAATAATATTATGTAAATAATTTTATTTCTTTGAATTTTTATTCTCGATTTAAAATTTTAATTCTCCATCTCTTTCTACAGTATGTTACACTATACTGTAGAAAGAGATGCAGAATTAAAATTATGTAGGTACATAATTTTAATTCAACAATAAAAATTCAAGAAATAATATTATGTATATAATATATAACTTTATACCTGCGTCTGATTAAGTTGAATTTCAAGAAAAAATATTAATCGAGGTTCAGTAAAGTCAAATGCTTCAATTAATTTTTAGCGTCAAACCAAATTTAAAATCACAAACAAAAATCAACCTTTTTTCTCTTCTCGAAACAAACCCCAAACCACCTTTTTTAAAACTTTTATTACAGGTTACTACGACCTTTAAGTAAGTAATTTATACTAATTTATATAAGAGGTGCACGTTGAATTACGTTGAAAAATAAAAATAAGAAATTGCTACCCTAAAATATATAAATTCTTGGGAAAATTGTCAATACCAGATTCAGGCAATTCCTGCGTAATTATACGGATATGAATTAGAAACCAAATGCGTTGAAAACATAAACTAGACAAACGTATGAATGTTTGTCAAACACAAGGCCGATAACTCATTTCAGAACGGTTACAATATATAAGTATACATATATACATAATGTTATTTGACAGCTTTAAAAATGTCAAAAAAACAAATATAATTTATAAGTTTTCAATGTGTTACCCAAAATTTCCTTAGGCAACCCTATGTATTTCAATACAGCTCTTCGAGATCTGCAATATGGCGTCAATTGTATGCTGTCATATAATGAGGAAAGATAATTATGAGCTAATGAAATATGTGTATTTTGCACCGGAAGTGAGCTCCTCCCGGCCGTCGCACCAGGATTTGACGAGGCAACCCTAGCGCTTATTCTTTGTCATACTAGATTCTACCTTCCCTGAAAATTTCATCCTGTCACAAATGAGCTATTAAAATTTACGCCTGGCTCTCGATTATAGCAAAAAGTCGACGTATGATTTTCACTCTTGCAACATTTTTTGAATATTAATATGTCAAATATGAATTTACATAACAGATTTGCACTATTTGTTTGTTTACTACTTAGTTGTATGTTAATTGAGTTTTCCTACTTTTCCTTTCTATTCGCACTTCCACCATTTATATCCTACTTCCACCGTATTTTTGTTTACCTAAACAATAGAGTAATGAAATGTTCAAATGTTACTTTCAACAAAGTGAAAATAAATAAACATATAAAACGGAATGTTGAAACCAAGTTGGAAGCTACATTTCCATAAATGAATACATTAAAAATTTGACAAGATTTCACATGAAATATATTTTATCTCATTACTTTCAAGAAGTATAGCTGTATAGAATTAAGCGAATTAGTCCGAGCTTCGCAATACAAAAGTCCACTGGACAAAACTACCCAAAATTTCATTGTTGAAATTTTTAACAGATAATACGATGGAAAACATCAAATTGGCGGTAGACTAATTCGATTTTTTTTTGTTTTTTTTTATTTAGAAATAACGAAGGAAAAAAACAAAAACAACATAAAGACAAATGAATATAAACTTAGTGCATCAACTTGACGTTATTAGCACTTACAGTAAGTATATGTATGTATAATAATATGGTATGATAATTAGATTTTTCTTTTAATCATTTTTTATTGTCAGTATCTTGTATACAGGGTGGTGACAGTAACTGCTGCACCCGTAAAATCAAACTTTCGCGATTTCCTGCTTCCCTAATTATTTTAGGAAAAATATCTTCAAATAATAGTTTTAGAACATAAAATTCTGCATCTAAATCATTAAACAATAGTATATTGTGCGACTAGTCGGAGAAAGAGGAGACTCCTCGAGTGTGGATTTTGTCGCACGAGCGTAGCGAGTGCGGTAAAACACACGAGTGGAATCTCCTCTTTCGACCAATAGTCGCACACAATATTTTGTTCAACTACCGCAAGAAATATGTCATTTCGTGGGTCTGCTGAGCGTGGGCGAAATAATGGGTGACCTGATTGATTGACGTAACTATCAACACTTGCGTAAACGTTCACCGTAATGAGCGTGGGCGAAATGACATTTCGCCCACTCTCTACGTCTACAGTCACAGAATTCATTATTTCGCCCACTTTCAGTAGAGCGACGAAATTACATATTTCTTGCGGGTGTTGAACAAAATTAATTTTGCATGCTTTTAACGGTAGAAATTTGATATGAAAATGTCATAATTACGTCAAAAACAGATGTCGATAGCCATAGAACTTGAACAAAATGATTAGAAATTATCCTGACAGCTAAAACGTCATCATTTTGTTCAAGTTCCGTGGGTATCGCGATCTGTTTTTGAGGTAATTTTGACATTTTCATATCAAATTTCTGCCGTTACAAAGCATGCAAAGTTGATTTTGTTTAATGATTTAGATGCAGAATTTTATGTTTTAAAACTTTTATTTGAAGATATTTTTCCTAAAATAATTAGGGAAGCAGGAAATCGCGAAAGTTTCATTTTACGGGTTAAATCCCTATGTGCAGCAGTCACGGTCACCACCCTGTATACTGCTCAACACTACTTTATTAAAGAACCCCGCACACAATATATTATGGAAAAGTGGTCCCAGTGAAATTGGCTAAACATTTAACATGTTGTTGTTCGGATCAGAAAATCAATAGATTCTGAAATATTTTGATCACATTAAGAAGACGCTGCAGAGACTTCGAGAATTTTCAAGCATGTTTCACAATATATTTCCGATGTATGCTATATACGAACGTACACTTAATTCTCATGACCTTACGTTGATAGATCCCTAGTATTCGAAACAATCCGATATTGGAAATATTGAGTGCAAATCAATAAGGATTCCTGTAGTCAAGTATAATGCGATATTCTTGCTATTATATAATACAGGCAAGTATTTGTGCAGAGAGAGATATAGGTACCTACACTTTGTGTGTGTGCTTGTGTACATACTGTAATGTCGCTTTGTGGAGAGTAGCCACGGACTTTCGGATCAGCTGTATGTTCATTAATTGCGTAAAATACACGTTCTGAATTATGCGAGTTAAAACGGAGATGTGAATTGGCAAGATTTTTTTGGTTGAGAGATTCATTCTGTGATTTGCATTGATCAGGTGGATGGTGTGTATGTTTTAAAGACCACCAACAGCTAAGGTTATTTGGGCCTAGCACCAATTCATATTTTCAAATCATTATTTTGTTTTAATAATAAATTGAAAATCCAATTGACACTTTTACCAGCTCTCGGGCTAGAACCTGGGAACCATAGCAACGCCATGTAAACAACAGCATTGCTACACTCTCGGCTATTCTCAAGCCCTTTGATCAGGTGGAGAGCGACCGCGTAAAGTGGCATGACGGAAAAAATGTAATAAGGTTATACTTTTGGCGGCACGTTTTTTATGGCTACTAAGGATCTGCTCTTGGAAGATTGGGGAGCCTGCCAAAAGATCCGTTGACGTAATTAAGTCGTTATAGTGTCGTGAAGTATTATGTCGATTTCGCCTTCGATTTCTGTTTGAGGATTAACTGACAGCCGTTCTCTTACCGGTCACACGTGTTGGATTATTTTTATGTGCATTTTATGTGACTTTTTGTAGCCGAATATAGTGATGGGCGATACGAGATAATTTAGTCGATTGTCTCGATTGTTCAAACATCTCGATGACTCTCGATGGTTTTCACTTGGACTCGATTGTTGTTGTTTCATAGTTCACCGAGACCAAGTTGCATAGTACTCAATCGTACAGACGATGTACACTGTCGAGAGCCACATAATATATAATCGTTCCTCACTCAACAACTGTGGTCGAGTCGATGGATGGTCGATTATGCAGTAATCGAGTGCTCTGAGACCGACTGAACAGTGTGAACAGTGAATCAACGATGAACGAGTAGCGTAAACGTCAGACTTCAACCGACTACCATATAACCTTGAATCGCAATTACATGTATTCTCATTCGCTGGCAAATAATCGACTTGAACAATCGAACATTTCGATTGTAAAATCAAACTCCGAGTCGATTGTGGACTCGATTGTTATTATGAACGATTGCAATTGTTTCGATTGTAAAAACATCTTACAATCGCCCATCACTAGCCGAATAGAATAAACTTTTTTTCTGCCAAAACCATGATTATTTAGTTACCATTTGTGATAGTATTTTAGCGAAAATAAATATTTTTTAAATTCTTAATCCATATATTAATTGAAGTCCAGCAAAAAATCAGTAGGTATAAAAAATAAGCCTATTTCGAGGTAGTCTCACAGATGACTGGTCAGTATGCGTGTTCCGCTAATTTATGTCAGTACTTAAGGGTTAATGAATATACGTGAACGGGAGCACACTTCATAATTACATTTGCAGGTTCTTTTTTATTTATTGTAGATTATAGACGCGTCGACATCTAAGGTCATTAGCGTCTTTCAACAACACTAAATAACAACTAACTTAAAACTAAATAACATCACCAAACATCCATGAGCGCAGGTGGGATTCGAACCCACGGCAGTCCAGTCTAGAGATTGCGGCGCCAAGCACGCTAACATCTAGGCTATACTGCCCTCATTTGCAGGTTCATTTCTCATTTGGACTAAATACGAAAATATATCTACAACACCCGTTGATAAACACAATCGACACAACGGGAAATCAGTTAATAATATGTAATGACAAGCATAGCTGCTTTAAATGGACATTGCCACATGGAAACTTCTAATAAAAAATAATTCATATTTCTACATTATTTTGCCTATCATCACATGAATTTGTACCTATACCTACATGGATTTTAGTAATATTAATATATATTTATAAACTAAGACTGGACAATTAGGTATTTAAGTTTAAAAAAAAATATTAATTTTTTAATTTTTTCTAATAATTTAACATAAATAATATTGAAAATCGAAAAGAAAATTTTTTTAAAGCTATAGATAAATTACTAAAAATTAATTAAAATGTATAAAAATTTAAAAAATATCACGTGACTTCAAAACGCGCCAGGAATGTTTGTGACGTCGTTATGTTAAAATGTGTCTGCATTTGTTGGTATTTGTGTATATGTATTACACATACTATCAAAAATAATAAATTTTTAACTTGGTAACCATGGATACAAAGACCATAGATAACATAATGACGTCACACGCGTTCGGATTCTTTCGGCGCGTTATCGGGACTGAGTTTAAAAATTAATTTTTATTTAAATATAACTTTTTAATTAGTAAGCAAAAAAATTAAATAAAAACAGTTTTGCTATAAAACTTGATGTGGTCCTTCCATTTAAGTAAAAAAAAATTCGTTTAAAAACCCAATTACAATCCGCAATTATATAAAGTAAGTGCTTTACTATTTTACTATAAACACATATTGTTTGTACAACATGTCTTTTGACTTTAATTTTATTTGTTAGGTCATGAAAAAGACAATATAATTGTCGAAACGTCGACTGCTATGTAAAAAGAGTTTGTAATTAAATAAAAATTTGTACTGTAACCTACGACATTATTCTACAATCGACACATTCTACTTAGTAACTTAAGCCGTACACTTTTACCGATATTTCCTCCATAATTTGAATTTTTTTCACAAGCTGTATTTTTGAAATACCGCAGAAAATACACCTTCGACCATTCACTAATGGACTGCTCATTTTACATTTGTCATGTGTGATGTGAGCTGATGAACTTGGCACATGAATTCATTTGTTAGATGCCAATGACCTTAGTTGTCGAGCGTCTATAAGCGATGAACACGTTTTATCTGACATTATTTATGTTACTTGATTCAAGATGTAGATGACGAAAGTAGTGGTGTGCAGAGTTATTCTCACAGACCAGCAAACATATTAAGACATGCAGTTTCGTAATAAAAAGATGGCAACAACTACGCGACTTCAGTGCTGCGGTGACGTCTGGGTAAACCAAAAACCAAAACAAGCAAATGGCGGGAAAAGTTTAAAGTTTTAAGAACTGCAATTGACTTCTACGTCTGTTGCCATAATTTTATACACTAAAAACAAAAAAACTAAATCAAAAATATTTATTAACAAAAATAAATACATTTATTTAATACACATAGTTCTTCTAAAGTATTATCACAAAAATCATTATCTATTTATTAACAAAAATAAATATGCCGGAGTCACTACCGCTGACTTTTTTGACGGAAAACGTCTTGCCTAAGCGGTGGCATTTGTAGACTTAGTAAAACATTGCCAAGTTCGTGAGACTGTAGTCTAAATGAATAACTAAACACAGATAAATAATATACAAATGAATGCAAAGTTTGCATTCGTGTTTGAAACACCCATCGAAAATGACGTAACAATATGATGCAAAACAATGGAATTCCATTGTTGCATCATATTGCGTCATTCATTTCAATCTTGCTGAAATACCTTAACCAAAAACGTCGCTGGCTCTCCCGCTATATTATTGCACTTCTTCTATCTAGTTTCTTAGTTATTCTTTCAGCATTTCGTTTCAGTGTATGCTTAAAGGTAGGGGTTCCCAAACTTTTTTGATCATGACCCTAATTTAAAATTGCAAAAGCCTTCGCGACCCTTAAAAATTTTTTCGCCACAATGTACAAAACAGTCTATAAAAAAGATTTTTCAGAAAAAAAAATCAGCAATTCAAATTTAAGTAGTTAGATCCCCTCCCGTCTCTTCACTCCGTTTTTATTTGATTTCGTGTTCTTATTTAGTTTTTTTTATTTCTATTATTCGAATTTAATGGTATAATCACGAGAGTTATAAATTTTATAATCACGAAAACAGGCCGTGACTCAAAAAAATCAGCCCGCGACCCCACTTGGGGTCGCGACCCCGACTTTGGGAACCCCTGCTTTAAGGAGACACAATTTTAGTACATTTTGAACTTTGGCATATTTCACTGCCTACAATTTTCTATTTTATTGCTTAAACTTTTGGTCTGATGAACAGTGAGTAATAAAATAAATGCATAAAAAATTATACATTATTTTATTGCAGAACATTTTATAACAAAGTTTTATGCCGCTGTTCTGTCATTGAAATGGACACAGTTATTATTGTGCACATTATGAATAAATTTTACAATTGTTGTAGTTATGTATAGACAAGCTGCGTACTTTGACATTTAGATCGTTGTGCCGCCTACCGGCAAAGTTAAACAACACCGAACCTTGAAATTATGGACTGTCATTATGTAAGTGATAGAAGTTAATTACTTATTTTTTTAGTAAATTTTCTCTGCGCATGTACCCAACACAGGTAAGAACGATCAGCGACTTATGAAGTTTGGATGGTGGTTACCTTGGCAGGTAGAGGGTAGCAAAGGTGCATAAAATAGTACCTCAAATTTGTTAAAGTATAAAGCTCAGTTTTTTTATATTTTCTTCGGAATAATACTAGAAATCACGTCGTCTATTGCCAGACACTTAGTACGGTTTCAACCCCCTGCCAGACACCCCTAAAGTTCAATAAATTATGAGTATACTTTCGTTATAGTATAAAAGCTGAAATTTATTTATGTTACTTGGGAAACTATCAAAAGATGTTACCTCAGTAGCCAGACAGTTCTGACGGTTTTAACCCCTGCCAGACAAACATATATAGTCCAATCAAATATCGAAAAAGTACGTCTGAAATTGCGTTAATTAGAATTTTGATGAATTAATTTAAATGATAGATAGGGGGTGCCACTAGAACACTCCAGCCAAGTTTCCCCCCTCGGATTTCGCAAGGGGTGGCCACCATCTTGAATTTAAGGGATGAAATCATATATCTTGGTAAATACTGTTTGTACGTGAAAAATTATTATTATATAAATTATTAAGCAGCATGTATCCAACAACTTTTGTTTGGAAATTTTTTTGAAATTTCTTATTATTCAAAAGTTATAAATTTTCAAAAATAACACTGTTGGAAGTGGAAACGGTTTTTTCGATTTTACAACAAAACGGTCAATCGGGGGCGAAAAATTATTATGACAAAAGTTTTAGCTTTTGAGTTTCCATATAATATACATGTGTTCAAAATTTTTTTTGCTTGCTTGGTAAGAATATAGAGGGCGCCAAAAGTCGACCGCCGCCAATATTTTTAAAAAATGTTGAACACATGTATATTATATGGAAACGCAAAAGCTAAAACTGTTATAACCATTTTTCGCCCCCGATTGACCGTTTTGTTGTAAAATCGAAAAAACCGTTTCCACCTCTAACAGTGTTATTTTTGAAAATTTATAACTTTTGAATAATAAGAAATTTCAAAAAATTTTCCAAACAAAAGTTGTTGGATACATGCTCCTTAATAATTTTTGTAATAATAATTTTTCACGTACAAACAGTATTTACCAAGATATATGATTTCATCCCTTAAATTCAAGATGGTGGCCACCCCTTGCGAAATCCGAGGGGGGAAACTTGGCTGGAGTGTTCTAGTGGCACCCCCTATCTATCATTTAAAAATTAATTCATCAAAATTCTAATTAACGCAATTTCAGACGTACTTTTTCGATATTTGATTGGACTATATATGTTTGTCTGGCAGGGGTTAGAACCGTCAGAACTGTCTGGCTACTAAGGTAACATCTTTTGATAGTTTCCCAAGTAACATATATAAATTTCAGCTTTTATACTATAACGAAAGTATACTCATAATTTATTGAACTTTAGGGGTGTCTGGCAGGGGGGTGAAACCGTACTGAGTGTCTGGCAATAGACGACGTGATTTCTAATATTATTCCGAAGAAAATATAAAAAAACTGAGCTTTATACTTTAACGAATTTGAGGTACTATTTTATGCACCTTTGCTACCCTCTACCTGCCAAAGTAACCACCATCCAAACTTCATAAGTCGCTGATCGTTCTTACCTGTGTTGGGTACATGCGCAGAGAAACTTTCAGCTTTTATAAAATGACGAAGGTCTGGCTGTCGCGGACTCTTGGGCTTTAACAAATTATTATCTTTAAAATATAATTATTGATGAAAATTAAAAATTTTTATTGACTTATTCATTAATGGTTTTCTTAAAATTTAAATGATTGTTGCACACTAAACTTTCACACTGTATTTTCTGAGTTAAAGAAATTATTGTATAACTAATGTAAAACTGTATGACCCATAAATTCTGTATAATACGCATAGCGTGTTGAAATGAACAATTGCAATACAAATAGTATGTAATAAATCTTTTGTAACAATATAAATCAATATTTCTTTTGGAGTTTATTCATTTCTAGTATTTAAACTAAGGTGACCAACAGTGGTAAACTGGAAACCACGACAGAGAGCGGTTTACAGGGGAGCCCCCCCCCCATTCTCTGTTCAGACTGTTCAATTGAATCTAAAAACTTTCCTGAAAAGAGGTGAAACTATGATTCTAAATTACTGATGGATGTAGATGGCGAACTGGAATTCTGTAATTATTTTTAAGCTTAATATACCTGTGCAGACAGAAGTAGGAAAATTACATTACTGAATTCCTTATTTAAATTGTATCTACCGGAAACATGAGTCCCCGTAACTTGTTGGTTAAAGTTCTATTCCTTTACATTAGAAAATGAATTGAATGAGAAACGAATGCCTTTCCTCGTGCTACTTATCTTAAATAATACATTAAAAGTTAGGCATCGCACCATAAAAAACAACAAAATTCTTTTCTCATAATACACCTGTTGCGTATTTTCTGTGGCGCCGCACTGCTGGAAAAATAGTACGGAAATGGGTGTGACCTTGTAAATTCTACGTCAGTGTAAAAATAGTTACTATTATTATGGACATTTTTGTTGATTTTTTCAGTAATTATTTCTTCGCTTTGACAGTAAATTAGTAAATTATACGATTGTGCTGAATTGACAAATCCGACATTCTTAACACAAATGTGAAATTTGTTTTCTTATATATCCATTACGACGAAACTAACCCATCTCTGTAATTTTTTACCACAATGCAGCGCTTTTGTCGCCTGTTATAATAACAGTCATGTTCGAAAAATAAATTTATTATAGAAAATACTTCAACATAAGACGAAAAAGTTGGTCAATAGTGTAAGCCGAACTTGCATGTTCATTGTTCAGTGTTTTATTAAGATTTTTCAATTTTTTTTAATACAAAAAACTATCTTATGAAATGCAATTATGATAATTTTTATCCTTTTTAGACTACACTACCAATATTCTTGATTTTTTTCAGATTTTTCTGAGCCATAGTTTTCGAGATATGGTAGGGAGACAGCGATTTTTAAGGGAATCTTTGTAAAAATGTTAAAAAAGTAGGTACCTACACATTAAAAATGTTTATAAATTGACATTTATCACAATATATAAGATGTTTTTAGTTTCCATGGTTACATTGTTGCATCTCTAGTTGCTTATGCCGGATGACGTCACAGCAGACTTCACGCCGCCGTATATCTCTATCTCATGTTATCTTGCACGGCCTTACCAGACAAACCCCTCTTCGTTGCACTAATGGCAAGCCAAAAATTACAGGGTGCGTTAGCATATCAGTAAGACAGGGATGCGTTTGGACTAAAATTTTAATGTTACGGGGGCTAAAATTTGTAAAACGTTGCAGTACATAATATGATGTGAATATTAAGCCGTGAAAACGCTGTTTTAGTCAAATTCATTCGACTTTTTGAAGCTAAATTACCAAAGTATTCTGTCACTAGAATAATAAAATCTGAAAAATAAAAATAGCGAGAAAAATAGGTAGGTCTAAAAAAACAAGTAATATGTATTACGGGACACAAGAAGGATAATGCACAGGGCCAATAGGGGAGGGGTCACGGATGTGCTTAAAATAAATGAAATAATAAATAAAGAAATAAACAAAGAAATATATTCATCTGAAGTAATAAAATTAAGTATGCATTTTATTGCGACGATTAAAAGAGATTTTTCCTAAAATTTTTTTCAAAATGCTTTTGATCGCCCACAATATGATTTTATTTTCATTTCTGTCAAGAAAATATATTGAAACAGTTTGAATTTAAACATTATATTTACAAAATTATAAAAAAAATATTTGTGAAACAAAATAAAAATACCTATACTGTTTACCTACAAAACCACGATTTCATAAAAATTAATAAAAAGCTTACTCAAAAACACATGATAAAAAAAGAATTTCTATACCAGTTTCGTTCTCAATTTATTAAAAAAAATGTCTGTATTTATTCTATCGAACGTATTTTCGACGCATTTTATATTAATATTTCATTTTATATATTTAGATTGCAGTTCATTTTTAATTTACCACTAAAGTCCAGACTCTAGTTGATACTGTTATTGACTTTATATCTGTGGTCATAAAACAAAACTGCTTATATCATTGAATTGTGTTTTAAAAATCACCAACAGCTAAGGTTATTTGGGCCTAGCACCAATTCATATTTTCAATTCATTATTTTTTTTTAATAATAAATTGAAAATCCAATTGACACTTTTACCAGCTCTCGGGCTAGAACCCGGGAACTGGGGACTTGTAATAGAGGAACCATAGCAACGCCATGTAAACAATGCTTATATCATATTTCCAGTAAAATAAGAATAATAACGATTTAATCACAAACCACTTAGTATTATAGACGTTTCTCCTAAATGGAAGCAATTTGTTTCAATACTTAACTCTACCTTCCGGTCAAGAGATGTCGCGTCGGATAGTTTTTGTCTATTTTTGTCTTGCAGAAAACTGCATTATCACATCTGTATGAAAAACAGTGACATCACATTTGAATTGCCGCCAAAATAGATTTAGTTCACCTTCCGAGCAACAGAGTTTTTGTCCTAAGTGATAACATGGTCGTTACGCGTCTATAGTACTAAGTGGTTTGTGGATTTAATCATCCAATGATCAACCCCCGACTAAATAAGAAGAGTGTTTTGCATTTTTGAATCAGTTCTTTATCTCTGACTTTTATGGAAAAGACTGAATTGTGTAGCTCAACAAAATTTGATAATTTTGATAATTTAAGAAATTTGAATATAAATTTTCGTTAAAAACCATGACCTCTCATAAACCTTCTAGAGACAATAAACACTGGATTGGTTCCATAACTATTTGTGGTAGTTGGGCCATCAGAATAAAATCAGTCTTTGCCAAACATAGGTAATTTATCTATTTCATTTAAATCCCAAGGAATAACTGTCCAGCACACTACATAGGCAAAAAGCAACGAAAATTCAAAGAAAGACTTAAAGAGTATATTTCCAACCTTGCCAACTCGAGATCTAACTTTGGTAAACATCTTTTTGAGTCGGGTCACTCTTTTGATCCTGAAACTGGACTAGATATTTTACATCTTGTTGATACTAGTTGCTTAATTGAGTCTTATGAACTTTTCGAAATCAAATCCGCTGTCCATTCTACCAAATAAACTGCCTTAATTCAGTATTAGACACTACGGAATCGAGTGTTTCGAGTTTATGTTTAACGTTAAGAATCCTCTTTGAATTTAGTATGAACAATTCTTGACAAAATTTCCTATGACTCCTCCTTGTATTTTGATTTTAATTTTTTCTTTTTTGATATTGGCAACATTTACAGGACTAAAATATTTTAGTTTCAGTTCAAATAATCCTGATGAATACTGCTATATCTAGCAAAAAATCTTGCAAAAATTCAATTCAAAAGCGACTCATAAAATAAAATCCAATTCAAACAGAAATTTTAACTTTATAAGAAGTTACATGTATACGTAGTTTATGTCGGGTTTATCGTACATTTTAATCACGCTGTTATGTTCATTTGCTGTTTTTTTTTGTAGGTCGTATGTTTTATGTGTATAAATTTAACAGCGATTAACAAAACAGCGTGTTAAATATATGATAAACCCGACATTAGTCTTACTTCATCTGATTCATTGATTAAAAACCGGTCAAGTGCATGTCGGAAATGTATAAATTAGGATACCATAGCTGTGCTTTTTATAAAATATTTTCATGTCTTTTTAAGCAGCCGTTGAGAAATTACCGAGGAAATTACAGGATTTCAAATTAATTAACAACAGTTTAACTTATTATTTTATAGTAACCGTAAGAATTTTTGATGAAAGTACTTATACTAAACGTTATTATGCACGACTTTTTTCAGATTTTTTTAATAAAAGCGTAGAACGTTAGAAGGGGGACACACTGCAAACTGCTTTGTATTGTGAATTGCTCGACAACAGAGGTCATTAGTGTCTGAAAAGAAAAAATGTAAACAAAACCAAAATCAATAAAATAAAAGCAAAATCAAAAACTGGCACACAACGAAATAAGATCATTGAAAGTATAAATAAAATGTGTCATACCTATAATATAATGTAGTGCAACTGCTTTGTACCTATGCTCTTAGCTCGTATTAGGAAGTCTTATAGCATTTTAATAGACCCATTCAACGATAACTCAGTCGATGATGTAACTGACATTTTTTTTAAACGACTTCTCACGTAGGTATGGGATGGTGTTTTAAAAAAAATTGTTTTTCTTACAATATCTTAATACTTTTAGTGCCCATGGGCGTACCCAGATTTTGGCCTAGGGGGGGGGGGGAATTAGGAATTTTCTGTAGGTAAATAATTTATATTTAACTTATATTTTTATAAACAATAAACTAGTGCTTTTTTTCTTGAAAATCCTCAAAAAAATTATCAGAGGCCCCCATTTTGTTTGTTTTCAAAAAAAAACTTCGATCAGGCACTAAATTAACTATTAAACTAACGTAAATTTTTTTTTTGTTTGAATGATTTTAAATGAACCAGTAAAATGTTATGATGGTCACCGCTAAGCACGACTTGTGAGTTGTGGGACTGTCACCTAACATAGTTACATATAAATCAAGGTCCAGGGGGGGGGCAGCTGCCCCCCCCCCCTCGTTACGCCCATGTTAGTACCTATTGCATAAAAGACATCTCATTAAAATCGAATATAAATTTTAGGAGTTATAGGGCTGTGACAGACGAACGGACAAATATAAACAGACCAACAGTCATTACGAAAGGGTTTCTTAAAAAATAGGTATAGCATATCTTGTAGTGATGGGCAGAATCGAATTCTTTTAAGAATCGAAAACCCGGTATTCGAATACTTTTAAGAATCGAATGAGTATTCGAGAACCGAGAACTGAGAATATTATGAATAATATAATACCTATATTATTCCATAATATTCTCGGTTCTCGCTTCTCATATTGTGATATTCTTATTTCTTTGCACCGCGACAATGTCATAATACCATAGTCTGTACGGACTCTACCGATTAGTACCGATTGCACTCGATTCAGAGTGAGTTGTGCTACACTATGTGTGGGAAATAGTTTGACTTTGACTGGATGAGTACCGGAATCGAGAACCGAGAACGCCGAATCTTCGATTGCAGTTTATTTGCAATTCTTCTTACGAGAACTCGGTATTCGAATACTTTCAAAAAAGTATTCGAGAACACCGAGAACTTATGAGAATCGGATACTTCTCGATTCTAGCATTCGAATACTCCCATCACTAATATCTTGAATAAATTATTTATTTTCTTCTTTTGTGTATCATGTGAAATTAACCGGTTCGTAGTTACGACCTAAACTAAGGGTACGATATAGAAAAACATTACCTAAAATT
Organism: Mongoloraphidia duomilia; assembly: GCA_039654895.1. Taxonomy (NCBI): domain Eukaryota; kingdom Metazoa; phylum Arthropoda; class Insecta; order Raphidioptera; family Raphidiidae; genus Mongoloraphidia; species Mongoloraphidia duomilia. The sequence goes on from CM077520.1 coordinate 18,145,312, forward strand.
CGACATAAGTGGTTTTAATATGCGGTCACAGATATTTCCCATCTGCTTCTTCATTCTTAAAAAAATATGTTGAGTTTATACAATAATGTAATTTTAATGAGAAAAGTTTTCAGACTAATATTGTTATGAATTCATACGTTTTAAACAGTTTTTACAAGTTCGGGTAAATGTTTTGTTTGTTAAAAGATTTCTCATATCTTATAACGTCACAACTTTATGCTTCTTATATAACTTGCAGCTATACAATTAGATCAGATGCATCAAATCTTCAGTTTGTAATTTTGAGCGTAGCGCACTGATTAAATCTGACCTTATAGTACGGGAGCCAATGATGATTTACATACGTCATAGAGCAGATGTGTCGTTTGGGGGAAACAGATAGAGAATACCGAGCACACAATGTAACTGGTCAGTTGGCTCTAAGCGGTTGCGTTCCACTCCTACGATTTTTCAAAGTTGCAAAAATTTAGCGTTGGGCGAATACGAGATGTTTTTACAATCGAAACAATCGCAATCGTTCAAAATAACAACCGAGTCCACAGTCGACTCGGAGTTTGATTTTACAATCGAAATGTTCGATTGCTCAAGTCGATTATTTGCCAGCGAATGAGAATACATATAATCGCGATTCAAGGTTATATGCTGGTCGAATGAAGTCTGACGTGTTCGCTACTCGTTCATCGTTGATTCACTGTTCACACTGTTCAGTCGGTCTCAGAGCACACGATTACTGCACAGTCGACCATCCATCGACTCGACCACAGTTGTTGAGTGATGAACGATTATATATTATGTGGCTCTCGACAGTGGACATCGTCTGTACGATTCAGTACTATGCAACTTGGTGTCGGTGAAATATGAAACAACAACAATCGAGTCCAAGTGAAAACCATCGAGAGTCATCGAGATGTTTGAACAATCGAGACAATCGACTAAAATATCTCGTAATCGCCCATCACTACAAAAATTACGCATTGTCGACCTTATATTGCTGATCATCATTGTAAGAACAATTTTATGTTCTTACTTTAAATAAATAAAAGACAATATATTCAATTGAAATAAATTCACAATGAAATATGTTTACTCGATATTATGATCTTTGATTAATTCAAAACCAAAAAATGTTATTGATTTCAACAACTTTCAGTTATCTAGCGTCGCTAAGGAAAAGTAATTTGGACACTATCATATCAAGAAAGTGTGTTAATATAACAAAAATATTGCTATATCATCATCATCATTCTTGCCTCTTCCTGTTACGCGGGGTCGGCTTTCCTAATCATGAGGTCCATTTTCGTCTCATGATTAGTATAAGGATTGGATATAGATTTTTACGTCGGTTGCCACCAGACACCAAGGTCTTGATCTTCTTGGAAGACCGGAGAGCCGCCGTTGACCAGTATTGGTTCTTTCGCCGCCATCTCTAATGAATTCTTAGACCTAAGCGCCCATCAGAATCAAGAACTTCTACCCTGATTTTGTCAAAGAAACTCCTCGATTGGGTCATATTGTTGATAAAAAATTTAAATTGCATATGGAAGTTCAACATTTGCAAGTCACCAAAACGACCGTCTGCCATGTCAAAACTCAAAGCGCTTGCTATCGCCGTCTGTCAGGGTGTCAAAGTTGCAAAAATTATGGGAAAGTATCGAAAACGTAGCTTTTGCGTCGAAACCGAGCCCGCGGACCTGGAAGCACGCCACCTGGGGTCTAGGATATTCGCGGCCCCGTATTTCAGAAATAGGGCGTCGGATCGAAATTTTTCCAAAAGTCGAATCGAATTTCTCTCGGGGGGATAGGACCAGACGTAGACGAAGGTACGGCCGACCTTTTAACGATTTTTTAAAATTTTTAAATTGTGCGTCCTATAAGGGGTGAAAAACACGTCCGAACATCGCAAAAACGGCCTTTTTTCGACGTTCCAAAGGCCGTCGAGGGCGAACGGCTCCACTTGCGGGACGTCGCCGTGAGTTGTTTTGCTCCCCGAGACGTCGGTCTACGCGAGGAAACTTCGACTTTCCCTAAAGTCGATTTCACCAGAAACCGTTAACGAATAGGTAGGACAATACAGTAGGTACTTTAGAACTATATAAGATGTAAGAGATAATTTAAGCTTATTTAAGAGTAATCATACATGGTGGCAGTCAAACCACCATGTATGATTACTAATCATACGAATGACAATAAACTTAAACATAATATTGTTGTGTCCTTTTGAGTCAACATAATACCCCACATTGTCGACACAACATTGTTTTGTTTTGGCAGTTTCTATTAGCTACGCTTTTGGAACAAACAAGTAATTCAAAATTATAATTTCGTTGTGATCAGACCTATTTTAGACTCGTCTTGATTAAATCAAATTTTGTTGTGTTTTATTTATTTATTTATAATTTTATATAAGGATCTACGATAATATTAAATCTAGTCAAAAAGATCTTTATAATATAATATGACCTTATTTATTTAATGGTTATCTGCGAGATATTATCGCTCCAATCGGGTAAGAAAGATATCTATCAAAATCTTCATTAGTATATAGTATCTTATATACAGGGTGAGTTCGACCACCCGTATCAGTCGTTTTTTTCGCAAACGGTTAGTCGTAGAGAGTTGTGTCAAAAATTTGTATTATAAAAGACCTAATAAAGAATCGAATGGTGATAAATTTTTTTTCCGGGAAGGTCGGCTTTCCTATTAGTTTGCTCCAGAATGTCCAGAACTCCGGAATTATAAATGTAACGATAGGTCGAAAGTGGCATTGTTGAAAAGATCTTTAAAAAATAAGCAAGTTTTGTAGGAATTTTTTTTTATTACTGCCACCCCTGTTAAGTAATATTTGTTTGAAATTACTAAATTAAAATGTCATAATAACGAACTTTTTAAAAGTCCGCATTTAAAATCTAGTTACCTATCTATCGATCATTAAACACTGAAGAAGTACACTCACAGTATAACCAGAAGAGCTCAGTAGTATGTATTAAAGAGTAAATGGAAGACAGTTTGAACACTTGTGACAATGTCTAAGGTTGCTAGATTTTTAATGCCGACTTCGATCGTTATTATGAAATTTTGATTTAATAATTTCAAACGATTGTTACTTAACAGGGATGGCAGTAATTAAATAATTTTTCCTACAAAACTTGCCTATTATTTAAAGATCTTTTCAACAGCACTACTTTCAACCTATCGTGCTTTCTAAAATTCCGGAGTTTTGAACATATAATAATTTATATTTATACTTATAGAAATTTACAGGGGTGGCAGTAATAAAAAAAAATTTCCTACAAAACTTGCTTATTTTTTAAAGATCTTTTCAAAAATACCACTTTCGACCTATCGTTACATTTATAATTCCGGAGTTCTGGACATTCTGGAGCAAACTAATAGGGAAGCCGACCTTCCCGGAAAAAAAATTTATCACCATTCGATTCTTTATTAGGGGTTTTATAATACAAATTTTTGACACAACTTTCTACGACTAACCGTTTTCGAAAAAAACGACTGATACGGGTGGTCGAACTCACCCTGTATATATTATGATTGTTTAAAAATGCAATTTGTATTGAATGAAGTTTTAAGGCTTCTGTAATGCTAATTTTCAAATGTATAAAATGACCTAATACTGTGTTAAGTGTGTCACGTTGCATATTAAACAGGGGCAAAAATAAAACGACTTGTCACCATGCGCCGTTGTTTACAGTGACCTACAATATGTACGTAGTCGTACTACATAGTACATACGCTTGCTATAGGTACATTCAGTGTTGCTAAATGTTTTGCCAACCTTGTTAAAATATAACATTTTTAGCAGCAGAGAAAATTAATGTTAGTTTATAATCAATACCTACAACATCAGTATCAGTCAATACAAATAAATAAAATAAAACACCACAGTGTACAATTATTTATAGTAACGTTCAATTTCTTCCCATAGGAAACGTACACGAAATATAAAAAACGCCACTGTAGCCTACACATACGCTGCCAAGTGGCTCAATACGGACGTTTTTGGGAAAAAATTTATGTCATTTTTGTCAGGGGTTGGGCAATTTAAGATAAAAAAAAACGGGTCAAGTTCATGTGGAACTCGCGCTACGAGGGTTTCGTACCGTTACACTAAATTTCTCGAGTGGGGCTAATTTTTCACATTTGCCAAGCGTTCCACGACGGCTCACATTTTTTTGTATGGGGATCCCCCTTAATTTATTATTAATTGTTAGGATATCCGCCATAATAACACATATTCTGTGAAAATTTCAATCGGCTACCTGTTACGGTTCTAAAGATGCAGCCGAGGGGTAAATATCTGCCCAAAATTGTGTACACCATAAATCCTTTTTGACAAATAAATCCTTATAAATCCATATAAATCACCAATAAATCCCTTTAAGTTCAATAAATCCTCGTAAATCCTCATAAATCCTCGTAAATCCTCATAAATCCTCAATAAATCCTCAATAAATCCTCAATAAATCCTCATAAATCCCCATAAGTCATCGAATGTATAAACAGTAACAAAACTGTGTTTACCTTATTAATCCAGTTAAATGGTACTTTTAAACTGCGTTAATTAGAAGTTTGATGAAATTTTCCGCAAGGGGTGGCCGCCATCTTGAATTTAAGGGATGAAATCATGTAAGTATCTTGGTAAATACTGCTTGTACGTTAAAAATTACTATTACAAAAATTGTTAAGGAGGATCTATCCAACAACTTCTGTTTAAATTTTTTTTTAAATTTCTTATTATTCAAAAGTTATAAATTCTCAAAAATGACACTGTTGGGGGTGGAAACGGTTTTTTCGATTTTACAACAAAACGGTCAATCGGGGCGAAAAATGGTTATAACAAAAGTTGTAGCTTTTGAGTTTCTCTACAATATACATGTGTTCAACATTTTTTTTGCTTGCTTGATGCGAATATAGAGGGCGCCAAAAGTCGACCAGCGCCAATATTTTTGAAAATTTTTGAATTTTGCACATAAAGAATTAATTCAAGTCATCGCATTTTCACCAAATACATGATTAGGGGGTTTTAGGGGTCGTTGATTAAGAATCCGTTATCAAATTTTCAAAAAACAAAATGGCGGATGATGAATTTGGTGAAAATGCGATGAATTTAAAGGGGAGACGTCCGCCTTATTGGATTCGCCATTTTGTTTTTGGAAAATTTGATAATGGGTTCCTAATCAGCGACTCCGAAAACCCCCTAATGAGTATTTGGTGACTTGAATTAATTTGTTATGTGCAAAATTCAAAAATTTTCAAAAATATTGGCGCCGGTCGACTTTTGGCGCCCTCTATATTCGCACCAAGCAAGCAAAAAAAATGTTGAACACATGTATATTATAGAAACATTCAAAAGCTACAACTTTTGTCATAACCATTTTTCGCCCCGATTGACTGTTTTGTTATAAAATCGAAAAAACCGTTTCCATCCCCAACAGTGTCATTTTTGAGAATTTATAACTTTTGAATAAGAAATTTCAAAAAATTTTCCAAACAGAAGTTGTTGGATACATCCTCCTTAATAATTTTGGTAATAGTAATTTTTCACGTACAAGCAGTATTTACCAAGATAAATGATTTCATCCCTTAAATTCAAGATGGCGGGCACCCCTTGCGGAATCAGAGGGGGGAAACTTGGCTGGAGTGTTCTAGTGGCACCCCCTATCTACAATTAAAATTTCATCAAACTTCTAATTAACGCAATTTCAGACCTATTTTTTCGACCATTTGATTGGACTATATATGTATATTATAACAATAAAGCTGAAGAGTTGGTTTGTTTGTGTGTTGGTTTGAACGCGCTAATCCCAGGAACTACCAGTCCAATTAAAAAAAATTTTTTTTTCTTAGATAGCCCGTTCATTGAGGAAGGTTATAGGCTTGTTCAAGTTTTTAAAATTCAACCCCAAAGGGGGTAAAACTTGAGTGTAGGATTTTCTTGTTATCTATACTAATATTATAAAATGTAGGTATGTAAGTTTCTGATATAATTAGCATCGAGTTAGTAGATAGAAACGTACCTCCATAAAAAATATGACGTCATAGATTCGTGGAGCAAAAACGGTTATTAGCGAGCGGGGCTCACATAAATATTTCAAAAATTATTTTTGAGCTAATTTGAAATCATAATTAAGTGATTTAGATGTCATTTTGTACAGAATTTACTGCTCTATTAATATAACAAAAAAAAACTTTTAGTCAAATACCCTATTGTATGTGGTACAATAATGCCAACACGAGATAAATATAATAATAAACTTACCTTGGAACTCACACAAACTTGCATGACACTACCAAAAACAAATTTTATTCACAATGCCGCCGGTTTATGCGGTCGGGCAAATTAAAAAATGTTACGCGCACGCGCATAACATAAACAGCTGATTTAATTCTTCTGTAAATCCTCGATAAATCCTCAATAAATCCTCATAAATCCCCATAAATCCTCATAAATCCTCATAAATCCTTATAAATCCTCATAAATCCTCATAAATCCTTATAAATCCTCGTAATTCCTTCGCGCTGTACACCATAAATCCTCAGATATTTACCCCTCGGATGCAGCCTTTAAATGGTTTTTCCATTTTTTGTGTGGAGACCACCTTTAATTTTTACTTTTTGTGATTTTTGGATTTTTCCCTTTACTTGCTTTTTGCCAAATTTCATGATTCTAAGTCAACGGGAAGTACCCTATAGGTTTTGATGAATGAGCTTGCGAATTTCAAAATAGGTATAGATTATAGAACCGCCTTTAATTTTTGTGATTTTCGGATTTGTCCCTTTACTTGTGCTACGAAACCTTGCTTTTTGCCAAATTTCATGATTCTAGGTCAACGGGAAGTTACCCTATGGGTTTTTCACGCCCAGACGGACAAACGAGTGATCCTATAAGGGTTCCGTTTTTTTCTTATTGAGGTACGGAACCCTAAAAAATTATAAAATGTGTGTTTCGACCAATTATTGCTAGTAATCTTGAACGTGGTCAGAACAGTATAAAAGGACAAAAACTATTCTTAATCGGAACACATTTTTAATGTCGTAACTCGTAGAAAAACAAAGTGCGGGCAGTCAAGAGACACTTGTAGCGCAAACAAAATTTTCAAATATTTATGATTTTGAAATGAAAGTAAGTATAATCATTGGAGTAATTTTAGGGAATCTTTATAAATTGAAAATTACGGTTGCTATTAAATTTATATTTTTAGATTGACTGCGATAGAAACATAAAGAACGCAAAATGTTCTTGCAAAGCTGCACTGGTCTATCCGGCAAATGTAAACACATATTTGCTTCAAGTCACTATATAAATTCACCCAAAAGTGATGAATCGAAAGTCATTCGCAACAATGACCCAGCCTACAGACAATTATTATTATTAGGATATGATACGGGTGTAGAAATGTCTCAGTTACTTCCAGCATAAAAAAAATCCAGCTTGCAATAGAATCCAGGGAATCCATTGAAATTTCTCCAGTTACTCTAGGGGAATCTTTAAGCCATCCACCTCTTTATAGTATTTCAAAATTAGAAGAAATTTTCTGACCTGTTTGTACATTAATGCAGCAACTTTTCATTGCTTACAAAATTTATATTTGATTTTATAATATATATATTTTGTTACTTTAAAAATTCTTTTAAAATTTATTTCTAATTATTCTAGCGATACCTCATTTGTAGAAACGGTCTATCCGTTCCAGCTCTAGAGCGTAAATCTTGACAGTCGCTAGTCAGAGCGTAACATCTTTTGCGGAGTGCCAGTCGGGTAATAATTAATGTTTTGTAACCTCAATTCCACAATACGAATTCACTCTCATTGCCAAATCTGGGTGCACGGCAGCTGTGCACCACAAAGTTCTTCGCTACATTGTCGGATCGTCACTACTTTATCGGACACCATTCACCCGACTGTTACCCCTCCCCTAGCTCAGCACTGTAAAACCTAAATTGACCCAATTTTTTTCCCTGATAGGGGTTTACGTGTTCATTATAACCCCCGAGTTTCAATCCGGTATCACTATTGGTTTCCGCGATATTCGGTAACGTTTTTACTCATACAGCGTAATTTTTGTTCAGTCTAGTAATTTCTTTCTGTACAGCTAGTATGCTACACCTGCATATTATTATTAACGTGAACTTATTTACATAGAGTGTATGGGGAATTCCATACACAGTCTATATAGAGGTACAACATTTGTATAAAATATAAATATTACCACTACCGGGTGGCGAAAACTTTCCAAGCATTTCATTGTTTTGCCTTTTGAGTTAGAAATTGGAAACGTTGGGAGGTTGGCAGGGCCGGATTAGCCATGTCGGGGCCCCTAGGCAATGCAATTCTCGTGGCCCCTTTTCAGCCGTTTAAAGATGACCAGCTCTTTTCAAGTTAATGAAGGTAGCGTATTGTATGATTCATACAATACGCTATACGTAACGCATCCATGTTATTAGTTCTACTACTCGATACTAGATGGTTCTGTTCTGTAAGTATGAAGTATTTCATCAACTGACAGCATGCGCGTCCAAAAAAAGCAATAATACCTATTGTCATTGAGGATACAAATATTCCAATCAAATTTTCACTCTATGAAACATTTTCAATTTCTTTTGTGCGCGCGCAGGGCCCCTAGCCGATGCGGGGGCCCTAGGCAGTTGCCTACTCTGCCTAATGGTTAATCCGGCCCTGGGGGTTGGATAATCGATAGTTGAACATAACTAATAATAAACAATTATATTGACAGCGCCTGTCTTGTTAGTAGGCTATTGATCAGTGTATCACGTGTGTGCACGTTCATATGAACTATTTTCGGTTCCTTATGCCTCCACTCAACAGTACAACGCGCCCATTAACTTAATGCAGAGATTAATTAATCAAGTATTGGTTTTGCCTGAGTTCGACATTTCGATGCCTCCCAACCTATTTGTGACTCGGTTATACAGAAATAGTATATTACGACCCAAGGTCAGAAAGTTGGATTTCCTGGCGGTATGTGATATAAAGGCCGAGGCGAAGCCGAGGTTTTATATCACATACGCCAAGGCATCCAACTTTCTGGCCATGTGTCGTATACTATTTTTCTTCATCCACTAGCCGAAATTGCAGCAACGTTTGAAGTAAAAATTTCATTTTTGGTCTTATTTTTAGAATCATTTGATGCGCAATAATTTTATCTTTCGATAGGTACCATTACCTTTCTTGTACGTTGAATTGGCGCACACGAGTGAGCAAATATAACAATACCATGTTTAATTCACCTTTGAGACCGGACACGGGGTATGTGCAGCATAAAGTATTAGTAAATAATATTAATTTGTTTGCGTTTTGTATCGCAGTATTGTGTAATATGGGTAGTCTACATATTACTAGGCTAACGCCTGTTTGTAGACATACATAAATAACCTGACATTGGCGTCGAATCGTTGCGTCGCCCACAACTGCCACCAGCACTAAGTAGCACCCTATATTTTTCGATGGATTCAGAAAAAGGACCTCGTTTTGAGCATTTTTTGTATAATGACGTACTGCACTGAAGTGAATGGTTTCCGAAATATCTGAGACCAAAGTTGGAGAAATAACCCAAACAATTAACAACGAAACAGCTTCGAGAATTTCCATAGTAGCGGACGGATAAGATGAAAATAATATCAGAATAATATTGTGCATTTCATAATGATACAAGTTTGAAATTTGGCACAGGTGTACCTCTTTATATTGTTGAAAGATATGGATAGTGGGGCACCCTTCACTCCCTCTGCTTAACTTTTATGGGGGTGAAACTACTCCCAAAAGTATTTTTTTGCAAAAAAAATAAACTGATAAAATTTCGAACAGAATGACGTCTTTAAAAAAAAATATCTTCAAAAGTTACTGAGCCAGAGCGCGCAAAAATATGACCTTTCATGAAAACACGTATGTTTATAAAGAAAATAACTCTCTAAATCAGTAAATCATGCTTTTTATCCCGTACCAATATCTTAAAAAATTTGGAAGCTATCTCGGAAGCTATAATTTTTTAGTACGACTATGATTTTCCTGAAAATCGACAACAACCAAATGCGAAATATTTGATTTTCATAGAAGGCTTAGTTAACGTGTTTGAAGGAAAATCAAACATGTTCGTATTTAGTTTTTATCGATTTTTAGGAAAATTATAAGCCGTACTAAAAAATTATAAGAGACAAAATCTATTGATTTTTAAATTTCCTATTAGCATGTTGTGCTCAATTTTAGAATTTAGAAATGCGATAAAAAATCTTGCACTATTAGTATCAAAAGTGATTTATCCCCGTGATTTGTCTATTTCCAGTGTGCCGTGTTTCTCCAAATTTCGTAGGATTACCTAAAGCTTTTCATTAATGACGACCGAGTTCCAAAATTGAAAGTGTATTCAAAACGGTTCTTCCAATATGACGATAAAAATGTGTAATTTGTGCAACTTTGACACCCTGACAGACGACGATAGCAACCGCTATGACATGGCTGACGGACGTTTTTGTGATATGCAGAGGTTGAATTTTCATATGAAATTTAAATTTTTATCAGCAATATGACGTAAATGATCCTAAAATTTTGTCACTTTCAAAGATCGATAGGGACGGAACGAAACCACTTACAGCCAACTGACCAAAGTAACATTATGTGCTCAGTATCCTCCATCTTTTCCTCCCCAAACGGTGAATCAGCACTATGACGTATGAAAATCATCACTGGCTCGCGCACTATATTGAAGATATTTATTTTTTTCAATACGTCATTCTTTTTGAAATTTTATCAGCTTTAAGTTTGATAATGACCTTTTTGTCCTAAAATAGATAGTTCTCTAGATTTTCACAAAAAAATACTTTGGGAATAGTTTCACCCCCATAAAAAATTAAGCAGTGAGAGTGAAGGGTATCCCAATATCTGTATCTTCTAACAATATGCTATGTTTTTATCATCAAGTGCACAATAATTTTTCTTTTCTGCCCCACTACAGCTCATGCGATGTGAATTGAAAGTATTAAACTCAATTAAGTAAGTAATCTTTATTGTAGACAGTACATACCTAGTAACCTACTATGGAGTATGGACTGTGTAATGGCGTTATGGTTATTTCTCCAAATTTAACTTCAGATATTTAAGAAACTTTAGCCTAGTATTTTATTATACGAAAAATGCTCAAAATGAGGTCCTTTTTCTGAATCAGTCGAAAAAAATATAGGATGTTACTTAAAATAACAAAGTTGTGTGCGATCGAGGGTGGCGAATCTATTCGACACTTAGGTCAGGCTGTGTCCCTCCCATCGATTATCTAACGCCCCCAAAGTTTCCAATTTCTAATACAAAAGGCAAAACAATGAATACGTGAAAAGTTTTTGCGATGTTCCATAAATATACTGACAAACATTTTATTCTTTAAGTATAAATGTACGGTCTGAAAACGCTTCGTTTTCGAGATACAGGGTGTTAAAATTTGTAGAAAAAATCGTTTACTATTTATCTTGATTAAGTATAGATCTAAAAGATGCCTCATAAAGTTACCAACAAACCGAAAATTTCATAAAAATCGGCTGAAAAGTTTTTTGGTTATGAATTAAAAAATGATTTTTTCTATAAATTTTAACACCCTGTATCTCGAAAACGAAACGTTTTCGGACATAGTTTACAAAGCAAAAAATGTTTGTTTTGATATCCCCTACCACCCCTAAAAGTTTTGTCGGTATATTTATGAAACACCCTGTATACTTAATACTTTATATGTGATAATATTTGTAAAGGTAGAAAACCTACCTCGCGAAGCCATTGAAGCTAAAGATATTTCAACCGGAGACTGTCTGTAAATAGTTATTAAAAGCACGAGATACCATTTTACTGATACTATAAAATTCTGAACTAAATTGGATTTAGTATTTTTTTATCTGTATATCTTCTTAAATGTCAAAGGTCTTACTTTTCATCGATGTAACAGTTAACGATTTTTATGTATTTTGTGTTTTGTAATCAATCGGAAATAAAATGAAAAGAAACTATTTACCAAAACTTGATTTCATTTAGGACTAGCAAGTAGCAGAGGAAAATATAAACTATTTTTTATTGTTTCCTTTAATTATTATTAGTTGACTTTTTATGTGATCAATCTTAATCGTCTAGCTTATGTTATTGACTAGCTGTAACTCGCGGGTTCGTATATAACGGAATTCTGCTGCTTCTTGATGACCTAATATAAGGATTTGTGCCTTAAATTGTAAGCTCATCAACGCGTGGTTGCATAATATAATCTTGGGAGATAATGACTAAAGTAAAATTGTAAAGATTTGACACATGATTCTAAGCTACCACTTTATAGGTTAACGGCTTATCCTGAGTCTTTTACATCCGTGATATTTGAAATATTATGTTCAGATGCATATATTTTTCTACCTTAAATGTCATTTTGATACCGTACACAATAGTTAGTAAGTTATGAAAACCGTATTTTATCATTTTCATCATATTTTTATAAATTCTCGCCAGAATTATTCGACAGTTACCAAGAGATCGCGAAAATCTGCAGTTGTGAAATGTCAACGAGAAAATGTAGTAAATTAATAGTAGATTGTATGTCTAGATGAGTAATGGAGTATATATAACTGACGAGTAGTCATAGTATGTTAAAACGATCGCCAGCGAGTTTAAACAGTCTCACAAATCATAATATCATTACGGACGAGATACTTATGGTATTTTTTGCCATACCCACTATAAAATAGCTACTTTTCACTTCATTTTCAGTATTTTCAAAAAATTTTGATAGTTTCTTTGCGTCGCCAATTTCACATTTGTAGCAGGTCGTGAGTAGGAATAGCGCAGGCGAATCAGAGCGAATAAACATAAATCACTATGGAAACTGATTATTTTCTACATTAGTGTGTTTTGAAAACACTTTCAACACACCTGCCTGTTAATCGACCCATTCCATGCATACATACACGCATGTAAAGTACCTATTTTATAGTGGGTATGGCAAAATGTTATTAATATTATAGTGTGATCGCTTTTGTACTTTATGCCATAATGCCGATAAATGAACGTTAAACACATTATAGGTAATTACTTTTATAAGTTAATAAAAAAAAGTTAATAAAATATTTAATGAAATTTCTTTTGATTTTTGTAGGTCATGATTAAGGACTGATGTGGTCCGAAACGTCGGCTCTTTGTTTAATTTTTAAAAAAAACAATATAGATTCTTATAGCCTTTCTTCCTGTTTTCAATAAAAGCATATTTTGTAAAATATTTAATTAAACTAATTGTGTAAAATACAAAATAGACAAGTTAAGTAACCATTCAACACAAATCCTATGTCCCGCAAGTTTTGCCTCTCATGCAACGTGGCATGACACCAGCAATGCCATGAATATAAATGATTGTCACGCTAACCTCGAATTTGTAAAATTTATATATTTGCCACACGATGTTTTTCCTGGGATAAATTCAGCCACATATTTAGAGGGAGTTTCCAGGGGTCCGGAGCCCCCTCCCCCAAAGCACTTCAAAATTTCACTAGATAAAACGGTTTTTCTTGGGAAGGAAAGAAATTGTATGTCGCGACACTCGGAGAAAGTATAACTGCTTATGTATTACTCAAATGTTATACAAAGTAGTACCTATACTTATAAGACCGTGTCCTTTACACTACAAACTACAGATATGAAACTTGCTTACGCAAAATCTGCATACGTCCGACAAACAGTGATTGTAGTTAGTAATCGGGAACGCCAGTTAGGTGGGCAAAGTTTATACACTTCGGCCGGCGACGGCCAAACTAGGTATATGAACGCCGTCCGGAAAACAGTGATTCTAGTCAGCGATCTGGATTGGAACGCAAGTGTGTAAGTGGGCAAAGTTATACAGTTCGTCCGCCGACGGTCAAACTGTATGAACGCCGTCCGGCAAACAGTGATTCTATTCAGCGATCTGGATTGGAACGCAAGTGTGTAAGTGGGCAAAGTTATACAGTTCGTCCGCCGACGGTCAAACTGTATGAACGCCGTCCGGCAAACAGTGATTCTAGTCAGTGATCTGGATTCTGAACTGGAACGGAAATTTGTTAGTGGGCAAAGTCATACAGTTCGGCCAGCGAAGGCCAAACTGTATGAACGCCGTCCGGCAAACAGTGATTCTAGTCAACGATCTGGATTGGAACGCAAGTGTGTAAGTGGGCAAAGTTATACAGTTCGTCCGCCGACGGTCAAACTGTATGAACGCCGCCCGGCAAACAGTGATTCTAGGCAGCGATCTGGATTGAAACGCAAGTATGTAAGTGGGCAAAGTTATACAGTTCGTCCGCCGAAGGTCAAACTGTATGAACGCCGTCCGGCAAACAGTGATTCTAGTCAGCGATCTGGATTGGAACGCAAGTGTGTAAGTGGGCAAAGTTGTACAGTTCGGCCGTCCCTAAAATCAAATTCTAGATGCGTGCCTGGATAAATTCCTTGATATGTACAACTGCACGTGCTTACTTCTGCTGGAAAGGATTTACCTGATCTTTTACAAGTTATTGAATTGCCAGATTTGTACGTAGAATTAATAATATTCCATGAGTTGTGACTTGTAATCATGCCTAAATAAATAATTAATTAAAATAGAGGTTAACGGGTATGTGGACAACAAAACAATTAAACTATTGTTGAAAATGTGACGTTTATTAAGACTTTATCAAGCAACTGAAAAATAATTATAATATACATTATATAAACAATAAAATAACATATTAGAAATCGTGTCCATCGTGATTATAATGAAATTAAGAATAATCGCAGGATATATTGTTATTTTTTTGTACTTGAAAAAGTCTAAATATATAGACGAAACGTCGTACATTCAATTAAATAAACCAAATATTTTGTCCACTATCCTGCGATTATTCTTAATTTCATAATAAAATAACATACAAAAGGTATAAAAAGTTTAAAAAATATGACAAAGAATACCTCAACGTTATCAAATTGTATGTCAAATGAATAGTTAAAATTCGTATATGATTCATGAGATGATAATTACAACAGCAACAAAAAATTAAAAAATCATTTGAATTAATGACAAATATTTATAAATTTAGAATAATATTATATATCCACGGCAACAATTAACCAACACAATATATTGGTCAAATCAGTAGCCCGGTTAACAAGTTATTTAGTAAAACGATTCACCCAAATTTAAAAAATGCTTAATATAGTTCATTGCCTCTTATTTAAAATATCATTATAAAATGCACTTGAGTATGTGAACGCATATTCACAGTTCTATTGAGTTTTATAAAAACCATTTCACTTAGATTCCTCTTTAGTACATTCTGCTCACGATGCAAAACAGAAACTTGATCAAATTGAAAATTGTGACCAGTATCAAAATGATGATTAGCTAAAGCTGTTTGCTAGTTTTTAAGAAGTTAACAATCTTACAATCATTTCTATTGTTACGGATCACCCTGTATATAAACGGCAGGAAAGAGTTCTGAGAAACGGGGTCTGCTTACTGTAACAACTGGTACCTGCGCGAAAGTTCTAGAGAAAGCGAGAACGCACTAGGCTTAGGTTACGCATATATAAACAGCCAGTGCGAGTGAGTGAAGGAATCAGTCAACGGTGAGTCACGCAGTCAAGTCTACGGTGGATCAGTGATATAAATAGTGCCGTGATATAAATAAATAGATTGATAAAATAAATACTAGTGTAGTGGTAATAATTACGAGTTATTAGTTAAGTGCTATTTATTGTTTTGTTTTGCTTTGTTTACGAATTACTGTTTAGTTATTGTTTACTTGTGTTGATTGTTAGAACTAATTTTTAGTTGTTGCATTCATTAGTATTGTGTTTTTAATTATTGTAAATAGATATTTATTCCGCCAACTCAGAAAACAGTTTTGTAACACTATGTTGCTTTAAAGTTTAAACGCTCTTCAAGTTTTTGCTTAGTCTGACCAATATAACAATTTCCACAGGTGCAAGGAATTTTGTAAATCAAACCAGACTGCTGCAGAAGAGGGATAGGGTCTTTTATAGGTATTGTGCAATGTGCTTATCTAATGTGGAAAATGGGCGATTGCTAACGAGTGGGTAATCACCTATTTCGCACGTGTTGCACATATTATTTTTGCCACGAGTGCGTCAAAAGTGTAGTTTTTAAATTATAATTTTGCAGTGTACACTGTGTATTTCGAAACTTTTTCATCAGTAAAATGTTAAAGGCAGGTTATTAATAAAGTATCATGCACAAATTTCTCAAGTAGCTCTTAAACAAATATGTTTTTAATAGCTTTAAAACTTATTAACTTCTTATTTAATATTGATCAAATTAATGTAAATGTTCTTTTCTTTACACTTATTTACATAAATTGAATAAACGTAATATTTTCTATTTCAATGGGTTTCCTTATGCTTTACAAATAATTGATTTCTAATATTTTATAGTAGAATTTTATTGCTTCCATAAATTCGACAGCGGTATTCAATGTGAGTGCTAGAGCTATTGATATATTATGACAAATATAATATTGCTCTTTTTTCCCTACTGAACATTAGAACGTTTTGTTTCATTTTAAAAAGAGATATGTGACACGGCACACACGACCGAAGTGAAACTTCTTATGTATGATTAATAAAAAAATCAATTAGGGCTAGGAGCATGTGACATAATTTAGTTTATAATTATTATCATGTTTTATGTAATTATTAATTTCTGTAAAAGAGAATGATCTTGAATAATAAATTGATTGATGAATGAACAAAGATCTAGTTAATATCACATGACGCATGTAAAATTATTGAACTTAAAAGTAAAGAAAAAATGAGTGACAAGTTAAGATCACTAAGTGAATAGTCATGGGAAGGAGATCTTTAAGAGAACTGGAGATTTTTCAAACAGAAATTTAAAAATATTTAAAAGCTACGAAAAATGATAAAGAATCTGCAGATTTTCAAGCCGCACTGTTATTGAACTCTATTGGAAATCGAGCACTCAAAGTATACAATAATTTTACGTTTGAATCAAGAGAAAATAAGGACAACGTGGAAGAATTAATAAAGAAATTTTAAGAGTATTTCAATCCTGAAAATATGTAACTTATGAAAAAGAAAACGAGTCCATTGAAGCGTACGTGACAGAGCTGCGCGACCTATCTGCAAGCTGCGAATTTTCTACGCTATGCGACAGTCTCATTAAGGATCGAATTGTTCTGGGAATAAAGGATCGTGGATTAAAGAAAATACTGTTAAGGACTAAGGATCTGACGCTAACCAAAGCCATCGAAATATGTAGAGTTGCCGAATGTACGAAAATGCAGTTGAATAAACTCTACAGTCAAGACGACAATGGCAACAGTTCAAATACAGTAGAAATCAACGCACTGGGACATGGACAACCATCAACATCACGGACCAACAGCGAAAACATGACGTCATTCTAAGAAAAGAGTGAATGCAAAGCCTGTGGCTATAAACACAGAAAATATAGTTGCCCGGCGTACGGTAAGCAATGCTTAAAATGTAAAAATTATAATCACTATGCCAATAAATTATTAAGTAAAAAAGTAGAAATAATAGAGAATTCAGATAGAATAGAAAACGTAGATAGATTAGATGAAATTATAATAGGTTCTGTAGAAAAAGATAAAAATTTAGAGGAAACCTGTAACATAACATTAAAGATAAGGAATACAAATGTAAAATTTAAAATTGACACGGGAGCGCAAGTAAATGTAATACCGGAAGAAATTTGGGAAAAATTGGATTTTAATAAAAATAATTTAATTAAAAATGATCAAAAATTATATAGTTACAGTGGAGATTCCATACAAGTCATTGGTAAATGTCATTTAAATTGCTTATATAATAACTTGCGTAAAGAAATTGAATTTTTTGTAGTCAAATTAAATTCAGTCAGTTATAGGTTTAAAAACAAGCACTGATTTAAATTTAATTGAAAGAGTTTTGAATATAGATCAAAGTAAAAATATTTTAAATAAATATTAGTAAAAAAAACTTTTTAGGGACAAGCTTTTATTTAAATGCACTAAAAAGAAAAAATATTTTTTAATAATTTAGGTTCATAATTATAAAAGCGTGGGTCGTGAACTCTATGATAGTTTATTAGTCACGACCCACGCTTTTATAATTATGAACCTAAATTATTAAAAATTATTTTTTCCTTTTTAGTGCATTTAAATAAAAGCTTGTCTCTAAAAAGTTTTTTTTACTAATATTTATTTTGTTCATTTTAGTCTTTCAAAATTTTACCCCCCTTTGGCACCCGTAGGGGTCGAATTTCGAAAAATCCTTTCTTAGTGGATGCTTACGTCAGAAAAGGAACCAACTGTCCAAATTTCAAGTTTCTAGCTTCGGAGATTTGGCCTGGGCGTTGATTAGTCAAAAAAACCCTACATCCCCGTTTGAACCCCTTAGGGGTTGAATTTATTTCTAAAAACGATTTATTCATGTATTGTCATCGGGAATACATATGTGTACAAAATTTCAAATCGATCGGATACGTGGAAGTCGTTCAAAATTGACTTGCAAGATTTGACCTAAACAAACACACTAACTAACTAACTAACTAACATACATTGCTAGTTAAATAAAAGCTTGTAAAATTAATATCAGATAATGGTACCCAGTTTTCGTCCGAAGAATTTAAAACATTTTCAAAAACGTGGAATTTTCAACATATGACCTCTAGCCCGATTTATCCTAAATCGAACGGCATGATAGAACGAACAATTCAAACAGTAAAATCAGTTATAAAGAAATCACTATATAATAACACAGACATTTATTAATTGACTTTGCTTGAATTTAGAAATACACCAATTTCGAATAAGATTGGTTCACCAGCTCAAATTCTGTTTGGTCGTAGATTAAGAGATTGCCGATAGCTGATAATTGTTAAAACCAAAATTAATTGATCATTACTTTTTGAAAAATGAATTGAAGATAAGACAAAACAAACAAAAATATCATCACGATAAAAGATCTAATAAGTTGAGTTCACTATTGCCAGGGCAGTCTGTAAAAATAAGACATCAAAATAAATGGTTAGGTGAAGTTCTGGAAAAATGTGAAAATCAATCAAGATCATATCTAGTAAAAATATATGAAGGAACAGATTCCACTTAATTCCTTATAATAAACATAATTATTATGATTATAACATAGTCCAGTCGCCAGAGACTTTTACCTTAAAAAGTTCCGAACGTAATGAAACTTTGGTCTGTTGTTTGTGGGTATCCATTAGTGCTACACCCAATTTATCCAACAAAAAAACCTTGTGAAATTTTGGTGGAGGGCGAAAAACCCCAAAATTTTTGCACTTTTTTCGAAATATTTCGGAAACGGTTGAATTTAGCGGACAACTTCAAATTAATAAATTGTAGAGGATTAAATTTCCTACAGTCTTCATGGATAAAACATATTTTTTGACCCCATAGGTACCGAGATACAGAGTTTCGAAAAAATGCAAAATTTCTCAAAATCGTAAAAAACTGCTAAAAAGGCTGGTTTTCGATATTTATTTTCCATTTTGCAACATATTAGTCCATTGACTTTAGATTTTTACCTTGCATCTCAGTTATATATATTGACGGGCTATCTAAATGCGTTAAAAAAATTAGAAAAATCCAAAGAGGCCACCCTACAGACGGAATTTTATCAAAGTGGAAACACTTGACGCGAAGTTCTTTAGTAAGTAGGGAATTTAATTAATATTAATTTCCTATGTATATTTTATCAAAATGGAAACACTTGACGCGAAGTTCTTTTGTAAGTAGGGAATTTAATTAATATTAATTTCCTATGTATATTTTATCAAAATGGAAACACTTGACGCGAAGTTCTTTTGTAAGTAGGGAATTTAATTAATATTAATTTCCTATGTAGGGACTATAGACGTATTCATGCGCTATCTAACCGTGTCGAAAAAATTCGGTAACCTTATTGGTAGCCACCCTAAGGAAGAAATTTTTTCAAGATAGTATTTTTCGACTAAAAATGAAAACCCTTGACGCGGAGTGCTCTAGTAACTAGGGTGTTTAATAAATATAAATTTCTTATGTAGGAATTATAGACCTATCCATGCGCTATCTAACCGAGTCGAAAAAATTCGGTAAACTTATTCATAGCCATCCTAAGGAAGAAATTTTTTCAAGATAGTATTTTTCGACTAAAAATGAAAACCCTTGACGCGGAGTGCTCTAGGAAGTAGGGTGTTTAATAAACATAAATTTTCTATATAAGAATAATAGACCTATCCATACGCTATCTAACTGTGTCGAAAAAATTTGGTAAAGTTATTCGTAGCCACTCTAAGGAAGTAATTTTTTCGAAATAGTACTTTTCGTCTAAAAATGGAAACCCTTGACGCGATGCACAGATGCAAATTGTGTATAGCAGTTGAAAAAGTGATCGACCAATCAGTCTTTCTAACATAAGATGCACCAGTGGTCGCAAGTTCTGCCGCGATTTTGGTCGCTAGTGGGCTACCGCCCTGAGATTGATAATTATATTTTTTGTCCTAAAATAGATAGTTCTCGAGATTTTTGCAAAAATACACTTTTGGAGGTAGTTTCTCCCCCATAAAAAAGGGGATCACCCTCGACAATTTTACGCAAAATCCCCCTTGTTAATACGTTTTTTCTCTAAATTCCACTTTTGTGTCTAATTCGCCTAGGCTATAGGGCGCAAGGATATTTTGACTGACTGATCGTTTAAAATAATGTCACACCTCGTCGCAAATATATTTCAATACGCCCTAGATATAGAATCGACTATTTTGAATAGTACTTAGCTTATAAAACCAATTATTTGAAAATGTTGTACCCACCCTATTACCTTAAATTGTCGTACAGCACGCCTAATTTTCATTTTGAAAGAACAAAGAGGGATTGTAGATGGAGAAAACTTTTTGTCATACTGTGAAAATTGAATGACATTTTATTAAGGAAACTTTCTTTTCTTGTTAGATACGTCTGGTCATATCTACATGCAGACTTTTATATAAACGTAGGGGAAAAGTGCCTCAAACAAACTCTTTTAATAGAAACTACTGTTATTGGAAGTTCCATTTGATGTCCACTGAGTTTTGTAATTTCATTTTTCTCTGAATTCAATTATAGGCAACACTTTTTCAAAGTATAACAGTTTGGATACTATCATGCAAAAGTTTATCATTGTGAATTTGTTACGGACTTTAAGTGCTGCCTCCAAAAGAATATTTTAGTTAAACAAATAAGAAAATCGAGCAGTACCTTGTGGAAATATAAATATAAAGACATTTTCGTTGAAGGCGATATCTTCAGTTGGGCTCCAAATAAAAACGCAATTACTGTGGTAAATTTCTTCTATGTAATCAATTATAGTAATTTAATAATATAAAAAAAATGTTTTTACATAGCTCTTAAGATGTAAATATATCTCACAGAACGTCAGCTTATAAAATATGCGAAATTGACAACACTAATTGCGTTTTATATCTGAATTCTTTAGCCAAAATAAAGACATCTCCTTCAACTAACTATTCTCAGTTTCATAGCAGGTATTCTTACATATAAATATAAAACCTCTTTCCATAATACGAATTCACTTTTATTAGCGAATTACAATTTCCAGATAACCATGCTGCCATTAACGTTACAAGGCTATATAAGAATAAAAAATTAATTTCCACTACCGGGATTCGAACCCTAAACTCCCAGATTCGCGTTGGTTGGTTGATTGATTGATAATTTGTTGTTTCCTGGTCAAACTTAACGGCGCGGCGTGAAATACTTCCCATTTATGAACAAACCTACGACACGTGCCATGTCCAATGTCCATTGTCCAGTTAACTGGCAAGCAAAATCTTGCAGACTGCATAAAATGCTTTCAGGCCAGATAAGACTTCATAGTCCCGGAAAAGCCAAAAGGAATATTAATTAATACGCAATCCAACATTAGCAAATTAATCAAATTCTTACAAGAAACTGAACTTAAAATCAGCTCTAATTAATAAACCGTTACTATCTCAACAATATTCCTCACACTTACCGTCTAAAACAGTTTTTTCTCCTCCCAATCCTCTGAACCACGATGACCTAGTGCTCCTGTTGGACATCTGAAACAAGAAAAAAAGAAAGATAAAGAACTAATTACAATCTAAAATTAATAATAAATTAAGATATCTAAATATACACGATGTCCCAACGAAAACTTGTACTCCCGTAAAACTCGGCAAAATGAACGTTTGGACAAAAATCTAAAAACACGTCGATTTGTATATCAAAAAGGACCAATTTTTATGCAAAAATCATTCTTGCAACTCTAGCCCTGTGCGGGGGGTAGCGACTTCCCCCAAATTTTTAAATGGAATGGGGGGTCAAATGATCCCTAATTTGGAAGAGTTTTTCATTACTTACACAACCATATTTGTTTTTTTCGAATGAATGAATGAATTGTATATTATAGACGCTCGACAACAGAGGTTATTAGCGTCTGAATTTGTTTTTTTTCAATTCGATCGATTTGTTACCGAGAAAGTTTCCAAGTTAAAAAAACTAATAAAAGCACAAAAAGGTTTAAACTATCGAATGTATTGCTCGAAATGACCTCCACCAATTGCTATACAATAATAACAGCTTGGAAACTTCAAGAAGCAATTTCTCGGTAACAAATCGATCGAATTGAAAAAAACAAATACGGTTGTGTAAGTAATGAAAAACTCTTCCAAATTAGGGATCATTTGACCCCCCATTCCATTTAAAAATTTGGGGAGAGTCTCTACCCCCCGCACAGGGCTAGAGTTGCAAGAATGATTTTTGAATAAAAATTGGTCCCCTTTGATATACAAATCGACGTGTTTTTGGATTTTTATCAAAACGTTCATTTTGCCGAGTTTTACGGGGGCACAAGTTTTCGTTGAGACACCGTGTATAACTCTTGAACTTACCTATTGACGTATACCTTCTGTTGTTGAATAACGCTAGTACCTAAACCAGAAAAAATAGTGTAGTTTATCAATATATTAATTACTCATTAATTTTGCTTTAAAAATTGTCAGATTCAACTACACACATAAATTTAGGTAAATCTAGGTTCTTGATGCCATGAAAATGTGATCAGATCTTGAACTGTAGAGTGAAGAATTCCACAAAATTGAACAATTCTCTAATAATTCTTTAAGGCCGTGTTTCACAGAAAGCAGCTTTTAAATTTATGTAATTTTATATGTAATATTAACCAACAAACCCTGAATCAGAAAAAATGGGAAGAAACAGATAGACGTTGTGGAGTCCACTGAATCCCAGTGTTGTGTTTGAGAGTGGAGACAATATAATTCATATTTATAATTATTATTGGAGTTATCTTCTGTCGTCTATCTATGTAAGAATAAGGAGGCACCATTCCCTATCATCTCGAACTCAACCAACTGCCGTAGGTCATTCGTCATGAATGCAATTTGTTTTTGTCTGCGCCCAACCTTCTCCCTTCCTCCCTCTCATAACCTCATTCTCTATCCTTCTCCCATACACATAGCATCTGCACTATCAGGCATATCGCGTGTACTTGGCTTAGCTTACGTCAACCTTAGCGTACCTTCGTTTTTACTGAAATGAGTTTTCTCTGAAATTTCTTTAATGTTAGTTTTACCTTTGTATAGGCATGTAACTGTGATTGAACACATTTGGAATTACATGTTTGGCTGAACTGTCCGACACGAAATGCACGAAAAAATTCTACGCCTCATTTGTTTTTTTATTCGCAACTGTTTTTTGTTCTTTCTTGTTGATTTGATCGTGCACCTAGCAAATTTGTTTTTTTTTACTTGTTTGTACTTCGCTCACCTTGTTCATTTGTTTAATGTTTGCTTATTTGTCTATTCATTTGTTTACAAAATAGACGTCAGTCAGTTTTCCTCTTGTTTTAGTTTTTGTATTCACAAAAATATAAAAAATTCACTGGATTTTAAAAATAATTTTGAATACTTATTGTAACAAAACTGTTTTGAATTTGGCGGAATAAAATTATTTATTTCAATAATTAAAAATGTATACAACAATATACAATAATTTTATTAACAATGAAAAGTCAATTTCAATATACAACACTGATATACACGAACAGTATTTCTCAAACAAAGTGAAAACACTTGTTAGCACAATATTTATTTCCGCTGTACACGTTCTTCGCTGTTCCCTGTTGTTGTTGACTGCTGTACTTATATAGCGTTCCAGTCCGACCCCTCCACGCTCGTCGCGCATTCTGGAATATTCTCGTATCTGCCACGCCTACACATTGTTACAACAAACAGTCAATCGCTGCACTCTCGAATGTTCTGCTGAAAACAGTGGCGTAGCATCTGGGATTTTGTTACATTATGTTATAGGACGGATGTTGAAACTTTATCAATGAATCTAAATACAATTTTCACAGACTCTTCACTCGGCACTTGGTAGAACATGATTAAATATCGAAATTATAAACAACATTTGAAAAATTTTACAGATTAATATCCGGGACATAAAATAATTGAGCTATCAAGGCTCACGGCTTATGGTTTCATCCACTTGTAAGTCGTTGGGTATCATACTAAAATTAGATGAAACTTTAAATTGGTCCGAGCAGAAACATCAGTTGTCAAATAAATTGAGCAAAACTTGCTATGTTAGTATGTTCTCAGACAGCTCAAGCCTAAAGTGAGTAATCATGTTTTGAAAACCTTATATTATGCCACTTTTACTCACACATCAAAATTTGATTTACCGCACGTTTCTGTAGCCGCAATACTGATTCGAGATCCGTAGCTCCCCAGAACAATAGTCCAAATTAAATATGGACTATTAAAACTGTCGGCGTTAAAAATCGATTTATTTGTAAAAGACATTCCAGTATCTTTAAAGATGGCAAAGTTAAAATTTTGAGCTTATTGAAAAGCCGTCTGCATGTGGTAGATGGACTGACTCCTGCAATTATACGTACCGCACGTTTCTGTAGCCGAAATACTGATTCGAGATCCGTAGCTCCCCAGAACAATAGTCCATATTAAATATGGACTATTGTTCTGGGGAGCTACGGAACAATAGTCCATATTCTGGAATAAGTATATCTACCTTTATTTTTTTTTAAGTACCTACAATTTCGATAAAATTTTGTACAGGCCCGTTTTGAGGATTGCTCAATCCAGTGGCGTGCACAGATTTTTTCGAAAAAAATCGCTAATATGATTTATTAAAATTTTGCTGATAGAAACTGTCATAGTAGGCCTTGGATTTTGTATCAACCAGGCCATTTTTGCTGAAAATGTGCAGTTTATCAAGCTCTACAATTAAAAAAAAATCCGGGCTAAATCGCATAATTAATAAACTTTTTACAGACTGACCCCAAAACAAATGGGTCACACTGTATATATAATTAGCCGTTAACTGCGATATCAGATACTTTAACAGAATATATTTTATTTTATTTATTACCAGATGTATCCCCATTCCCCTCGTCAATTGCCAATCCCCCACGGGCAATCACGGGATAATGCGTCATTCATTACACACATTTTCTTGGCTTTATTTGATTGCTCAGCTTTCGAGTACCTATGTACCCTAAAGCCCTTCTGAGATTACAAGGAATATGGTATTATGTTTATTTATTTATTTCATTTGGGTGCCAAACAGACTCAAAGTTCAAACAATGTTTTATCAAAATTGTGTCGTAGTTTTACCAACCGAATTTTATACAGTAGGTATGCAAACGGTAGTACGGAACATAGGGAAAATACAATGGGATTTTTTTAATGGATCAACGATATCTTTGACCATTACTGCATAATATTAGTGACGGGTTGTTGTTGTAGTAACGCATTCAGTTCCTTATTTACATAATTTATTATCTGTCGTGTTTAAGTTGTTTAGGCCTTCAGACTATTTAATGCTTAAAAATTTCTCACTCTATCGAGATCAAACAAAAAGTATGGACTATTTTATTTCCTATGGTTTCCTATAAGCAGATTTTTTTACTCGGTGTAGATACTCTTAGCGCGTGTCAAAAAAACGTGAAAAATTCACTAAAAATCTATGATGGTTTCAACTTTGGTCTTTGATTGCTTATAACTTTCAAATTTTTAAAGATATCGCTATGGGATGAAAAGCATGTTATAGAGCGTTTATTACTTATAAAAAAATCTGTAAATCGGTTGACCCTGCAGGTCATCCCTGGAACTTCCCGCTATTTTCAAGCGCTTTGAGTTCGAAGCACTTGATAATATACCCAAAAGTAGATTTTTGAAATCTGAAAATTGCTGATAACAACACTCTTTTAATTTTTTGAAAAGCTGTAACTTTTGAACGCGTTGTTTGATTTTGATTTTTCAAAAGTTATTCAATGCGACTTTTTTAACACAAAAACTGATACATAAAAAAAAATCGCGCAGTTGAAAAATGTTGCAGTTATCTTCAAAAAACATTTTTTTTTAATTTTTAAACGGCTATAACTTTTGAACGCGGTGTTCGATTTTGATCTTTAAAACGGCATTCAACGTAGTTTTTTAAGTTCTAAAAATATTGTAAGAGGTACGAAATCGGTTGGTTGAGAAATCTCGAGGTTATTTTGAAAAAACACTTTTTTCGAAATATGTTGACTACTTAGGTAATCTCTCGAACGAATTAACCGATTTTGATCCGGTTAGCGGCGTTCGACGCAGTTTTCTGAGAAGAAAAGTTGATAAGATTATGAAATCAATCGGTACAATATTCTAGAAGTTATTTTGAAAAAACATCGTTTTAACAACTTTTTTTTTCGTTTTTTTTGGAATTTCTCAAAATTTATTGGGCCGAACCGGTTCAAATTTTCAGGAAATCTAAGTTCAGTGGAATCCTTTCGAATGCCGCAAATCGCGATTCCATCGGTGAAGCCGTTCAAAAGTTATGAGAGGTTTACATACACACACACACACATACTTACTTCAACGTAAAAATAGTCAGAATAGCTTCCTAGGATCACAAAACGTCGAGATCTGATAAAAACTCGATTTTCAAAAATCGGAGTGAAATCAATAACTTCCCTATTTTTGAAAATTTTCAATTTTCTTGGCGGGAAGTTAAAAATTACGCCGACATGAAGACGATCAAAATTTCACTGAAGTGAAACTAACAAAGTAAACTCGTTTACACGTATAACACAGTTACTGTAGTACTAGACTGTGTTATGTGACTATTTTATTTTTTGTTAGAGAATTTTTATTTGTTGTCACATTTACCAATTCTTTCAATTGTTATTTTTATAAATTAAATTTTACTAATTTAAGCATGTGAAAAAGGCAACGGGCTAGCAAAATTTCATTTGTATAGACATTTTTTTTTAATGTTTGATTTTTTTGAAAATCGGTTTTTGCGATTAAAAAAAAGATAAAAGACAAAATTTTGGTATTCTCAACATCAAATTGTATGTTATATTAATTTCGCGCCTTGTTATTCTTGAATCACCTACTTGGTAACTTGTATGCTCTAAAATTTTTAATATTTTTATTTAGATTTAACAAATGTGGATTGACAATAAATGATTCTTACGTAAGTTTAATTATTGTTCCAGATAAATGTGGATTACTTATTCCTAATTCTTGCGGACAACGTTGGCGGCAAGTTTAAAAACAAGGTAATTTTTAACAATTTTTTTGTTTTTTTACATTTCAATAATTAATCATTCAAAATTAAATTAAGTATATATTCGCTCTTTTTGTAGCAAAATATTCAAGTACTACCGGAGGCTTAAATTGAGAATTGTAATGCAGAGATATAAAATTTTATTTCTGATAGCTGATGAGTTCGGATATTTTACGTTAATGTTAATCGATGGTCATATATTATGATTTGGAAAAATAATAACAGACTTTTTCCCAGAAGATTTTACATTTATGTTAGAATTATTTTCTCGTTAAGTAATACTGTAGAAGTAGACAAATAACGGTATGTTCGTGCCGTCGCATTGCGTTAATATTGAAGATATCGCATAACGCCCACCTGTTAAAACAAATTTAAAGCTATTATTGGTAGAGTGTGAGGTTGAAGTGTATTTTAAATGGTTCATTTATATGAGTGATAACGGTCAATTTTAAAAAACCTGAATAATTTCTTATATATAGTGTGTTCACATGCGTGGAGTAAAGACAAGCTTATTTCGAAAATGAGGACGCCTACGAAAACATGTTTATGACAAAAGTTGTTAGGGTCAATCTACTGTACAGCTGGAAAATATTTTCAATTATACATAGGTTTGACGCTAATGACCTCTGTTGTCCAGCGTCTATAATCTACAATTCATTCATTATACATAGTGTTGCCATAATTTGTTAGAGTTAAGTCCGGACGGTCCAGCAGATCTGGGGATAAATCGCGGCGACCGTGAAGCGCGAGCCGCGAAAATTTTTTTTGGTATTTTAATTCAAACATCAGTTGTAGAAATTGGGAAAACTAAAAGAACTACTTAAGTGTGTACAGAAGAGGTGATGTAGGTGGATATTAGTAATTAAAAAACTCAAAATCAACACAATATGTATGTTGTACTTATTATTATATAAATGGCTACTGACTCGGCCCTTCTTCACCCTCAGCTACATTATCACGTCTTCGTTTGGCTCCTTCTGATTCTGGGTACCATTCGTAGGTACTTTTCAAACTTAAGGGCTTTGTTTAATAAAACTTTGTTTTTATTTATTAAAAATCCGGACGTAATTACGAGTCCGGACAAAAATCCGGACATGGTTACCAAATCCGGACGTATGACAAGTCTAATTATACAGGTTGTCCTATTTAAGCGTGGCAGACCGAAGTTACGTTTTTTTTAATGCTGCACCCTGTTTTTATTTGTTTTTTGAATTCTGCACCTAATTGTAAATAGAAACTGTAAGTAAAGCGTTGCTCGAAAATTTAGCGGTTTTTGAGTTATTCAAGTTTTGTGAAAATTTTGACATATTATGCAGACTTTTATCTAAAATTCGAGATACATACCCAAATGGAAACCTTTATCAGACTGATATTTTGGGGATCAATAGATAACAGACGGACGAATCAATTTTTGTGTTAGCAAAGCAGTCTCGATGACTGCATCCGTGAAATGCTCTACAGCAGCATCGACATTGCCAAAGTTCATTTCGCCGATATCAAGCGCTTCTTGGAAGCGTCACCAATCGGCTTCTTTTATCATCCAGTTCGCAGAGCGTCTTTCATCCACATAGAATGAAAAAATGATTGGAAAATGGTCACTGCTACAAAATTCGGCATTTACTTCCCATTCATAGGATGTGGCGATAGAATAGCAGGGAGTAAGATCGATAGCTGAAAATGTCCCATTAGCAGTCGAGAAATGTGTATTGGAACCTAGGTGTTCTATACAACCAAGTTTTGATTCAGAATCAACATCTCAATTAGCCTTCCACGAGCATCCACATGATTAAAACCCCAAGTGGGATTATGGGCATTTAAATCCCCCATGATAATAAAGGGGCGTGGAAGTTGATCTATAACAGATGTAATGGTTGCAAGTGTTGGTTGTTCTGTTGGAGGAATGTATATTGAACACAAAGTCACCGGGTTCGGCGCATAAAGTCTGACAGCGATGACCTGTAAGTCAGATTGTAATGGGACATTTTCGGAAAACACATTGTTTCGGATTAAAACTGCTACTCCGCCACTGGCACGTTCAACAAATGGTTTATCTTTACGATGAATGGTAAAGGAAGAACTGAATTGTTTGTGTCTTTCAAATGTGTTTCCTGTAAACTAATAGCAGTAGCATTATGATCATTAAAGAGGAGTTTTAATTCACTGAAAAGAATATAAAAACCGTTCATGTTGTACTGTAAGAAATTGAATGTTTATGATAAAAAAGATAAAAATTACCTCGTTTTATTTCTCACCACCTCACTATGGTGATGATGAGGTCGGAGACTCGTCCATAGCAGAGTCTGCATTGCCGCTATGATCGATGCGAGTATATGTTATAGTCATATAGTGTGACTATTATCCCGATTATTCGTTTAAGACGATGTCTTCAGTGGCTGAAGGATCCAAAAAGAAACACAATTACTGTTATAAAATTTGCATTTATTTCTGACATTTCGTGAATTTTATAACAGTAATTGCGTTTCTTTTTGGATCCTTCAGCCACTGAAAACACCGTCTTCAACAAATAACTCAGCCATTCTAGGATCGGCTTGTCTACTTTTTAAAACGCAGATTTCGATATTACTAGGTGTTTATATAAAGTGGCTTTAATAAATCAATTTATTTAATTGAAACATTTGATTAATGCTCATTAAATGTGACAATATAAATATGTTAGCGCGATTACTCTCCGACATAATTGCGCTCTAAAGAGAATGCATATCCAGTGGCCTGTACAGTGTACAGTAAGTACACAACACTAGATGTGTTATGTTCATTATATAGAAATAAATTTCATCAAATAAGGTGAGTAACAGGCGTCATCAATCAACAGTTTAAACCCCACGTGTAATAATTCCGACGCAGGACTTAAAAACACCCGACTGGTGCGTACAGTTCGTTGGCAGAGAGGGTTAAATTACGTCATAAAATTGTTCTTAAAAACAAGTAGACGACTTGAGAACAGCCGTACGTATAGCGATGCCGTTGTTTATGTGACGTTTCTATGCCTCCTCTAATATAAACCCACAGTTTCCAGATTCTAACCCGAGAACTGGTAAAAGTGTCATCTGGATTTTCATTGGTATTAGGCCTAAAAAATCCTGGCCATAAAATAATTAAAATAAAACAAGTCGACTCTTCTCTCATACCATGCATTTTTTCATTTCATTTCTGAGAGAAGTTGAGAACAGTCGATATGTTTTTGAGAACAATAAAAACTTGTTCTTTTTTAAGGCCACCAACAGTCACAGCTAATGTGGACCTAGCACCAATTAATATTTTCAAATTATTATTTTAATAAATTGAAACTTTAATTGATACTTTCACTAATTCTCGGATTATAACATAGGAACTGGGATTTTGTAATAATTAAGGAAGCCACGTAAACGCCATATAAAAACAGCCCGGTCGGTCGACGTTCTTGAACGGCTTTATTACGTTACGCTGCATTACAAATTTATTACTTTAAATTTGAAATCTGAGAAGATATTTAGTTTAAATATGGATAGCATCCAGTTTAATTGTCACAACATAAAACTAAGGTATAAGTTACTAGCTGCTCGGTCCGGCTTCGCCCGGGTGCTATAAATTTAATATCTATTTTGACAGTTAAAAATGCAATAATCTATTTTCCAAAATATACAAATACATGATGCGTAAGTGTAATTATGGAAACGTAGAAAGCATAATTAATTTATGACCTCCTGTCTTTCCAACACCAGTATGTAATAGTAATAGTATTTATTGTGTTAGGACAGTTTACAAAATGAATGAATGAATTGTAAATTATAGACGCCCGACAACTGAGGTCATTAGCGTCTAAAACAATAAATGTAAATAAAAACAAACGCAAAATCAAAAATTGACACACAACAAAACAAAAAATCACAAGTACAAATAAAATGTGTCATACAATACAATGTGGTAAGATATAGAGTAAATAAAAAAGCATAAAGGCTGTAAAGGCTGTAAAGGGGCCCAAATGTACACAAATAAATAAAATCAAATAAACCGGTCAAGAAAACAGTTTACACTTGTCATATACATCAATATTATACAATTTAGAAATCGATATCATTAAAATTGTTGCCTAAATATTCATTAATATTGTAAAAACAGTTTCTTATTAAATAGTGTTTTATCTTCTTCTTAAATGATGAAAGCGGTAAGTCTCTTGCTGCAGGAGGTAATTTATTAAATAATGTGGGCTCGTAGTAGGATATTCCTGTTCTTATTTTATTTATGCGATGGTAATCAACGTAGATGTTGCCTTTGTGACGTGTATTATAATTATTTTCATAGATAGTGTAATCGTTAAAGTTTTGCTTAACATGTAGGAGACACTCATATAGTATATAGAGACATATGGTATTAATGAAATATGGTTTACAATCAGTCTTATAATCTACACCGAAAATAATTCTTAAGGCTCTACGTTGGAGTTTGAAAATCCTATATTGGCTATTTGTGCTCACAGTGTGACCCCAGGCAAGTATGCTATTCTCGACTGTATTAGCGTACAGAAAGCAGTTTTTAAAACGTTAGTAAATACAGTACCATATAAGTTTCGCAAGAGATAAATGCTTTTATTAATACTATCATCAATGTGATCAATATGATGTACCCAGGTTAATTTTGAGTCCAGATAGACACCCAACAATTTGATATTATCCGTTTTGTTGACTAAAATATCCATATTATTAAGAGAAAAATACATAATGTCAGTTTTAGAATCATTTAAACTCAATTGATTGGCTGAAAACCACAGTAGTGTGGATAGTGCGGATGAATGGCTTGAATGTTCTCCGTCGGGAACAGTTTTCCAGGATAAAAAGTAGTCTATGTCCTTTGTCGGGCTTCAAGGAATCTCTTTGCCAATTTTTGCCGAAAATCGGTTCAGTGGTTAAATCGTGAAGAGATAACAAACACACAGACAAACGCACTTTTGCATTTATCATATTAGAGTGGATATTTTCGATTTATTTTTTTTACAATTTAGATGTTAAAATATCACGTCATTAAAACCGCCTGATAAAATTGTACCAGTCAGACATGTATAAATGTCAAATGTACTCGTAGAAGATTACAATATAAAAAGTAAAACTGATTATATGATAATATGTCTGCGTAATCCTTTTCTGACGAAGCCATTCTGGTGTGCGAGACGATTGTCATAAAATAAAGTTTTTAGTAAATAAAACGCTGTGTTTTTACTTCCCACCTCTACTATGGTAGGGAAGTAATGGATTCAGTCCGAAAACAATATTTCGAGATTTTAACAGATTTTCACGTTTTAAGACCCTAGCAATCGTTTAAGATCATTTTCTGACTGATGTCTGTATGTGTGTGTGTGTGTGTGTATGTGTGTATGTGGTCAATTTTCGCCTTCGATATCTTAAGAACGGAACAACATACGGGCATGCCGTTTGTTCTATTGTGTTTATCAGCCTTTAACTTAGATCTGATTAGATTTTGAGTCAAATCGGTTCAGTGGATCCTGAGATATTCAAGAAAACGTCCTCAATGTCACGTATTAACATAGGTAAAAAAAAATATAAATGAATTCTAGATGTTATAATATGAAAAAAATGTAAATATTTTTTTTTCTCTAAAATGTATAGTTTTCGAGAAAAAAAATATTTTACTAAAAAAAATAAAAACTGTACGTAAATCAAGGTAACCATGATTTTTGCTATATTAAGTTAGCCATCAGTAGATCACCAAACAAAAAAGAGGGCCATGCTTTTTTCAAAGAATAAAAATTAAATTGTGTTTTAAAGAGCACCAACAGCTAAGGTTATTTGGGCCTAGTCAAAGAATAAAAAAAAAGAGTGTTTATTTTTTGCAAATATTTACTAGGTGGGAAGTATAGGACTGGTCATCAGTCGAATTTTTTAAATTTAAAATGTTTTACATCTTAAGTAGCGCCCTAGTCTATTTTATTATGATTATAGGGTTATTCATAAGTCCGTGAAACATTTTATACCTTCACAACAACAAAACTGTGCAACAGGTTTAAGATTTTTTTGCATCAAAAACTCGAAAAATTTTATTTAAATGCTTTACAAATGTTTAATGTGTCCACCTCTGCTAATGTGGCAGACATCCAGCCGATATTCCATTTCTGAGCACGCGTGTCACAGCATCACGGTAGAT
Source organism: Mongoloraphidia duomilia (assembly GCA_039654895.1). Classification (NCBI taxonomy): domain Eukaryota; kingdom Metazoa; phylum Arthropoda; class Insecta; order Raphidioptera; family Raphidiidae; genus Mongoloraphidia; species Mongoloraphidia duomilia. The sequence goes on from CM077520.1 coordinate 18,179,116, forward strand.
TAATGCCACAGTTGCAGTAATGCGGTCGGTGACGATTTCAAAAGCGTACTGATTTCAGCCGTTCAGCAGTTCTGGAAGGATGAATGGAGTGCTGTCGAGGAAAACAAGTTAAGAGTTATAAAATCTACAGTTGACTCATGGCTCACATCTTGTCGTCCCTCCAGGTGGGAGGAAGTGGTTCTTACACGGCTGCGCATCGGTCACTGTAGATTAAGTCATGGTTTTTTAAAGGCTCGTGAGGAACCGCCCCTTTATGAGACGTGTGACACTCGTGTTACCGTTTCACATATTTTAATTGAGTGTGTCCAGTTTAGGGACACACGACAGCAGATCGAATTGTCAGGTGATCTGTCGGTTGTTTTAGGAAATTATCCTGACAATGTTGATCTGCTGTTTCGATTTTTAAAGGAAACCGGTCTTGACCGGTTTATTTGATTTTATTTATTTGTATACATTTAGGCCCCTTTACAGCCTTTAGGTTTTTTCTTTATATCTTATTATATTTTATTACATGACACAGTTTATATTTTGTACTTATAATGATATTTTATTTTATTGTGTGTCAAATTTAAATTTTGCTTTTATTTTTTTGATTTTGCTTTTATTTTATTGTTTTTACTTTTGTTTTGTTTACACTTTGTTTCTTTACAGACGCTAATGACCTCTGTTGTCGAGCGTCTATAATTCACAATTCATTCATTCATTCACTCTTCTCGGCTCTATAACCACTCATCGGCCGCGCACTCAATCTTCTATGTCTATGAGTCACAATAGACGAGGTTCTTGCACAACTGTTACTATTGCCTCTTAGCGGTAAATCACTGTAATAGACCTTTTCATTGTCAATTTTCTTTTCTGCGCATGTACCCAATTCCGCCATGTTTGTCATCTTAACAGATAGCAAACGATTGATTTTGAAAAAAAGTAAATATTAATTAAATAAGAAATATTATTTAAAGAAGTGGTACAATACCCTAGAAAAATATTTGTGTACTTTTGAAGATAAACAATTTATTACAGGTAGGATACTAACCTTTCAACCAATTTTCGTTTACTTCCACCAGTTTTCCGGTCACTGCACTTCAAACACCGTCCCAATTTATCACAAGTATGTTCTTCCACTGTTTTGTGCACTAATTTAGCATCGTCAGTAATATTTTCATCTAAATTAACATTGAAAAACATTTCTGACCTAGTCATTGCGTCAAAAAACGTACGAAAAGAGTACGAAAATTCTGAAAGTCGCCATCGTAACCATGGCGACGGCGCTTGCGCGAAACTACTCGTCAAAAGAGCTATTATAAGTGCGCTCTTTGTCAAGGAGGATTGAACGTTCCATCAACGTAAGAATTATCACTATCCGTTGCGACATTTATCTGTGGTTAATTTATTAAATGCTTCACAGACTTATAATTATTAATCCTGTATAATGTATATTACATCTATGATCTATGGTAGTAGAATGATATAAACATAGCTGATGTTGACCAATAAAAATATAAGCCAGTTACGAACCGGTTCGAATGTGACAGAGAATATTCGACTCGCGCATTAATTAGGTTGAATCGTCTATCTCTGTCTAAAATCAGCTTCATTATTGGAGTGTCACGTCTTATAAAATCACTAACTGATTTTATTTTCTTATTGAGTTAATAACATTCTTTCGCAAAACAAATCAGATGAGTTTTATGGAACAAGCGCAACGGGATAATAACAGATCGTAATGATGAATAGAGCGTCTTTCAGCGTTTTATATCGGAACTCAAATTTATGCTAATTATATTCAAATCATTTTAAAAGTTTTCTTTCTCAGCTATGACCTGTCACAGTGTTCATTATAGAGACATAAATCACCGTCATAATATAATATACAAACATAAAGACGTAATTAATGCATTTTAATTTTGTTTGACATTTTAACATTTCATGTCAACAGGAAAATGATGTATTATAAATTGCCGTTGATAGCATTGCATTTCAAATAGTATGGAAATTCTATGACATCTCTTTAATTTTTAATTTTTTAAGGTTAAGTCATATTAACATGATATAATGTTAATTGTTAAATAATAAAAATAGGGAGCCAATCCTATACTTCCCACCCAATAAACGACAGTTCGTAACTGTCACAAAACTAAAAATTGTCTGAATAAAACAATTCTACTTTTATACTCTTAGTATAAAATGCATGGCCATTTGATTTTTTTGTTGATCTACTAACGACCAACTAAAATCATTATTCCGGGCATTAATTTTTAGAAAACATTTTTTCTTTTAGAAAAAAATGTTTATTAAAATTTGATTCATATTTTATCATCTTTAATTCATTTATATTTTTTAATGGAGCTCCTTCTCCAACTTTTTGCTTGTGACTCGGTGAAATGTCACGGAAATAACACAAAGTTCCACTATCAGCTATATTCTATTCCTTTGTAAGCTGTTAAACATTTTTGAGGTTATATGTATTAGCTGTCATCGGATTCTAATCTGAAAGTTTGTCTCTTGAGAATACCAGGGACTATTTTTTTATTCGACATTTTGTTGAGTTGAAAATATAATATTTTAATCAATAGTTATAAAAGAGACACCAAAATTAATATTTAAATAATAAATAAACAGCAGTTTTTTTTAAATACAAAATAAATTCCATGGTTAAATAGAGTAATTTCCAACATTAATATGATTTTAATATAATGTTTATTTCTTATTTTCAAAACGATACACAAAGCATCCATTATATTCAGTAATCTCCTTAACTGTAAGCTAACATCGTTTGCGCAGCTTAGTATTTATTTTTGTTAAATCTCTATAGCTATTATAGTATTGAATTGACCCATTTCTACATATTATTATTGTATATGCATTACTTATGTTATAGATACGTATCCTGCAAAACCAATACGTATAATAAATTGATGGAGTTTATCCAAGGAATTAAGTCTTACAATATGGTGTAATTCTGTAAACAGAAAACAGACAATCCCGTTAATCCGCAACGAAACCGTTTGTGTAAAAATGATAGCTGTTTTACAGAAACCCCGCGGCGGTGGCCAATACGTTTATTGTGTGTTTTGTGAATCTGCACCATTTGAAAAATGGAAATCAATATTTCGCGGAACAATTTTATTCGAACAAATGCGATGAAGTAATGATGTAATACCTACTTATGTCGCCCATTGTAATGCCTGCAAGTGAATTCTATTTCAATTTTTTAGTGTTGTCAACTTTTCTAATGCATAAAAATTATGAGACTTTAAAAATCCGTCTCGTGGGTTGTTTACTTTTATTTCGGCAGTAGTAATAGACCATTTAAGTTGGTCTATAATAATGTAGCAAACCCCAAGATGTTACGCCACTGCCTGCAATAGAAGCGTCGAGAAGGGAAGGTCACAGTGGTGAGGCGTGGAATGGTATCGAAGATACGAGTACCTGCTAGACGTTCTGGAAGGTGCTAGAACGCGCTGTGTTTAAGCCACGTAACTCTATATAAGCAGGGAGCCGACGGGAATTAGGCAATCAGTTGTGAATCAGTGTCGTGTTGAACAACGAAAATAAATACAGTATATAAATCTAGTTATTTGTTCAGTGTTATTGAAGTGTTTCACTTTGTTTAAGAATTACTATTGTGTTGATTGTTAGAATTGACATATAGTTGTTGCGTTTATTGTTATTGAATTGATAATTATTGTAAATAAATATTTATTCCGCTCACGTAGAAAACAGTTTTGTTACAATAATTTAATCTAATAGTTTTACTTACTAACATCAATATCGATGAAACGATATTTCTGTTTCTCTAGGATAAATAATTTTGTTGAAATAGAGGCCCTGCAGTTTAGTGCGTTCACAGGTAACTGTCGAAAGTTACAGGTAATTGAATGGAACGCGCTTGAGAACTGAATGCTATTTAGTAAGTGCCGTTTCACACGAGCGATATTTTATCGCGCGGTTTTTTTTACCGCGCGACAGGTCTATGTGCATTGAAGCAACTGAGAGCTTTCACACGGAGACCGAGCGGTAAAATTATCGCGCGGTTTCACAAAATTTATCGCGTGCACCTAAGCAAACGGCGCGATAATTTTATCGCGCGGTTTTACTATGTGCATGTTTGATATACATGCCTTTCACACGAACGATAAATTATCGCACGGTTCACATTCGACAACAAAGAATTTTGAAGTTGTTATAATAAATATTATTATTATTATCCAGTATAGTACAGTGGATAGCCTTGGACCATCAAGATTTAACAGTTCATTAAACGCAGAGATCGACATCCGGAAATAATTAAAAATTTTGAACGTATTTTCTCAAATTTTCATACAAAACACAAAAAGCACCTTCCGTTGATCGGGAACTTAGTGGATGAATCCAAAATGTTCTGTTCTTTTTTTTCTTTTGTATAAAACGGCGGTAACCGAAATATAAAAACCAAACAATGTTCCATCTTGACGTTGGAAAACTGATGTGAAGGGACATTGTACTATATCGCACGTTAAAATATCGTTCGTCTGAAAGGTCTGAATTATTATCGTGCGGTTTTTTTTCCGCGCGTTAAAAAAACTGCGCGATAAAATATCGCTCGTGTGAAACGGCCCTAACTGTTATTTTCAACACCATAATTTTGGTACCTTTTATTTTGGACAAAGCCAGGAACACACAGGCGCGGATCCAGCCCTCAAAAAAGGTTGTGGTCACGGCCACCCGAAAATCGGCCAAAAGCGAGTCGGACTACGGACTCGCTCACGATCGATATTGCATTCCTACAAAGGAGACGTTTACAAAATGTATGACGCCCCGGGCCAAGACCTTGTACAGTATATAGGTCCACGCGGGCAAAGCCACGGGGCGAACACTAGTAAATTAATAAACCTGTAAAATGTTAGTCTGTTTGCTCACAAAAATTACAAAAGTAAATATGTGTTTGTTTGGACATCACAATATCACATCTAGACTCTAAACTACTGAATCGATTTTGATGAAACTTTTACAGCTTGAAAGCAAATCAGATTTTAGATTTAATTAAAAGTATATATTTTACACCGAATAATTTTATTTAAGTGCTTACTTCGTTTTTTTTTTAATTTTATTAAGGTAATGGATATAACATCAGCCTATCGACCTCAATTAGAGTTGTGGGCATGGCCACCGTGCCCACAATGTTGGATCCGCGCTTGGGAACACAAGGTCAACAAGCGCGTCACACTGTATACCTTTATTTTTAGTGATCGGGTTGTTTCGTTCTCTATAACGACTATTTGTCGCCATAGCTATACTTCAGCGGATTGGCGCGGTGTGGCGCGGTATTCGGCTTCCGCCCTGTCGATACAATCTATTTAAATGCACAGGTATGTACAGTTTGCGTTACGTAACTTGAATTCTACAATAGGTTCGCACTTCATTGAAAGGGTTTTCACGCCGACAATCAAATTCTCCTGCGGGGAAACGTAAAAGGTGAGCTCTACGTTACTTACAGACCCTACAGGCTACAATGCTAAAGCAAGGGTGCTGATTCCAACAGATTATCATTATTTTTTGGAAATATTTCGAAGATTTTGGTGACTTTTTCGAAAGAGGAAACTTTACTTTAGGATTGTGATGTAACGGTTTTATCAAATAAGTACTAATAAGGTCGTAGTGTGACTTTAAAAAGGAGTATTTTTAGCACAATTATTGCCAATTTGTTTTAAAACGGGGGTTTAGGATTTTTTGACTAATCAACGCCCAGACCAAACCGCTGAAGCTAGAAACTTGAAATTTGGACAGTAGGTTCCTTTGGTGACGTAATAACCCACTAAGAAGGGATTTTTCGAAATTTAACCTCTATAAGGGAGTCAAAAGAGGGTGTTTTACACAGCCTAAACTGAAGATAGAAACATGAAATTTGTAAGTTATGTTTTTTAGGAGTTGATTTCCGAAAAATCTTTTCTTAGTGCACCTGTACACCCTATAAGGACCATAACTTCCAAATTTCATGTTTCTATCTTCAGTAAAATACTTTTGTTTAATCTACAAAAAATACAAAAAAATAGTAAAAACTAAAAGGCAAGACTTGTGTTCTGTCTGCTCTTTAAATCATACAAAAAAGTCTTAATGGAGATTCTATTGTACACACTGCACATGCATAGAGATTTAAGTCTCAATCAGGATGTAAAATATAATTCTAAAGTCAATTGTTAAATTATTTGAACTGTATGCACATTTAAATTCACTCTGCCGAGTGTGGAGAAAATCTGAATCTCATAAAATTTAAATTTTTATATCGTTTATTACTATTGTAATCTATTTATCACCGCACTAATGGTTTTAGACTTGAATCGGTCTTCGGCAGCGCGGAAGGTTTTGTTCCGATTATTACAGAAGTATGCAAAACGACTGAAATTGTATATTACCATTATGTCATTATGTATGTTAAATGGTGGCATATCGCTCAAATTATAGTGCACAAGCAATTTAACCGACTTCAAAAAAGGAGGAGGTTCTACAGGGTGCTCATGAGAAAGTCAAAGAAGCTCCACTACTTAAAGTGAAGATATAGGTCCGCCCGAGTGGCATCTCTCTATCACGTCGAACATGGTTTAAACACTTAACGGCCCCACTACACCCCCTTTTCAAGGTGGCGGCCAAATAGGGTGGCTGCCGACCCCGAAAACTCATTTTTAAATTTACACCTCCTCCCCCAACGCAGCGGGGGGAAAAACCTTGTCCTGCCCAAAATGCAAACGTAGCCTAGGAGGGTTTAACATTTCAATGGACTGCTTGTATTTCACCCCTATACGCGGGTTGGTGGAGGTTTCGAAGGTGGTCTGAGGACGGTCCCTTAATGAAATAGAGTGTGCTGAATCCAATGAGACTACCCCCAGGGCTGTGCGAGGAACGGTTGCCGAGTTACAGGCGTTTTGCCCCTGAAAGTTACGCAACCACCCTGTCTAGGGGCCCGGTCGCGGGGCCCAAAATGCCTTCACATCTTAAAGTGAAGATATGGATTCGACCAACATTCGTACCGAGTGGCATCTCTCTATTACAAAGTGCAAGGTTGAAACGCTTAACGGGCCCACTAATTTAGGCCCCTTTACAGCCTAAATGGTTTTTTCTTTATATCACTACATTATATTATATGACGCATTTTATTTGTTCCTATTATGATTTTATTTTGTTGTGTGTCAACTTTTGATTTTGTATTGATTTTGCTTTGGTTTTATTGTTTTTGTTTTCCTTTTGCTTACTTTTTTTTTATTTTTAGACGCTAATGACCTCTGTTGTCGAGCGTCTATAATCTACAATTCATTCATTCATTCTACAGGGTGCTGAATCGTTTTGCGGGTAATAGGGATTTAACCCGTAAAATCAAACTTTTGCGATTTCCCGTTCCCCTAATTATTTTAGGAAAAATATCTTCGAATAAAAGTTTTAGAACATAAAATTTTGCATCTAAATCATTAAACCAAATTAATTTTGCATGCTTTGTAACGGCAGAAATTTGATATGAAAATGTCAAAATTGCCTCAAAAACAGACAGCGATCCATGGATCTTGAACAAAATTATGACGTTTTAGCTGTCAGAATAATTTCTAATCATTTTGTTCAAGTTCCATGGCTATCGCTATCTGTTTTTGAGGTAATTTTGACATTTTCATATCAAATTTCTGCCGTTACAAAGCATGCAAAATTAATTTTGTTTAATGATTTAGATGCAAAATTTTATGTTCTAATAGTTTTAGTCGAAGATATTTTTCCTAAAATAATTAGGGGAACAGGAAATCGCAAAAGTTTGATTTTACGGGTTAAATCCCTATTACCCGTAAAATTCAGCACCCTGTATATTCGGCAGCTATGTTTTCTTTTTAATGTATGAATGAATGTTCACAGATTTCTCCTGTATTTGTGAATCTATTTTGAGATTATTTTTTTTTCTTTACGGCACATATTAGCACATCCTGAGCACATTACAGCACAACCTTCATTTTTCTTTAAAAAGGCGGGGCTAACTTCACATCAAAAACTGTTGTTGTTTATAAAAATCGCAATTTTTGAAAGTATTTTTTTTTTCATTCGACACATAATAGCACATCCTGAGCGATTATGAGCTCGATAGTTATCTGCGGTAAACGCACACGCACATTATAATATACAGGCTTGTTAAAAAGGTGTAGACATTTCTTTGGGGCTTGATTTATCATGTAATTTAGAATAAAAAATAACATTAATAACAATATACCCTATATCTATAAAATGAAAGTAGGAATCGGTAGTAGACCCACACACGGTGGCCTTCCAAATAAATAAATAAATGAGTAAATAAAATTATCAACAAGTTACATCTCTGGTTAACATTGGAAAACAAGAAAAGAATCGAACATGACATAAGATATATTATTATTTTTTACTCCAAATTAGGACGTTTCCCTTTTTTATTTTTTTAGTCTAAATCATAGTTCTAAAAATTACAAAATTAATGCCGGAAGAATTTTTGAAATATCTTTAAAAATAACAAAGTTATGTTACTTCAAAGTTTGAATTTGACAATTCTCCAAGAAATTCAGTTTTAAGTCCGGGTGACGTCAGGCGGCACGATATTTTTAAAAGTTATTTTCAGTTTGGATGTGTGGTAATTTAACATGGTAACTTCCGATAAATCTCTTTCTTTAAACTCGTAAATTGTTATGGAAACACTAAAAACAAACCAGTTGATGACGGAACATATTTACATATCTACATTTTTGAGTCTGTATTAAAACAAAATAGTTACTAAGTAACCTTGGTTCTAATTACTCACAAAGCTAAAAAACAGCAAACTTGTACCACGTGACGTCATATTCATAGATTAGTTTCTTTTACGACCCCACGTACAAGAAATTGAATATCTCCGTTGAAATTAAAGATATCAAAATAATTTTTTCAGAATTTTTAAAGTTATCTTCATTACAATGATGTGACAGTATCCTAATTAGTATATTTTCGTCCAATAGAAACTTCCTATTTGCTTGATGAATTAGCCCCTAAAGTTATGTCTATTCCTTTCAAATAATCTTATATAAAAACAATTTCAGAAATGCTATCAGGCTGCAAGGGCGGCTTAATTAAGGACTAGCCGATTCGGGCGCCGGAATTTGGGGAAGTCGAACTAAGATCACCATTATTACTTCATTTTAAATTTTATTATAATAAAGAACCTGTACTATGTGAGTAAAAAATTATGGCTATAAATTATTTGACTAAGTAGAAAAATAGTTTATCTATTTTTAACTGACTGCAAAAAAGTGAGATTTTCAATTTGACGCCATGATTTTTTTACGCCTGCATAGTACAAAAAGTAAAAAACTTTAAAAGTATATGTTTTATTTTATTGTTGGTCTTATCATGTCCGTGATTTGATAGCTGGAAGGGCGCCAAAATCCAGGCATCCAGGCCGTCCGAGTGCAAAATATACCTTAGGCCGCTCCTGCCAGGTTGTTCAAAATTATTTGAAACGTCATTTATGATCCCTGTGTTCCGCAATTCGATCAATGCCAATAATATATGACGGTACCATATACTATGTATATACAGGGTGTGGGTTAAAAAACATAACATAGGGAAAATAACATTAAGAACATTTACAATTTTGTAGTAAGCTATGGGCATAAAACCTAATGTAAATAATTTTAGTAGATGCTTGGATTTTTTTTGAGGAGGTTCCGAGTTACTCTTAATAGTCAACCGTTACTATGGAAAATTGTTTAAAAAATTCATTGTACTATTTTCTCAATGTAATCCACTACAGTCTATTCATTTCCAAGATAGAGTATCAGGCGGAGAACGCGTGATCACTCTACAGGATCGGCATTTGATAAAGTGACAAAATACATTTGATTAGCATAGGTATTTTAGAATTCGCTAATAATTCACTTTTGTAAACGTTTATAATCATATTTTTGTCACAAACCTTTAAAAGACTTCTTTTATGGGGGGACTACAAAATATATTCATATTCGCCTCAGTATAGTAGTTGAGTATTCCGACGACATTTTTATACTAGTGATAGATACATGGTTGATGTTGCAATGAAAACGTTGAACTCATAAACTGCTATGTTTCCAAGTGTCACTTCTACAGCTTACAACACAACAAATAAATAAATACGGTCCAAGTATTGAATTTGAAATTCTCCCAAACGACCAATCACAACTCAAGAAACAAAAGGGCACGTGCTGATCACGCATATCTATCACTCTATCTTGAAAATGAATAGACTGTACATATTTACATTAGGTCTTATGTAGCCCATAGCTTACTACAAAATTATTGTAAATGTTTTCACTGTTATTTTCCCTGTGTTCTAAGCCACACCCTGTAGGTAAATACACTGATAAAAGGCGAGCTAGCAGAGGTCAATAATAATATAATATTTTGATGTTTGCTCTTTTGAGATAAATTAATATTTATTTTGATTTTTTATCGTGTTCATTTGTAAATACATTATTATCACCAGTATATTAATTAGTGATTTTATTCTTCATTATAATAGAAGTGATTTTTAAATATATTTTAATTAATAATAAAAACGCAAAAACTGTACTACAGCTTCAATGTGGTATTTTTTTAAAAATGTAATAAAATAATGATAATATCAATTGGTAGGAAAATTTCTCCAAAGTAGCGTAGGATCTAGGGTTTATACAAAAACCGACTTTTTGAAAAACCGGTTTTTGAATTCCAGAATTCCAAAAAACCGGTTTTCGAATTTTTGTCAAAAAAAATAGAATAGGGAAAAATATGTTATTTAATTTATATAAAATAACAAAAAATGAAATCAATGTCAAAGTCAAAATATAAAGAAAAATTACACATTACTTACAGTTTACACAAAATAACGAAAACTCAAACAAACATTTCAAATTTCAAATAATATTTATATTTATTTCACTAATTTTAATTTCTCCTAAGAAAATAGGATTTTAAAAAACATAAAATATCCACTGATCGGTGGCTAAGTCTTGTTCTTATTTTGGACACAATATTTCCTGAAATTGAAAATACTCGTTCACTAGCTACTGAGCTTGGTTTCATAGTTTTCAGGGCATCAAATAACAAATCTAAGTTTACCGACTTATTCATTTTTATGTAAAATTAAAGTTATTAAATAAATATTTTTGAAGTTTATTTTACAATTTTATTATTTTAACTAAATATTAATATTAATGTAATTTAATGAAATCTACACATTTTTTAGGAATTTTCTTAATCTAATTCCGAAGCTTGGTAAAGACGTAATTTATGTCGAAACGTTGCGAAAGAAAATATGAATTATTTTAACATCCTGTGTTTTATTTAAAATCCCATTAGACAGAAGCCAGAACTTTTTATTTTACACTAATTTTTGAGAGAAGAAATTTATATAATAAAATTAAAGTTTTAAAATGTAAATACTCCAGTAATTTTAGATATTAGAACGACCCATCTGCAGAATAATTCCCAGTTAGCTGATTTTTTTTTACATACCTTCGTTATGGTGTTTTAAAAAACGTGTAAAAAGTCCCTTTCGATATCGTGCCGGCGTTGCCAGATATTCTAGATTCAAGTTCACGATAGACGGTTTTTAGTGAACTTCTCGGTTCCGTTCCATTTTTTGTAAAAAATAGTTATTATCAATCTTGTAGACGACGAAATTATCTACAACTTTTGTATAAACATTTTTTGACTACGATTTTATAGTTTTTCTTATCAAAGTACCCGCGGCTTCCTCCCCCTAGATTTTACATAACAGGATTATGCTGCTTCCCGAGGGCCTAACATAATGATTTGTAGTTTTATTTTAAGTTAAACTTTGAGCTAACGATTAACTATAATTTTTATCGAAATTAATGCAGTAGTTCTCTAGTTATAAGCAACCAAACATACAAATCGACAGCACTCAATCAGACAGACAGACAGACAGACAATTTTTTTTTCGAAAATACCATATTTATACTTGACATCAATTATAAAGGTCATTCGTAAAGTAATTTTGTAAAAAAAATTTACAAGGGTTGAGGGAGTGCGGATTAAGTACGAGTATGCATTAGCATACCGTATAACGCACTCTAGTAATAGTAGCCACATTTTTAATTTTTTTTACAAAATTTATTTACGAATAGTCTTTATAACAATTAATATAATGACTATTCGTAAAGGAATTTTGAAAAAAAAATTAAAAGTATGGCTACTCCGGGCTATTCTTAGTAGAGTACGTTATAAAGTATGCGAATGCATACTCATACTTAAATCGCATTCTCTCAATCCTTGTAAATTTTTTTTACAAAATCACTTTACGAATGGCCTTTATAATTGATGTCAACTATAAATATCGTATTTTCAAAAAAAAAATTGTCTGTCCGTCTGTCTTTTTCACTGGTGTCGATTTGTATGTTTGGTTGCTTATAAATAGAGAACTACTGCATTAATTTCGATAAAATTATATTTAATCGTTAGCTTTAAGTTCAACTTAAAATAAAGGTACAAATCATTATGTTAGGCCCTCGGGAAGCAGCATAAAACCGTTATAAAAAAACCGAGGGTGAGAAAGCCACGGGTACTTAAATAAGTAAAACTATGAATCGTAGACAAAAAATATTTATATGAAAGTTGTAGAGAATTTTGTCCTCTACAAGATTGATAATAACCATGTTTTGCCAAAAATGGAACGGAACCAAGAAATTTGCAAAAAACCGTCTATCGTGAACTTGAACCTCGAATATCTGGCAAAGCCGGCACGATATCGATGGGGACTTTTTACACGTTTTTTAAAACACCATAACGAAGGTATAAAAAAAATTAGCTAACTGGGAATTATTCTGCAGTGGAAATCTGAAATTACTGAACTAAAAACAGAAAATTAATTTTTACATAATAATTTGGATTCTTTTAAACCGGTTTCTTAATTTAAAAACCGGTTTTCGAATGTGATAAATTTATTTTAAAAACCGGTTTTTTAAAACCGGGTTTGAAAAATCGTCAAACCTTAGTAGGATCAAAATAAAGCAGTACAATAAATGTGAATGTAACACAATAAAAATTGCTTTATTTTATCCTACGCTACTTCGAAAAATTCACTTACCAATAATTTGAAATACTTTCAAGGCCAAATCTTTCGTTTCAGTGAAATAAAAAAACTACATATAATGATAATTGTTATTTTGTTTGAAATGTACCTAGATTTGATCACAGTGCAAAATACAGCCAACAAAATAGTTTATTTGCTAATGAAAATGAGCCACTATCCAGAGGTAGAAAAAGAATATCGTGGGTAGACAGCATCACAAAATGGACCGGATTGAACTTTAAGGATAGTAAATTGTAATTGTATTTTAAAGACCATCAACAGCTAAGGTTATTTAGGCCTAGCACCAATTCATATTTTCAATTCATTATTATTTTTTTTTTTTTTTAATAATAAATTGAAAATCCAATTGGCACTTTTACAAGCTCTCGGGCTAGAATTCGGGAACTGGGGACTTGTAATAGAGGAACCATAGCAACGCCATGTAAACAACAGCGCCGCTACACTCTTTAAGGATAGGAATAATACATTATGAGTCAACCTGTTTAATTATTAAAGCATTATAAATAATGCAGTTGATATCGGGATTTTATTAAAAACAAAAATAAATTGAAAAAAACTTATGGTGGAATATTTTGATGCAGTCACAAAAGATTATTCTTTAACACAAGAAGCAACCTTTTATGAGGTACATATTTGAATATATACATATTAAAACGTAAGTTTTATTATTTTGATTCATTCTAATTAATATTTGCTACACTTTTCTATTCATCTAGAAAAAAATTAAAAATGAACAAATGCAACTTTTGATTTATCTAACTATTTTTTCTGTGCCATATTCCTGAAAGTATCCATGTACAGTGTCTTATAGCAATACAAAATGAAAAGTTTTGTGATATTTCCTTCCGCATTTCGGTACCTAACAAATTTTTTCCCGATCTAGGAGACAAGTTAATACGCCTTTGTGTAATATAGCAATAATAATTATTAAAATGTGAGAAAAAGGCTATAATATTTTCTATGAAATTCAGGCAATTAGACTTTATAACAATCATATTATAATGTTATTTACTTTAAATTATATTTCAGGTTACATAAAAATGCGCATAATTATTTGTGCAATATTGTTTGTATATTTTCTACATTCAGTTCATACAAAGAAGACAATAATCACAGCCAATGACGTTTCTTCTATCGAAAGCGGCATTTCTGAGGAGGACAGTGGATTAGATGTAAATGTTGAGGATTTATCATATTTATCACACCCCGATCCAATATTGGTAAATTTGAAAAATGAAATGAATTCACTTAACAATAAATTTCATGAATGGATATTAAATCCTAATTTTAAACAAGAGCAGGAAAATGCTATTATAAGAATTGTGAAAGAACTTCTCAAAGAAAATAATGAAAATTATATCATTCTTTTTAATGAAACTGCCAGTGGTCTACAGAAAAGCATGGAAGAACAATTTACAAGAATGACAATCATGGAAGACGGTTCTAACCAGAAACTTATAGAACAAATTGAGGATAAAATGAACGTCCTTCAGAAATCATTAGATGATTTGAAAGCAAAACAAACTAAGTTTTCAAACGATTTAGATGAAAAAATATCAACGGTGAAAGAAAATTTTAATTCCCTGCCAAAATTTGAACAACTTGAACAGAAATTAAACAAAATATATAAATGGATGGAAGATGCTGAAATATTGGATGATATTTTAAATAGAAATTTTGATGCTGTCACCAAAATTAATACAGTTGATGATAAAAAACGTATTTTTTCTATACTAAAGAAGGCTTCTAATACGAAAAATAGCAATTTAACATTTATTGTTGATTTGTGTAAACAAATTAAAAATGATGATACAAAATTATCCGCTATAGAAGCTGTACGTAATAGCGATCTTATTAATGAGAAATTGAAATCCGAGTTAAACGAGTTTGTATATGCGCATTATTTGAAAGAAAACTGGAATAAAATAAAAAAACTTATCAATGAAAAATATTATACAGAAGAGAACTTAATAAGTGTTATTGATTCATTTAAAGAAACGGAATTAAAAGTTTTAGGGTACGTATTTTTATATGAAAAAATTAAAACAAAAAAGTATGAAAATCTATCGGTTATTTTACTGGCTAACAAATTGAAGTATCTAATGGAAACGGATTCGTACAAAAATCTTAGTAAAATTTATCATATAAAAGCTGAAGATTTAAAAAATTCCTTACCGGAATGTGTAAGAAATGCGGTATTTAAATCTTTAGTTTATCTTTCGAATTTTGAAAAAACAGTTAGTGGAGGTCAAAGAATTAACTTTATGGAAGATGGTGTACGTTTTGGGTTATATTCTGTATATCCCGCGGGCTACAGACATTTGAAGCATACCTTAGAAGATATTAAAGGAAAAAATATCAAAGGACGATATTCTATCTTTAAAGAAACGCCACTTCAAAATTTGCCCAAAGAAGCTTTATGGTTGCTGGAATTAAAAGAAGATTATTGTTACCTTAAAAACGTAAAGTATAGCAATGAATATTTACGCGTTGTATATCCAAGATTTTATGCAACGATTTTTGACCGATTTTTATCACGAGTGCGTTTAATTTAATAAGAAATGTATTTACTTTTCTTTTCTTTAAAACATTTTCAAATAATATAATATTTAGTTTAGTTTTTGTCAAAAGATACATAAATATACTGAATACCTGTTAAAAAAAGGACTCTAAAAAGAATAAAATTAGGCATTTAAAAACTCTAATACTATGTTATAATAGTAGTTTATACAACTATTATATATGGCTCGTGTACCAATATCACCCCTCGCGTCCTATACATAATTGTACTAGTTGTATGAATGAATGAATTGTAAATTATAAACGCTCGACAACTGAGGTCATTAGTGTCTAAAACAATAAATGTAAATAAAAACGAAAGCAAAATCAACAAGCCGTGAGGTGGGTCGTTTATTAGGACTAAAGTGCGACCCTTGAGGTCCACACGACGAACTTCCCAGTTTGATAAATATTTAATAATAATAATTAAATTAGATATTACACAGAAAAGTAATCATTTTAATCATTAAAACATAATTGTTATTTATTATTAACAATAATTAAAAAAAAAAAAAAACGGCTGAACCGATTTTTACGAGGATTTTTATAAAATTTATGTCGGATCAAAATGACGTTAACACGCCTCGATTGACACCCTTACGAAGTCGATATAATTTTTTATTCGCGAGATATTGTGTAAAATCTACTTTTTTGGAGGTTATTTGGTTAAGAAAAAAGAACGGCTGAACCGATTTTGATCATATTTACGTTAATACGCGTCGATTGGCACCCTAACGTAGTCGATATCATTTTTCATTCTCGAGATTTCGTCTTAGAAAGAAATGGACACATACGTACGTACGTAATTACCTACACACACACACACAGACATCTTTCTAAAAATAGTGTAAAAATAGTGTGGTGACCTTGAAACATAAAAATTTGTTATACATTTTGATTTAGATTTTCGGACCCATTACAATAACTTCCAATGGGAAGTTAAAAATTGACACACACTGTACTAGTTGTATAAACTATTATTATAACATAGTACTTAAGTTTTTTTTTTTTTGAATGCAAATATCTGTCGCCGATATTCGCGAATGTGAATGCGAATATTCAGTTTTCAATTCAGATTATTATTTTTTTTTTTCTAATGAAAAGTTGATTATTTGTAATACTAATGTCGGGTTTATCGTACATTTTAATCACGCTGTTATGTTAATTCTCTGTTATTTCTATTGTTTCTTTGTATGTTTTATCAAAAACTGTAAAAATGTAACAGCGATTAACAAAAAAGCGTGTTAAATGTACGATAAACCCGACATAAGTCTAAAGCTTTATTACCTAATGTTAAAGTAAAGGCTGATAAAAGATATAATTGCAAGGTTACCTTAGCGAAAAAACTTAAGTTATTTTTTAAAAAAGGAGTAAGAAAAAACTTTTCTAATAAAAATGCTAAGAAATTAATATTCTTTGTCTTATTTAATATTATTTTCACATTTAAAAAAAATATGATTTTTTTTTTCTGTTATTCATATTCGCAAAATATTCGCATGAATTTTGCGAATACGAATGTGAATATCAAAAAAAATTCGAATGCGAATATTCGTTACATCACTAATGTATATACAGGATGACGCTAATGACCTCTGTTGTCGAGCGTCTATAATCTACAATTCAATTCTATATACAGGGTGTCCCAAAATTGCTGGGACACAGAGCTACCACGTGTAGTAGAGGTCAAAATAAGTCGATTGGGACTCAATTTATTTATATACAAAAATGTACCGTTTGCCCGTGAGAAGAATCCAAAGTTTACATAAAAAACACATTTTTGTACGCTGTTCAGAAATGAGTGAAACAAATTGAATGAAATTTGACAAAAGTGCATTTTAGAGATTACTCTCCTTTCGGTAATCCAAGAAACCCAAAATAAATTGTAGAAGGGTTAAAACCACCCTTACCCCCTGACATTTTTTTCAGAACTTTCTTAGGGGTGGTAATACGGTTCTCAAATTTTTTTAGCGAGAAGATTGATTAATTATCTTCATTTTGTTACTCTTGTAAAAATTTCGTATTCCGCATAGTTCCGAAGGACAAAAATGTTTTCTTAAATAATGCTAACAGATATTTCTAGTACAAGTTTAATAAAATTGTAATACAAAATTTTATGTAAACTTTGAACTATTCTCACGGGCAAACAGTACATTTTGGTATATAAATAAATTGGGTTCAATTGACTTATTTTGACTTCTACTACACGTGGTAGCTCTGTGTCCCAGCAATTTTGGGACACCCTGTATAACAGTGTCAGTTCCAAACGTAAAGAAATCAATAAAATCATCTTATTGCTTGCAACGGAATGCACTACTGTCTACTATAGAGCATGCTTATAAGCAAACCCGTTCACACGTGCTAAAAAGCATACCCGTTCACCCCCACCTCAGGTATCGAAAATCAAAACTCGCTTGATTTTTGAGCATGCTTTAATAAGGCATGCTTCATTCTAGCAATTTTCCGTACACACATGTAAGTATGTAGGTAGCATTTGCTCAATAATAGGCATGCTTCTGTGCTACTTATAGTGAGGTGGCTTAGTGAAATTACCGATACCTGGCGGATAAAAGCACCAAATTTGGTATGATGTTACCTTAGGGTGAATAAATGTTAGCCTAGGAGCCCTCTAGGTATTTCTAAAAAACAATTTTTAGCGACTGGAAAACCACGATATTTTACCACCTTTATTACTTTTTTGGAAATATCTCAGAAACGGTCGACTTAAGGAATTCTTCCACTATCCAATGTTCTAAGGAGGATTACATTTCCTACAATTATCATTCCCACAACTTTTCTGTGGTACTAATGGTAAACGCGTTACAGCTTCTTGAAAATCACACGCTTTTTCTAACTTTGGTAACCAATCGTTAAAATGTAATGTCCTTTTCAATAGCTTTATTTATTGTGTTCTTCATCGAACTTTAAATTGTAAATACACATGTTCATAAAGCAAGGAACGCCCTAAACCGTCCTTTTTGCTCCATATCGATATCTTTTAAAATTGAGAAGTTAAAGCCAGTCAAAGTTGAAATCATCACAGAGTTTTACGTGTTTTTTTTAACACGCGTTTCTAATACATTGCATACCTCACTATTAGTAGCATGTGTATCTGTACCAGAAAACTTTGTCAAAATCGGCATTAATGGGAACAAAGCCGCTGGTAAAAGCTAGTTTATAAATAAAACGAAAATGTAAAATGCAGACTTTTTTATCATATTATTGTGAAGCGAATGTGTATTAAGGAATTTAGTTCGTTTAGCAAGCTTTGTATACATATAAAATTCTTGTGTATAAAATGGGTGTTAAAATAGCTATAAATCAATTTTACTAAAAGCTTGCTTTCCCTAAAATCTTTACCTTTATTCGCTCTCAGCATCATTCTTTATTACCTATTATTATGTGGTAAGAGATTGTACAGTACGTTGGAATCTATAATATATTAAATAGCAATTAGTAACCATATTAAGGTGTCCAAACTAAAATTTAGATAGTGATATATTATTATAAACGTTCATAGTACGATATCGGATATTTTATATTAACGGGAATAAAATGATTCTACTTCAGAGAACTCTTTCATTAAAAATATTTTTCATAAGAAGTGGCACAAATTATGGAGATAAAAAATACAACTTTAGAAACGTAAATGTATTTGTTCCTAAAACAAATAAATCTCTGTTTTAGAGATATTTTTTATTTACCGGCCCATATTTCTATAATTTGCTGCCACTTCAGTATAAGAATATTAATTATAGTTCAAAGGTTTTTTTGAAAAATATTAAAAACTGGCTCTTGCAAAGAGATGATGTCAATGATCTTTTTTACGTAAATGTATAATTCAATATTCGGCTAGGAAAAATAAAAATATGTTTATAGTAACGGTGCATCCAACACAGGTTTTCCTAAGGATGCATCTATAGTTCCCTTTGTATAATTACAGAAAATTGTATTTTTGTTGTATAATGTCAGATGTTTTGGGAACAAATAAATATTCTTTATTCTAAGACTTTTAAGTTCGGTATAAATTTTATTATACATCATAATGCTGCATTGAGCAATTTTAGCGAGCATTATTATTTTTTATTTTCTTAATCATTTCACGTTTGATTAAAAATAATGCGTTTAATTCGTCCTCTTTAAAAATGTATCGAAATAGGAAAACCAACAGAAAAGTTAAGTCCGCTCCACATTCACGCGAGAATCTCGCGAGAACAACACGAGAAACGTGAATGTGGAACCGATTCACATATTCTTCGCAGATTCTCGCCTTGTTCATCGATTTTTGGCCCGAGACAAAGGAGGCGAGAACGCGATAACAGGCGTGCGTGCGAACTGTACTGAGAATCTTGCGAGTGTGGAGCCAGGAGAGTTCTTGCCGAGATCCTCGCCGAGATTCTCAGTGAGGATCTCGCGTGAAGTGTGGAGCGGCCTTTAGTTACTATATGCAGTTTTTAATTCTGAGTAAGGCCCTTGTCCCACCAAAGAGGAGCAACATCGACGCGTCAGCGACACGATTTCGACATGACACAAGCAGGCGACATGGAGTAGTCCCACCAAAGATGCACCAAAGCAACGTGTTTTCTACATCAGTTCAGTGAACAATGTTATCAAGTGAAATTGCAATGTACCACCGCAACACACAGCTTGAATGTTGCTTCAAAACTGACATGTCGAGTCGCTCGGCAACAAGAAGCCGACATGCTGCTTGGATGTTTCTTTGCCGGAGCGTTGGTGGGTATACGGTGTATGGGTTAAAGACGAAAGATACACGCTGGCGACATCGTGTTGCTGTCGCGTCGCTGTTGCTCCTCTTTGGTGGGACAAGGCCCTAAGTTTTACATTTTTCACTTGGGACACAATCTTAACATTTTACATAGAAATTCCAATGGTCAAAACCCAACTTTACACTCTGTATATTATAAACTCTCAACAATTTGACTTTTACTTGTGATTACGAATATTACATAAACATTTCCGCAGCCTGTGTGCAGCCATATTGTACTAATATATGTACAATATGTATTGTTGTTTGGTGGAGCCAGTATTGCGGTGTCATTTGTTTGAACATGCAGCATTCCAAATAATTTATTTAATTAAATCCGAGCTTCTTCAACAATTCAGTAGTAGTTCGTACAAAATTTATAAGCTGATATTTTCGCAACTCGTAGTAATTGGAGGTACCCGTGTAAATTCTCGGAATTTATTTTTTTATAAATATCCTTAGAAATTTTTTTTTTCGAAGAACAGGTGGATTTTTAAAATTTTTATTATTGTTGCATTACTTTACTACATTTATTGAAATGATAACAGAACACTTTTTACACGCTAATGACATCAGCTGTCATGTGTCTATAGTATAAAATCTATAACTTTTTTATGAATTCAAAATGGCGGCTGTAAAATGGAAAAAATCTTGGTCTAAAATTTTTTTCTGGCCAATTCTATGGAGTGGGATATCAAATGAAAGAAAATTTTGTGGCGATTCTAAAAGTATGACCTTTGAATGGTTTATAGTAAATATTATAGGTTATGTAAAAACTAAAAAGACTAAAATAAAAGTTTAAAAACTCGACTACGCAAAAGAAGAAAACAAGCTTCCAATATGAAAAGTAGTCGGGTAAAAAGATGTTAGTTTTAGTATCATCTCACTGCTAGATTCTAAAACTTAACTGACTACTTTTTATAGTCGAAGCTTGTTTTCTTGTTTTACGTAGTTTTTTTTAACGTTGTTTATAGTCATTTGGTTGTAAAAGGAGAGGTTACCTGGAAAGTTTTCCGGGAGTTTTGAAAATGGGTAATTTTATATATTTCGATGTGCTCTTTCTGAATTTCAACTTTGCCACCTCGTATCTTTGCCGCTCGCGCCGCCATATTGGAAAAATGGCGCCTAAAAGCAGTTTTTTGACAATATCTCCTTTCCGACTCATTCCACGATAAAAACATTTATATACAAAATAAAACTAGAGAAAATGTCCTACAATTTACGTAATAACCTTTTTTTTCGTAAAAATAATAGTTTTGGCACACGAGCGCCGCAGCAAAGTGTAGTTCAACATGTGTTTTGGCCTAAAAACTCATTTCCACACCACCTTGAGATAGAGTAAGCGGCGCGTTTTTTTTACCGTGGTATCCCCAGTAGGCCCAGTCCACATGCAATTCACTATACTAAAATTTAGCGCCTTCTTCTTCGCTTCGTTGTTCTTGATGAACCAGGTGCAGTTGCGAGTTCATCGTCATTAGTACTGATCGAAACGTCACAGACCGAAATTTCTTCCACATCATCCGCGATGGGATTATCAGTTTCATCGCAATCCTCTTCGTTCTCGATTTCATCATATAGTGGAGTGTCTGTAGCTAAAAGTTTACCCTTTAAAAATTGATGTTTTCAAAAATGATTTTTTTTTAATACCTATAGATAAAATATTTCAAAAATGTATGTTGAAATGTAATAATTTCTATAATTCGAGTGCTTTAGGAAATTTAAGGTCGCTGATTATTAATTTGTGGTCAAAAAATTAAAATTCGGTCGAAATAATTGAAGAATATTCTGTTAAACTGTTAAAATCACTAAACACTTTTTGAAAGTTTGCATAAAAACCCTTAACGCGAAATGCTCTAGTATGAGGAGCAAAATAATAATTATATTTATTATTCAAAATTATAGTCCAGGAGCCGGTGACACTGAAAGCCCCGTCATCGCGGATTGGAAAAATTTTAATGCTAATTAATAGTTTTGAAGTATACGAACTCCATAAGCTTGGTATGCGTGGTTTTATTAAGCCGAAGGAATGTTTAAAAAAATTTATTATATAATAAATAATAAAATGTTTTTCCATCATCGCGGATTCTAATTATTTTTAATTATATTAATAGTAAATTTCATTATCTTTCGAAATCTATTCACGCAAACCACTTTTTCTAGCCGGAAAGGTGTGGCATACCTCTTCAAAGTTTGTGATGACGGGGAAATTTGCTCCACCATACGTACAACCTTTTTTTTTTTTTATTTTGTTCTTCGCGATCTAAATTTTAATAATATCTTGGTATGCGGGCTCAAAAACCGCCGGAAGTGCCCCGCATACCAGCTTTAATCTATAGAATCGAGTCACATCTGCTACTCAATGTATCACGATTAGTTTATTCTTTTTAGAGTAAATGCTTTGATGTGAGGAGATGCTATATTTTTTTATAAATTACAGATTCTACAAGGATAAATATGATGCAAGGAATGATGGGAGGACTTTGGATAGTACAATGATAGTAAAAGTTAAAACAATGAAGAAGATTTTATGCTATAAAATAGATTTTTTATTCAAACTCATCAATATCAATTTCATCAATATTACAGCGATTTTCATCTTCCGATTCTTCATGTTCTTCTTGATTTAATTCGTCCCTGAGAATTTCTTCGACTTTTGAAGGTGCTGCTGGACATTTATACCATAATGGTTCCAATTGATTATTTTCATTTATTTGCCATCCACATTCTGTTGGCTCATATGGAATACACACTGGTTCTGTAGCATTTTGCCACATTTTGTTTATAAAAATCGTACGCAAAATTTTTTGCGACAATGTTTTCCAGCACGGAGGAATATATAGGTATACATCTCTTCATTGCCTGAACTGTATATACGTACTATAGCAGATGAGGGATTCCAACCAAGGTCGAAATCTGTTTTTCACTTGTTTAAAAACTATAAAAGCTATTATAATCGATAGAACTTACCGTTAGAACAGCATCCTAAATTGAAAGACGTCATTCATTAAAAAAAAAAAAGATACAAAAGTAATTTTAAAAAAAAGAAAATAACTTATTCATAACATAAAAGTATAATTATAAAACACAAAATAATAATACTCTAAAAAGAATAAACTAACCGTAATACATTGAGTAGTAGATGTGACTCGATTGTATAGGTTAAAGCTGGTATGCGGGGCACTTCCGGCGGTTTTTGAGCCCGCATACCAAGATATTATTAAAATTTAGATCGCGAAGAACAAAATAAAAAAAAAAAAAAAGGTTGCACGTATGGTGGAGCAAATTTCCCCGTCATCACAAACTTTGAAGAGGTATGCCACACCTTTCCGGCTAGAAAAAGTGGTTTGCGTGAATAGATTTCGAAAGATAATGAAATTTACTATTAATATAATTAAAAATAATTAGAATCCGCGATGATGGAAAAACATTTTATTATTTATTATATAATAAATTTTTTTAAACATTCCTTCGGCTTAATAAAACCACGCATACCAAGCTTATGGAGTTCGTATACTTCAAAACTATTAATTAGCATTAAAATTTTTCCAATCCGCGATGACGGGGCTTTCAGTGTCACCGGCTCCCCGACTATTATATGTATTTTTAATTTTAAAATCTGACGGTAACCATGTTTATGGACATTGGTAAATAATATAAATAAGTACTTTTTCATTTTGACATTTTGTACATAAAGAAATAAATAATATTTCGAAGATATCAGTATTTTTTCCGTTGATTATACATACTAACATCTTGTCCACCCGTAACGGCAATAATACATACAAACATAATGGGGTAGAATATTTTATTTTTTTCGAGAAAACTAAAATTGTTATTCCCAGAACATCTTAAATTTTACTCATTTATAAACTAACTGTCTCGTTCTCCTTAAAATACCGTTTATTCCAAGTTTTTAGCTTGAAAAACACAGTCGGAAGATTGGAAACATCGTAACCTGTAAGTATATTAAAAAATAATATTTATCTTTCAACATTTAACGATCTTTCATGTAAAAATTAATCAGTGTTTTGTTTTGTTAGGCTTCTGGTGCCATTTAAATACCTTTAACTACTTATCATTACGAAATGCCAACATGAATATACTGCGACCCAGAGTTTGTTTTGCGGAAGATAACAGCGTGTGTCTATAAACAGACATAATCTTTGAAATTTAAATTAACATAAATTACGACATTGCGACTAGTCTAATTTTGATGTATGTACACAAAACACTCAAGACGAAACAAGGGCGCTGCTAGAAGCAGTGCGTTTCCAGATTCTAGTCTATGCCAAAATAAATACATTATTAAGTATGGACATAGGAATCTAGGGACGTAGTATAAAGTGCCACTTTAGAGGAGGGTAGGAAGCCATTCAGGGGAGGGTGCATGGCTATGTCTCATGGTGCATGTGCCCACATCGCTATCTATCCCTATCGTTTCCTTGGTTTCGGCCGATTTGATTATACTGTAGCAAACCCCAAGATGTACGCCACTGCCTCCAATAGAAACCACGAGAAAGAAAGGTCACAGTAGTAAAGCGTGGAATGGTATCGAAGATACTGAACAACGAGTACATGCCCGAATGTTCTAGAGGATACGAGGA
This sequence comes from Mongoloraphidia duomilia, assembly GCA_039654895.1. NCBI lineage: Eukaryota > Metazoa > Arthropoda > Insecta > Raphidioptera > Raphidiidae > Mongoloraphidia > Mongoloraphidia duomilia. The sequence continues at coordinate 18,204,122 of CM077520.1, forward strand.
CGCACTTAGCGTACACCGCACGCAGGTATATAAACAGGAGTGTGTCGTGTTGAGTCAGGTAGTCGAAGGTGTCACGCAAACGGGAATCAGTCAGTACAGTGAGATAAATATTGATCAGTCAACGGGAATCAGTCAGTGTAGATTGTACTGTGACAGTGTTGAACAGCGAAATAAATCTGATATAAATACCGTGATATAAATTCACCTGATAAAATAAATATTAGTGTAGTCAATTGTATATAGTTATTTGTATATAGTTTAGTGTTATTTAAGTGGCTCATTTAGTTCAATAATTACCGTTTAAGTTGTTTTATTGTTAGAATTGACTTTTCGTTGTTGCAATTATTGTATATAGTTAATTGCTACGAATTATTGTAAATAAAAATATTTATTCCGCCAACTCAGAAAACAGTTTTGTAACAATACATTTTTTCGTAATAGTATAATCAAATCAGCCGAAACCTAGGAAACTAACATTACCTTCAATAGAAAAACAAGGAAATTGACGTCTCTCATTAAAAATATGGATCATTTATTTTTACATGTCAGATAAATGAATTTAACAACTTTAACAGTCTTCAACAACTCCAGAAACGTCAGTAGAAAAGGAATTTTTTCTTCAGGTAGATATGAACTATTGAAAAATACTTGAAATCTTCATGGCGCGATGAGTCGAACATTTTTGTCGAGGATTCCCGTATTGTGTGAATTTAAAATTGGACTGTGCATTGGTCACAATCAATAATATGCCTTTCAAAAAAGTTATAGAGAGAGCAACATTGAGTTCCGTATAATTTTATTTTTTCGATTTTATATGATTTTGAACTTCTCATTGGAAGTTATTGTAATGGGTCCGAAAATCTCTATTACAAGTCCCCAGTTCCCGGGTTCTAGCCCGAGAGCTGGTAAAAGTGTCAATTGGATTTTCAATTTATTATTAAAAAAAAAAGATAATGAATTGAAAATATGAATTGGTGCTAGGCCCAAATAACCTTAGCTGTTGGTGGTCTTTAAAACACAATTTAACAATTTTTTTTTCCGAAAATCGAAATCAAAATGTATATAACAAATTTTTATGTTTCAAGGTCATTACACTATTTTTAGAAAGATGTGTGTGTGTGTACGTACGTATGTGTCCATTTCTTTCTAAGACGAAATCTCGAGAATTAAAAATGATATCGACTACGTTAGGGTGCCAATCGACGCGTATTAACGTAAATATGATCTAAAAGAAATTTTTTCAAAATCGGTTCAGCCGTTCTTTTTTCTTAACCAAATAGACTCCAAAAAAGTAGATTTTACACAATATCTCGCGAATAAAAAATTATATCGACTTCGTAAAGGTGTCAATCGAGGCGTGTTAACGTTATTTTGAACCGACATAAATTTTACAAAAATCGGTTCAGTCGTTTTTTTTTTGTTTTTTTTTTAATTATTGTTAAAAATAAATAATAATTATGTTTTAATGATTAAAATGATTACTTTTCTGTGTAATATCTAATTTAATTATTATTATTAAATATTTATCAAACTGAGAAGTTCGTCGTGTGGACCTCAAGGTCGCACTTTAGTCCTAATAAACGACCCACCTCACGGCTTGTTATTTGTGAAACGTCACTGCTGTTGTAAGCCCATTTTTTTCGGGGGTGTTTTTCTTCCAATGTCGACAATCCGAACGATGTTTGCAACCCGGCGATATACACTGAACCATTTTTTATTTAACTCGCGTTTTTATCACGATATTTTAATTTACTTATTTTACACTGTTATGACGCAGTCGTTTGTTATTGTTTGAACGACACTTTGAAAACTGTCGACAACCTTATATAAACTCGCACAGCGCTTGCGCAACTGAAGCGGCCAATAAAATGTGGGCACATTTGCTTCCTCACCGCCCCCCTTTAACAGCAACCACCCCACTCGCATGTACTCCATCCCTATATTCCTATGTCCGTGGCTTGAGAATATCCGAGCGTGTAGCAATGCCGTTGTTCATATGGAGTTTCCATGGTTCCTGTATTATAAACCCTCAGTTTCCAAGTACTAATCCGAGAACTGGTTTTTCCAACCCCTTTTTCGCCGCGGTGCCGAAGGTTGAGGCAACACGGGACCCGGCACCGCGAGTTTACCTGGTCGTATACATAGAAAAGCACACTCTTGTGCTTTTTTTAAGTGTCCGGGACAAAAAGGTTCAAGTTGAAGAAAACGCGTCCGATTATTAATTAATATCAGTTGCTTTCGGCAGGATTTTCGCCGGCACCGTTGCCGTTTTAGGGACATGTTTTCATAACGAATCGTTTAGAAAACATTAAAATCGTCCGGGGATTCATGGTAGAAAAATCCACCGGGCTCTCGGACTATAAAGGTATCAATTGGATCTTCAATTTATTATTACAAAATAATAAATTAAAAATATGAATTGGTGCTAGGCCCAAATAACCCTGGCTGTTAGTGGCCTTAAAATTTAAATAAAACATTAATAATCGCGTGAATTTTATCTGTAGGGGAAAGTGGAGGTAGAGGGGAATTTCAAAGTTAGATGTTAAATAAATTTGATATTTTGTAATCAATTTTTAATAATTACAGACTTTTATTTACAACAAATAATCTAAAATATTACAGAAAAATATAAGAAATATAAGGCATTTAAAATGCCGCCCCCTCTTGCTAGGACTGTTAGAGTAATTTTAGATAGACTTATCGTTTCACAACGAGAGAAAACGTGGCTAATATAATCTTTTAATAATATTCATCCCCGCGCTAGAACCATCCGGTTATTTATTAGTCATCGTAATCTGACATAATCAGCTTTGATTAGATTCTACACACAAAAAAATAAGGAGAAGAAAATCGATGTCCCTTCTTTAGTTCAAATTATTGATGTAAGAATACGGTATTAAACTGTTTTGTGTTATAAACCCATGGTATAATACCGTATTTTGTACGTATAAAACGGTTTTTTACTTTTTCACACTACGAATACGATGCATTATTCAGTATTGCCAACTGCATAGGAAATTGCCAACTGCATAGGAAAAGTTCATGTTCTCATTTTGGTATTAAACCATTTTAAATGTTGTTAAATGTTTTATACGTGCTGTATAAAATAGTAAAATACGCAGTATTCATATCTAGTACAAAACTAGGGTATATTATTTATTATACGCATTTACATCACTAGTTCAAATTATAATAGAATTAATTACATCAATCTGAAACCTTTACTCAACTTTTTTTGTTGTGAAAATTATTCCGACACAGAAATATCAACAACTGGACTTAAGGTAAAAGATGAATGTATAGCAACCATTAATTTTGAATTAATACACAAAAATGTAGATTATAAAAGTAGATATTTAAATCTTAGCTAATTTCTCAACATTCTCCCCTCATCCTTTGGCAACAGGGTTGACTAAAGAATCAGTAGAGACGGCATCTGGTAATATACAGATCTTAGCGATTGGTCTGGAAAGTGTAGTGTTGATGTCTTGAGAGAAACTACTCGGGTGAGTTCATCAGCACGAGGATGTAAAGAAATCACTCGAACGAGAGGCAATTTTGTTGTAGAAAACCTTTCGTCTGTGAGTAACACCATAAAACAGATCTTGACCTCATGTGAAGGGTGATGCCACTTAGATATTGACTGGTAGCGATGTATGCATCGGAGGACCATCTGTTCCAAAAGAGTTCAAGCTTCTGTTGAATTAACTGCCATCTAGAAAGTCTCGCTAGAGGAACTTCACTCAGAGAAGGAGCTGGGATAGAAGTAAGAGCTTCACCAATTAGAAAATGACCTGGAGTAAGAACTGCCAGGTCTTCAGGATCTTCAGAAAGAGGCGTCATGGGTCGAGAGTTGAGAACGGCCTCTACTCGGTTTAACAGAGTGGTCATTTCCTCGTAGGTAGTTCTTTTCATACTGCTCTGAATAGATTTTTTAGAGTTGAATCTACCCTAGACAAATTGGTGCCACAATCACTATAAAGAGTATGGCAGATATCTCGTTGAGTAGAGAACCTCCTGGACGCTGCTAGAAAGGCGTCGGCAGAGTAGTCGGTAATGACCTCCAAGTGAACAGCTGAAGTAGTATCTGCTACGACACCTTTCAATTGAGTTTTGAGATAGTGCATCTTCACCACACGAGTGAGAGCCTCGTTAGAGCCGACAAGAGAAACAAATAATTGCGAAAAATGTTTCCATTCGAGATGTTCTCCACTGAAGGTCGGAAGTTGGACTTCAGGGAGATTCTGAAGGAGCGAGTTCCCCTGCTGAACGAATGAAACATCTTTGCGCTTCTTGGTAGCATTCGTTGTAGAGGTCTTTCTTCACATAGTCACCTTCCAGTAGCCCTTCAGCCTTTGACTCGAAAAGATGGACGTGCGTCTTCTGGAAAGACTGCCAGGTCTTGTCTAAGATCTTCAGTTTGAACGCTAGTGAGTAAATAGTGATAGATGCAAAAGATGTAGAAGTGTAAACTTTGATAGCCAATCAGTTACAACTAACAAATAACATGCCCCTTTACATGATTTTGGAAGAGGACCCATTATGTCGCATGCGATCTGTTGCCATGGAAATTTTACCTTTTTAGGTTGGCCCATAAACCCAGGTCGTGCAGTATTGGGAGCCTTTTGCGCAGCGCATACGTTGCAGCCCTTCACAAATCTTTTGACATCCTGTCGCATACGAAATAAATAATATGGCTCTTTGACTCGATCAAAGGTCTTGAAAATACCGAAATGGCCGGCAACTGGTTCATCGTGACAGGATCGCAATACTTCTAAACGCTGGTCTTTGGGTACAACAGTCTTCCATTCAGTAATATTGGTTTTGTAAGAGACCTCCGACTTTGAACACCCTGTATATCCGAAACTATCAACATTCGGATCAGGCATGTTTGCGTCAATGGCCACTATTTCACGTGTAGTATTTCCAGTTTCCGGATTTCCCATTCTTTATGAATCATCCTGTATGTTTCACAGTTCAAATTATAATAGAATTAATTACATTAATCTGAAAACTTTACTCAACTTTTTTTGTTGTGAAAATTATTCTGACACAGAAAATCAACAACTGGACTTAAGGTAAAAGATGAATCTCTACCAACCATTAATTTTCAATTAATACACAAAAATGCAGTTTATAAAAATAAATAAATAAATCTTAGCTAATTTCTCAACACATAGAATTAATTTTTTTAAACCTCGCAAATTTTAAATCATATACAAATCTATCGACACCAAATTTGTGAAATTCCGCGCAGCCGTTTGAGTGCTACAAAAACTAACATAGCCACAAATTTGATTAACCTTTCACTGTCGGGAATCTAACGTTAAAGAACGGCCATGATTTTTTTTAGAGACAAAACAAAATTTTAACCTTAAACATGTACTAGAAACAGGCCATGAATTTTTCACTGTCATAAAAAACATGTAACTCCGAGGTTTTGATCTAACACGAAAATGATAAAAAATCTTTTGACTCTGACCCTGTCCAAAAATAATTTGAGCGCCATTGGTAGACGTATGCGTATATGCATATTTATTAATATGCGTAATTGCGTACGTGGCTCCCCCGTTGATATGAAGTTATATAAGGCAGGTGCGCTAAAGCTACCGCTATTTGAGTGCTTGTGCTTTGTACCTACAAGCTCAGCAGTAATTAATAGCATTAGTTAGTATCGCTGACTTATACCTCCATACTGTAATACTAATAATAATATGGTACTTACATAGTACATACCTACGTGTATGCAAGGCAAACATAAATCATAACAGATGGACTGGAAATTTGCACAATCAGACATTGTGTTTACTAAGTCTTGTTATACAGGGTGTCTCACGACATGACTGCCATAGCCTGGGACTGTGTTGCTGGGGTGATTTCAAGTCAAAAATGTCTAATGAACATATACCCGGAACGCTATCCTAACTGAGCTAGAAGCATTTGAAATTTTAAAAAAACTCGGGTCGCAGTGCCAAACCCTGCCGACAATATAGTGTATTTGCTAATACAGGCATTGTGGCATTATTATGTGAACTTAAATTTGTTTTTTGACAAAATAAAAAATTTAACCCCTTAATACATCCCTTAAAATAATTAAATTTTTCTAAATTTCAATACTAGACATGGATTTTATCAGTACACCCAATTAAATACACCCTTCCATAAGTAAATCCGTATCAACAAACTAGTGTTTTCATAAAATTTGAAAGTCCGGTCCTGTCGGGCCGATTTTATTAAAATTTTAGCGGCACATTTTAATCTTTACTAAAGAGTTAAATTTCAATTTTGAAACGATTCTGACAAATTTTTCGGTATTTTTGGGCCCAAAAACTTTTTGGAACCCCTAAATACAACCCTGAAAATGGTCCGATCGGGCCCATTTTAAATAGGCTTCTTGCGGTGATGGGTTCCAATGTGTGTACCAAATTTCGTTTCAATCGATTAAGTCTGTCGAGAGTTATCGTGTACACACATATATATATATATAAATATATATATAAATAAATAAATATATATATATATATAAATATATACATACATATATATATAAACATTTTCAAAAATGGTGCCAAATTGTTCAGGAGGCTATGAAACGTCGAGAAATTTTGATCCGACCCCTAGGTCCCGCCATCCGACCGACGCCAATAGTGTATGTGCCATATTATGGCAAATACACTAATAAGTAAGCCCACTAATGCAGGTATTAGGTTCGGCTGTTGGTTTTGTTATTATTAAAAAGACCAGGTGGCTGTGAATCACAATTAGTATTTCTGCAGTTCCTTGGTCAGCAAGGTCACCAGACTAATCCCCTAGATTACTTTTTATGGGGAAGACTGAAAAGTTTAGTTTATGCAGGAAATATTGAAAACAGAGAACAACTAGTAGCTAGAATCATGGATGCCGCAGAAACTATTCGTGCTGATCCTGAGACTCTTCGCAGACCTACCACTTCAATTCTAAGAAGAGCTAGACTATGTATACAGCAACTGGGTGGACATTTTGAGCAACTAATTCAATAAAGCGATTTCTTTTTAAATGGTTTTTAAATTAGTAGGGAATTCCTACTACTATTTATCTAAAATTTCAAATGCTTCTAGCTCAGTTAGGATAGCGTTCCGGGTATATTTCATTAGACATTTTTGACTTGAAATCACCCCAGCAACACACTCCCAGGCTATGGCAGTCATGTGGGGGGACACCCTTTATATGAAAGCATTTAGTACAGTAACACTGTCCAAAAATATAGGTTCGTAAGTCATTTTTTTTCGGTGGTGCCTCCTAAGTATATCATCAAGTTGGCGTGGTCTAAAAGTTTATGCTAAAGCCACCATCTTTGTGAAAAAATTAATGTTTAATATTTCGCCAACAAACGTTGATCCTACGACAAAAATGGTAAGGTCCTTTTTTGTGGAGCCTTAAATTCCCAACAACTTTTTTACAGGTCAATTTTCATAGAACTAACCGTTTCACATTTAAAATAAATTGAAATCTTTCTACTGGGACAAATACCCGAAATGGGATTTAATACCGAATCCACACATTGGCCGATCAGGCTAGATGAGTGAAGGCGAGGCGCCAATATGTGGACGACCGCACTTGCTCTGTCTTGCCTTGCCTTGGTTTGTGAGCGCTCGCTTCGCTGGCGGTTTTTTGTGCATGAGTCAAAGGCCGCTTGGGCCAATCACAAGTGCTCATCCACACATTGGCACGCTGTGTGTCCATGACCATGGATGCCGCAACGACAAGTTTGGTTCGTACGTCCGACATATTCCGAATCAAGTTATCTACTGAAGTTTCGGCCAACGTGTGCATGGCGTACAAATATCTTGACAAGTACTTTGGCAAGCTCCCTCGTCCAGCTTGGCCCAATGTGTAGACCCAGCATAATAAAAATGTTAATGTCGGATTTACCGTACAATTTTAACAGGCTGTTTTTTAATCACGCTGTTAAATTTTGATTGCTACGTGTTCATTGGTTGCTGCTTTTCATTTTGGCAGCGTGATAAATGCGGTGAGTTAAATATTCTGGAAAAAACTGTCACGCTGCAAGAACTTTATACTTTCAATTATATTTTACAAGTAGTGGCAGGTTGTTGTTTTATTTATCATTTAGCAGTTTTACAGAACGTAAAATTTATTCTTTTTATAGAATTTTCGGTACAAAATTGAAAACAGTATACTTTATTTTAATTAACATACACTGTGTTTTTTTTGTGTCATCTGGATGTTGGCACCACCGAACTAATACAAATCTTCTGAGTTCATAGAAAAGGTTTAACTAGAATTTACACCGTATTACCAAAGAAAAATTAATAACAAGAAACTACTCACAAACTACATTTAACATCAACACAAGTGGAATTGTTACGTATCGCTTATGTACGACAAAAACGTGTTATTTCAAGCAGTGAACCTGTACCGTTAATTTTTGAAGTTTTTCTTAGGCGCGTTAGTCACTCTTTGCCTGGGTACTGAAAAAATGTGAAGCGTTCGCAATTTTGCGTAAGAATTCGCACCGTAAGAATATCATAACAAGCCGTGAGGTGGGTCGTTTATTAGGACTAAAGTGCGACCCTTGAGGTCCACACGACGAACTTCCCAGTTTGATAAATATTTAATAATAATAATTAAATTAGATATTACACAGAAAAGTAATCATTTTAATCATTAAAACATCAATAATTAAAAAAAAAAAAAAAAACGGCTGAACCGATTTTTATAAAATTTATGTCGGATCAAAATGACGTTAACACGCCTCGATTGACACCCTTACGAAGTCGATATAATTTTTTATTCGCGAGATATTGTGTAAAATCTACTTTTTTGGAGGTTATTTGGTTAAGAAAAAAGAACGGCTGAACCGATTTTAAAAAAATTCCTTTCAGATCATATTTACGTTAATACGCGTCGATTGGCACCCCAACGTAGTCGATATCATTTTTCGTTCTCGAGATTTCGTCTTAGAAAGAAATTGACACATACATACGTACGTACGTACGTACGTACGTACATACGTACACACACACACACACACACACACAGACATCTTTCTAAAAGTAGTGTAAAAATAGTGTAGTGACCTTGAAACATAAAAATTTTTTTTCCTTTTTGATTTCGATTTTCGGACCCATTACAATAACTTCCAATGGGAAGTTAAAAATGGCGAGGTATACTATTGTGTCAATAGCTCAGTTAGCAACGTGTTTGTGTTCTATGCATGGGGACCTGGGTTCGGAAACAGACTGCATCGTAGGATTTTTGACGTATTTTTTTTCTAAATTCTACATGATATTTATTTATATATTTTTTAATTTTTGTTATATTCTTTCTTTGACAATACTTATAATTTTTTTGAAACCAAGGTGGAATTAATTAATACAATTTTAGTATTTTAGTAATAAATTATTTTTAGTTCATAAATGCGCTATAATAGATAACACCAAAAATTAAAAAGTCTGAAGTTTTCACTTCTGTCGTGTGGTCATAAGCACACACCCATTTTTTTTTAATTCTGTGTAAGTACCTAGCTTATTCTTTCTATTATGTAGATTTTTTTTCATTTTTTCATACTTCACAGATTTATAGAATAAATAATTATTTATTTGTATTGTTTTTATGGAAAATATACATAGACGTGTTTTGTTATTGGCAACTATGCTTTAGCGTTTTAGGTATGTGAAGGCACTTCGCAAGAGGAAATGCTTTACACGCATTTAGTATATTATTCTGATTTATTGATAGCGAAATTATTTTGTGGGCCTGGTAGTCGACACAAATGGAATGGGCTGTTTATATGTAATAGTCATTAAACAATATCAAGTACATAGTAAGGTCACATTCCCCAAATTCTAGTATAGTAAGTAAATGTGACCCAGTAAAGCTCAGTTAGATTATTCACATCTGTTTGCTAATAATTAATAGGTTCGGTTCCTATTATCGCTTGATATTTTTATTTTTGATTTTTTTCAGACCAAATAAGATAATATATTCCAGGTGAATAAAATTTTACCTTCAGGCTATTCAAATAAACGGCCAAGTGCGTGTCAATTATGCTAAACCTACAATTTTGATAAAATATATAAAATAAAAAAAAATTCATAATCTACTCAATTGGACCTTTTCAACGACACCCCACAAGAATAGGTACCTACAAAAAATGGTTGCCCCCTCCCCGTTTTCATGTATGGGCACTTTCTTTTTTTCTGTTTTTAGTATTTGTTGATTAACTTGAAGATATAAATGATAATAAAATTAAGAAAAATCGCAGGATAGTGGACAAAATATTGGATTTATTTAATTAAATGTACGACGTTTCGTCTATATATTTAGACTTTTTCAAGTACATAAAAATAACAATATTTATAAAAATTAATATTAATTACTAACCATAGCAATTAACATAAGATAGGGTACATAAGACAAAAACATGGTAACATGGTAACAAATTATGTTGACTATAAATTTTAACAATAAATAATAATAATAATACAAATGTTAGTATAATTTCATAACATAATTATACTGACTACTTAAATTTTGAGTGTTTGTTCTATAATTGATTGAATTGTTTTTTCTAATAAAACACATTTCACTGATATTGCGTTTCTTCCAATTTGACTCTTTAAGTAGTCAGTATAATTATGTTATGAAACAAGCCGTGAGGTGGGTCGTTTATTAGGACTAAAGTGCGACCCTTGAGGTCCACACGACGAACTTCCCAGTTTGATAAATATTTAATAATAATAATTAAATTAGATATTACACAGAAAAGTAATCATTTCAATCATTAAAACATCAATAATTTAAAAAAAAAAAAAAAAAAAAAAAAAAACGGCTGAACCGATTTTTATAAAATTTATGTCGGATCAAAATGACGTTAACACGCCTCGATTGACACCCTTACGAAGTCGATATAATTTTTTATTCGCGAGATATTGTGTAAAATCTACTTTTTTGGAGGTTATTTGGTTAAGAAAAAAGAACGGCTGAACCGATTTTGAAAAAATTTCTTTCAGATCATATTTACGTTAATACGCGTCGATTGGCACCCTAACATAGTCGATATCATTTTTCGTTCTCGAGATTTCGTCTTTGAAAGAAATGTACACATACGTACGTACGTACGTACGTACACACACACACACACACACACACAGACATCTTTCTAAAAGTAGTGTAAAAATAGTGTAGTGACCTTGAAACATAAAAATTTTTTTTCCTTTTTGATTTCGATTTTCGGACCCATTACAATAACTTCCAGTGGGAAGTTAATTATACTAACATTTGTATTATTATTATTATTTATTGTTAAAATTTATAGTCAACATAATTTGTTACCATGTTACCATGTTTTTGTCTTATGTACCCTATCTTATGTTAATTGCTATGGTTAGTAATTAATATTAATTTTCATAAATATTGTTATTTTTATGTACTTGAAAAAGTCTAAATATATAGACGAAACGTCGTACATTTAATTAAATAAATCCAATATTTTGTCCACTATCCTGCGATTTTTCTTAATTTTATTATAATCACGATGGACACGATTTCTAATATAAATATAAATGATACTTGACGTGAATTACAGCTTTATAGGCAATGGCGTTATTAAGATAGACCTGCAGGTAACAAAATAGGTCTAAAAATTGCAACTTTGACAGCCTCTAAAACCTACAATTCTGATAAAATAAATAAAAATAAATACAAATTAATATTCTACTCAAAAGACTCTTTTCAATGATACCCCACCAGTATACGTACAAAAAAAAAATTTTTTACCCCATTTGGCATGTATGCCGTATAGGCGCTGCCCTTAAATAAACCTTTTTAATCTTTTGTTATTCTCTCCATCTTTGGGCCGCGGTAATACATTTTATGTGTGAATTTCAAATCGCAACCTCAATTCGTTTAGAAGCTAGAGGCCTGTGACAGACAGACAGACATCGTTGGCACAACAATAGGGTTCCTTTCTTGTAGTTTATACGAAACCCTAAAAAAAAGTTAATACGAAAACACTGAAAATTTGAAAGATGAGGATTTGTTGTCAATTAAAAAATATTCAAAATAGATTTGCGGTTGATTGTACGATAAAATTAGTTACCTACTAAATATGTAAAATAAAATTTCTTGTAGGCATATTTTTTAATAGAATCGATGATTTAAAATTATAAGTATGTACTGATTTTCATTCTTTGCGATTACTTTTACTATATTTTTAAATTTAATTATAGTGAATTACTTATCTGTAATCGTTGCCTACCTTATCCTAATTTCCTATAATTCCTCCATTCGCACATTGTTATTAAAAAAAAGTGAAGTTTAGAAAATGTAGAAAACAACGGGAAGTGGTAAAAATTGTGTTTTAAAGACCACCAACAGCTAAGGTTATTTGGGCCTAGCACCAATTCATATTTTCAATTCATTATTTTTTTTTAATAATAAATTGAAAATTCAATTGACACTTTTACCAGCTCTCGGGCTAGAACCCGGGAACTGGGGACTTGTAATAGAGGAATCATAGCAACGCCATGTAAACAACAGCATTGCTACACGCTCGGCTTATCTCAAGCCCAACGGGAAGTGGTAAAAATGGAAAATAGTAATAGCGCGAATGGTGTCTGTTATGACATAATGTCAAAAAACGGACGTTAAACGCATTATTATTATTATTATTTAGTAGATTTCGTGTCCATATTTATATAATTAAAAACTGTTTTATTATTTACTGTCCACATACCTGCGAATTTACTACCTTAATTATTATTATTATTTACTTATCTGTAATTATTTATCGATTATTTATTGAAATAAAATTTAGTATTGATGCAGGTTCTGAAGTTCATTTCCTTTGCAAAATTATTGCGATGCAAATAATATGCAATGTAGATGATAACTTGAAAGGTTCATGTAATAATACACGAGCTAAGCAGCGAGTTCAGACTGGTAATAATATATAATGAAAAGAAGAGTGTGTGTGCACTATGTACGCACGTCAGAAGTTATACTTCTTTGGTGATGAAGGTAAAATTAATTATTTTTCTATATCTCCCCCCCTAATTTCTTATCCCCCCGCGAGAATCTCCCCCCTGCGTAGCTTTCTATTAGTGAAAGAATTTTTAGAATCGGTCTAGTAGTTCCAGGGATAAGAATTTATGATTTATTAGCCCCCCTCCGCGATCACTCCCTCGCGAGAATCTCTCCCCCTGCGTAGCTTTCTATTGGTGAAATAATTTTTAGAATCGTTTTAACTTTTAATATGGTATTATAATCATGAAAAATAATAAAATAAAGATATTAAATACAATTGATGAAGGTTTAATTAATTAATTTAATTTAATAAATTATTAATTTATTAAATATATTTATTTATTATATTTATATCTAATTATTTATTAAAAAAAAGCATGTTTGTGTTGAGATTCGAACCCGGAACCTATTGCGTATGACGCGAAGCCGTTACCGTTACATCACGGTACATCTTTTATAGCAGTGCTATATAATATGGTATTATAATCAAGAAAAATAATAATGCAAAAACAGTACGGTTTGGAGTACGAACTCATATTTAACGAAAGCGGCATAAACGAGCGTTTGTATGGCAAAGCTTTTATTAATGTTATTCAAAACTGAAAACGCTCTTGTAACATTGTGATTGGTGTAACGACTCTAGTTGAAGTTTTACTAATGACTAACTTCAAGGTGTGAATTTTCGTGTCGCTATGCAACTTCATGGCGTTAGTAAATTTTCGTGACGCGATGCACGCGCATCCTAAAAATTCACTCTCATCATTTTTTTATAACGCTCCAAAAGAAGTATAACTTCAAAAATTATTTACAAAATGTTACAACAAAATTCTAATGCATTAAACGGTTGATAATATTCAAGCAATTAATTTAAATTACATAATACCATTTCATAACTTAATGAAATAATCATTTGATATTTCAATTTAGTGTAAATTGTCTTAGTGATGGAAAAACCCCAGCTGTCAGTTTTCATAACCGGCCTGAAGAGAAAGATCGTTTGTTATGCAGTCATTAGACCGGAAGTTGTCGTCGTGCTTCGTCCACAATCAAAGTTCTTTATATACATGTGTACAGTGCATGCGGAGTTATACATAATATACACCGTGTCCCAAGTAGGGATGTTCCGATCCACCAAAAAGTATCGATGCTAGGTATCGATCTGGATCGTATTATAAAGTATCGATACAGTATAAAATCGTATTATAAAAAATCGATACTCAATATATCGATACATTATCGATCCAGTATCCGGGGGAGAGATTTCCTTTTCCATACCTCATCACCATCCTCTTTTTAGTAACCTATTTTATTCAGGGAAAATTGTGCCGTTTCCTGCCTATACAGGTACAACAGTCTGTAATTCTACATTCTTCAGTTATTTACTTCAGTACAAATAATGAAATACATACAAGTAACAAGCACCCTGTAACCTGGCTAATAGCTTTTGGTTACTAGATACTTGATGACGGACCTCGCACCTGACAAAATTACTAGAACCACTCTATAGAACTAGACTAGACAATGTATCGATACGCATCAAAATGTATCGATACTCATTATGTATCGCATTAAAAAAATCTATACAAAATATCGAATATCGAAAGCTTAAGTATCGATACACTAGAAGATCGATCTGTACCGCGCATTCCTAGTCCCAAGTGAACCTTCAATCGATTTTTTAAAGCTTTTAACAGTGCGTTTGATTTCAGCTAACATATTGACAATTTACGTGTTAAATTTCTCAATTAGACTTACTTATCTACATTGAATTGACCTATTTCTCTAAATAAGAGCGAGAGATCGTTATTGCTTGTTCTACAAGAAACAGAGAGAAAAAATATGCTTGTGCATGCATACCCTAGCCAGCAACAGTCAGTGACAACCAATATAGACATACCTATTGCTAAGATACCGAATCATCTGTGAACACGATATGCGCATGCAATCCAGGTAAAAAAGATACGTGGATATCAAAATTAGTAGACTCAGTCCATAAAAATCGTGGGAACGTTATTGTTGACAATATAAATAATATTACAGAAACACTTTTAAAACCGTTACCAATCTTTTGGGTAGATTTCAGAGTTAGCCTGTAATTTTTGTTTTGAATCCATTGTAAATGAAATGGAAATGTGAGAAATTTAACATGTAAAGTCAAAATGTTTGTTGAAATCAAACACATTGTATTTTTATATATTATTGAAGTGTAACTTCTTATGCGAGTTCGGATCATTTAACGCTAGCGGTGTAACAATAAAAACGTAAATCAAATTATTAAATATCACTGTAAATGTTAATTTATAACATTTAGATGTAGATTAGGCGTAAATAAGTTTCACTTCTGTAATATGTTGTGTACACAACATATTACTGTTTGTCGAACGGCGTTCATACAGTTCGGCCTTCTGTAGTGTGCGTACTATAAAGTATAAAACTACACAGTCTTAAAGTACACTAAATTTTTTGCCTTTGAGTAAGTATTCCATAAGAATTTTTTACTAAGCATACCTTAAAAGCTCGTTTTAATATTATGTGGGCAGTCGTAAAAGTATCTTAATTTCTAAAAAATAAAATTGCACAAATTTGGAGATCGTATTGCGCACAAAGTTTTTCTGCCACAGTTCTGAGTTCGTTATAGCTGTTTCCGTAGAATATTTCCCAATATTTAGTGATGAAATTTGGCTTGGTTTCATCATCATAAAATACCTGTCTTCCAGGGCCCAGAAGTTATTCTGGGGATTTCACCACGCCTTGCTAAAGGAGCAATCAGGAATTGAGTCTTGTTGGTCCATGCAGGCCTGAGACAAGCGAAATTATTCTTGTCAAAGCCTGATAGAAAGCTGACCAAGGAGCTACTGCAATAGAACAAAAAGCGTTGCAGAATCATAAAAGGACTCCTGACGGGGTACTGTCATCTGAACAAGCACCTTCACACAATAGGACTGGTTGGAAGTGTCTTGTGCAGATGTTGTGGTCACGACGGCGAATCATCCTATCACATAATTGGCGAGTGTAGGTTTTGACTGCCCTTATCTATACATAAAACCTTTGGTTGATCTTGAAAGGACTGATTGCTTTCTATGAAGGCTCAGGACTTTTCGGAGACAACAATAACAAACTGAAACAATGAGGTGCTGCGCAAGCACCTCATGAGACTCTCACCATTAGAAACCAAGTATTTAGGTACCCAGAGACTAGTCCATCACGAATAGACTGAGTACCTTCTTACGAGGACTAGTGATGGGCAGAATCGAATTCTTTTAAGAATCGAAAACCCGGTATTCGAATACTTTTAAGAATCAAATGAGTATTCGAGAACCGAGAACTGAGAATATTATGAATAATATAATACCTATATTATTCCATAATATTCTCGGTTCTCGCTTCTCATATTGTGATATTCTTATTTCTTTGCACCGCGACAATGTCATAATACCATAGTCTGTACGGACTCTACCGATTAGTACCGATTGCACTCGATTCAGAGTGAGTTGTGCTACACTATGTGTGGAAAATAGTTTGACTTTGACTGGATGAGTACCGGAATCGAGAACCGAGAACGCCGAATCTTCGATTGCAGTTTATTTGCAATTCTTCTTACGAGAACTCGGTATTCGAATACTTTCAAAAAAGTATTCGAGAACACCGAGAACTTATGAGAATCGGATACTTCTCGATTCTAGCATTCGAATACTCCCATCACTAACGAGGACCCACGATTGTTTGGAACCTAATTAGATGTCGGAGAGACACAATGGGCCCTTGTAGGCCTGATTCCTAACTATCTATCATAAAATTTGTGTCTTTCCCGTTTGTTCATAAGTTTTAATTGAAAATCGTATTAAAAATTAGTTGAGACACGGTATATGCATACAAGTTTGTGTGTGTGAGTGACGAAGCAACGTTAATTCAATGTAAAATTAATTAATATACTGACGGGTACGTCTGTACAGTGCAGACGGATTGTCGGTTTTATCAATTAGTTTACAAAATGAATGTCAAACGATGCTGTGAAAGCTTGTAGATTATTTCAAAATAAGTTTTTAATAGGCATTAATATTACAGAAGTTCATAAAACTGTTAAATGAGCACGCGTTTATACATATATTTTATACTCGTCGTTAATAGCTGTAGTTATATAATGTAGACAAGCCTTAAATGGCATTATCGACAAGAAGCTCTTAAATCCTAACTATATTAGGAAATCATTTTTTTACTAAAAATTCATGCAGTGATACTACAAAACGTTATTTTTAAAATCCAGGCGGTAAAAAGAACGCTTGTCGGCAATTGTTTCCTAATATACGAAGGTGTGTCAGCAAGTATAATTACAATTTGTTAACCTCATAAACGTGATGAGACTGCAGGTAAAGTTAGGTTTCACGGCGTGTTTGGTTTGTACTAAAATTGAAATGAAGTCAGGGAAGCTGCATTAAAAGCACTTAACTGCAATAGAATTAGTTCTATAGTGTTGTAGCGTAGTGGTGAGAGCACTAGACTAGCGTTCGGGACATACTGGGTTCGAATCTTGACGGGGAAAGTTGTCGGCTGTCGCCGAGAAACGGTAATTAGGGATATCAAAGTTGCGTCGCCTTTGAATGTAATAACTCCAGCACACTACCAAATACAAACGTTACGCATTTCAGTATTGATGCGTAACGTTTGTATTTGGTCGTGTGCTGGAGTTATTACATTCAAAGGTGGCACAACTTTGATATCACTGATTTCAAATCTGTAGACACCGTGTACCATCAACGGCCGACCTTTTCATTTTAAAAAATTTTTTGGGGGTGATATCTATTATTAAGCTTAAAAATTAACCTGAGATCCAAAAAACCTTTATCAGAAACTTTTGTTCAGCAGTGCAACATGTTAAGTGTTAGGAATTACATGGAGATTCATTATCTGTGTCTTTTGCATAAAATTATATTAACTGGGAAACCAAGCTACTTGTTTAATAAAATTGTTAGACGGTGCGATACAATTAATAGCTGATATCAATTTGCGCTCTGTGAACTATTTGGTCATTCCTGAGCATAAAACGTCCAAATTTCAATGTAGTTTTTCTTATTTAGCACCATCCTTATATAACAATTTACCTGATGTAGTAAAAAACTCAAGTATACCTTCATTTAATGCAAAAGTTAAACATCTTTATAAACAGTAGAACCGGTATATTGAATTTATATGTTGAATCTTTTTGTTTTAGTTTTTTCTCTGAATTGTTTCTGTAATTATAATTTATTTAGAAGTATTATTGTATATATTTGTATCATTCTTTTTCTCTCACATATGATTGTATCTTTCTTTGTTGATGGTTTGGAATGAAAACCAGCTTTAAGCTGATTTCCACAGCATTTGATAAAAAAAAATTTATTTTATCAATAAAGGCATTATTATTATTATTATTAACAGTGCAGCAAAAATCTAAAAGTCATACTTGCTAAATGGAGAATGAGTGATGACCACTTTGAGTTCTTGACCGTTTGTATCCAATCATATGCTCACCATAAATTTTTCTGGAATTATAGTTTCATAATAACTATTATTATTTGACATATAATTCGATTCTAAACTCGAGAGCTCGAAAAGGGGATTTTTTTTCGATCGTTCTTTAATAGAAATAAATCTCATATATGGTTCTAATACTCTGGGTTTATCGCATAATTTTAACAGGCTGTTTTTTAATCACGCTGTGAATTTTGATTGCTACGTGTTCTTTGGCTGCTGCATTTTCATGTTGGCAAATTGTTGATCGTTACCATAGCAACCGTCATTTAACAGCGTGATTAAAAAATAAAATTATACGATAAACACAGCATAAGAGGAATAAAATCTGAAAAATAACCTAATTAACTACGTTCAGCAAATGGGGGCATTAAAAAGAAGAGTAATGGCTACACTTAAGTTGTGCGTTGAGTATAGCACATCCTGCGCGTCCTGTTAAAAATGTAACGACATAAATGCATTAACAGTTTTAACTCTCTAAATGATGGTGGAGATGAAATGAGATTCATACACGTAATTACCACAATAATATATGCTATGCACAATGTACACGACTATATTTACACATGTTATATGTGAAGGGGGCTATTCATGAATGAGTAAATTAATGAGCAGATACATAAATTATATCGTAATATGCTTTGAATTATAGGGTTGTAACGAATGTATTATTATAAGTATAACGAATGCAAATAATTAATTTTTCAAATTACTTTTACAAAACTGATTGCCTATTAATTATTGTTCATAAAATTACAAAAAACTTTTTGACAAAAAAAAAAAACCTCCTTCAAAAAGTCACTAAAAAGAGGAAAATAATGAAATTTTGAGGTCTTCGCCAATTTAATAAAATATGAACTCGAATAAAAAGTATAAGTATAGTGATTAATATCTTCTTTTTAACCAACTTCATATTTTATTAAATTGGCGCAGACCTCAAAATTTCATTATTTTCCTCTTTGTAGTGACTTTTTGAAGGAGATTTTTTTTTTGTTAAAAAGTTTTTTATTTTTTACTTTTTAGTGTCAAAAAGTGACATTTACCTTAAAGGAATCACACGCCGTTACTCACTTTTATTAAACCAACTTTCTTACGCTGTCTGATGTGTCAAAAAGCGACATTTACCTTAAGTAATCACACGTCGTTATTAACTTTTATTAAAATCAGCCGAACTACTGAACCGATTTTGATGAAATTTCTATGGGACCAATCTGAAAGTATATCCTTTCAAATAAAAAAAATTTTTCCAAATCGGTTTATAAATGACGGAGTTCTGAGGTAACAAACATAAAAAAAAAATACAACCGAATTGAGAACCACCTCCTTTTTTGAAGTCGGTTAAAAAAGCTCAAATTACTATTATTTATTGAATAAATTAACCAAGCAATTTATGTATGATCTATAATATATTATTATTATTATTCCCAATGAGAACGCCACACGACGCAGACATGTAATAATCTGGTAAGCAAAACATTCGCTAAAAATATTCGCAATAAAAGTTGCGAACGCGAATGTTAAAAAGTTGCGAATGCGAATATCGTTACAACCCTACTTTGCATGTATTGTACGTATGTGTGTGTGTGTTTTCAGACGGTCATATAGTTCAAATGTTTCTATATTGGCGCTAACAAAAGTACATCGGGAGGAGAGAGAAAGGTTAAAAATCATTTGCATTCAGTTGTATTTTTGCGTGAAACCCTATATAGACCAGCGTTTCCTAAACTGGGATCCGTGCGGATATCCGAAGAGGCTCGCGGATTGAATAAAATTGACCGTGTAGTTTACACTACCTACACACTACAGAAGTGAAATCTACTTCCTTATTCAACGATTTGAAACGCAATTTTCTAAGTGGACACAGTTATAAACGCCGTCTGGTAAACAGTGATTCTAAAAACGCCAGATTCTAATTGTGGGTAAAGCCAGGCACGGATTTCTGCCTAGGCCAACAAGGCACCGGCCTAGGGGTCCAGCCGCCGAGAGGGCCCCGGCCAAGGCGGAATTGGAAATTATTGAAAAAAAAACACAAATTTTCTAAGAAACTGGCGACATATCTCCCAATCTGGCAACACACAACACTTCACTATTTCCATTTTTACTTTTTGTTTCCAACTTTTTTTTTTGGAGCTTGGAGGGTCCCAACTGTCAAGTGCCTAGGGGCCTTGGGTCTCTAATTCCTGGCCGGTGTAAAGCTATACAGTTCGGCCGCATAAATAGCAAATAAATTCGAGATGATTATTATTTTTTTTTATTTTAGAGAAAAAAAAAATAAGCGGATCAGCATCAAAGGCCATTATCGCGATTACATAATATGGCATTGAGGACACTTTTGTAGGAAATATTGTACTCTACATGTATAATACGAAACTGTGTGCGGTTAGTTGTAAATTGATTCTGTATTTGTTTGAAGTATACAAACTAACGTCTACGTCACCTAACCAACAAAACTACTTCATAAAATGGCATCCCCGGTGTGTTTAAATCACCCAGTCGACTACCGTGACGACAAACAGACTGCGAACGGCACGCCTCTCTATTCTCATTATAATGTCAGTTTGTTTACCATTAAACTGCTCTACATACAGTACCATGCCCTGTTTGAGTACATGCAAGGACACAATGTAGACGTCTCGTGGCCAGATTGTAAAATCTGTCGTTTTATAAAACGCTTAGACGTTTTATAAAAGGCGGCCAGATGGTCAATTCTTCGTTGACTTTACGTTATTGTACGATTTGGATAGTCATTTTATTAAACGGTTAGGCGTTTTATAAAACGATAAACAAGGCGCGGCCAAATTGTCAAATGTTTTAAAGTCATCATCTATTTGAAATTCTGGTAAAATTCAATTGTTTCAAGATACGTGGAAAATGCCACAATAGGTGTCATTTCAGGGGTCCATGTTCAAACAAATAACGGCTTACATTTTTTTTACTAAGTTTTATGGATGTTGTTTGTTTATTTATGAATCTTTTCTTTAGAGCATTAATATTTAATTTATACATACATAATGTAGAACTATGTTACGTTTAACAAGAATATTTTAATTTGTTTGTTTTATTCTGTATAAATGTAAATGAACAAAAATATAATAATAATATACAAAAGGCTGTGCTTATTGGGTCGCTCTGTGTACTTCGTGCGCACAACCCAAACTCACTATAATCGTTCATTTCATGGTTTGAGACGCGGTTATAGTTTCACCTTGCTCCGCAAGTATCCCTTGTGTGACGGTGACGAACCTGAAGTTTTGGGTGCTTGTGGATGCAAAATTCTTAAGGAATTCTTCCTTCACAATAATGCGTTTAACGTCCGTTTCTCGACATTATGTCATAACAAACGCTTTTCGTTACGGATACTCAATATGTAATTTTTGAAAAAAATTTAACCACACCTGAAGATAGCAACTCGTTGCTGAAACGCGTCGTGTTAAATCACATGAAGTCACAAGACGGACATAATACAAGGTATTTCTAATACTTCATTCGCACCATTACTATTTTCCATTTTACCACTTCCCATTTTTTTCTACACATTTTAAACTTCAACTTTTTTTTATTAGTAGCAATGTGCGAATGGAGGAATTATAGGAAATTACGATAAAGTAGGGGAGCATAGGAGTTTGAGAGTTAATCGGCCATGATCTTGAATAAGGAACCATCTCGATATTAATCTGGAATTATTGACGGAAAACATGGAAAAAACCTCAACAAGATGGCCGGTACAGGAATTACCGTTTCTCGGCGTGAGTCAGTAGGATTCGAACCCAATACCTTCCGAATGCGAGTCTAGTGCTGCACCACTAAGCTACATATAAAAATATAATCTATATAAATAAAAACTAAATACTGTTCTTTGGTAAGCGCATCACTTGAGAACGGTTGGACCGATTTGGCTATTTTTTTAAATGTTCGTAATAGTCCGAACAAGGTTTTTAGGGAAAGAAAAATTGAAAAATTTGTCCGGAAAATTGGAAAATTCGGGAAAAACTGAAAGTGATTTTTTCTATATGGGATTTTTGTATGAACTCAAGACCATAACTCATAACTTTTTTCAAGTGAGTAATGTATTCGAGTGAAAGAGCGAAGCGAGTGAGTAATGTATTAATAATATTCAAGCCAACGAGCGAAGCGAGTGAGTAATGTATTAAGAATTCATAAATTCATAGTACCCTGGCAAAGCCGGACCGGGCCGCTAGTGATAAATGTTTTTAACTTGTACTCTGGATGGTTTCTACATAATTGTGAGTGAGTCAGTACCAAAATATGTGATTTTTGAAAGACCATATCTTTCTAATGCAATGCGTTAGAACTTAGAAGCTTGAATTTTTTATAGGACTATGGGACTGTATACCTTAGGATTTGACATTAAGTGCAACTTAATACCTCTAGTCGTTTCTGAAAAACAGGGTTTTGAATTCTTGACGGAACCTTACAAATTAAGTTCGTCACGTAATAATTTCACATAGAATTAGAGATTAATGATTTTCGGATTTTTTCCGTTACTTATGCTATGGGACCTTCCTTCGTGCCAATTTTCAAGATTCTAGGTCAACGGGAAATATTCTATAGGTTTTGATGAGTGAGAGTATAAAAAAATACGTGACTTTTTTATCTTTTTATTGCATTGAATTAATTTGATACCTCTAGCCGTTCCTGAGAAAAAGGGTCTTGAATGACAGACAGACATACATACAGGCAGACAGACCCTAAAAAGCACCTGACACTAAACCTACTGAATACGAAACACCGAAGTTAATTTGATTAGATTTGGACCATGTTCTTTAGACACAAGTAAATGGAACAGTAATATGAAAAATGGAATATTTATGCCAGATCCAGTATAATTTGCGAAATCACAGTTGAATGTTATTAAGGCTTTAAATGAGTGTGATGGCTGACTGATAGCAAAGCCATTACTCCTGTTGAATCAATTCTAATGATGAAAGGAAGGAACTCACACTGAAAACGCACACTGTGTGATTTTGTTACGTCGAGTTCCGGATGAACGCAAACCACAGTCGTACGAATCTAACAAGCCAAAATTGTTTGTCTTTCTCTTTCATTCTGTTGAATAACAATCTATATACAGGTGATTTATTAGCTCACCGACAAACTTTGACAGATTAAAGCTCATTTAATGTTCATCTAATTAAAAAAACGAACGAACGTTTTGTTATTAACAATAAAAAAACAACGAATGTGTTAATAAGTTTAATTCCTTTAATATAGGTATTCGCAATTAAAATCACAGTAGCTGACATCTGGTGTTCAAATCCAAACCGTCGTGTATGGGGTCTACGAGAAAAAAAAATGGCAGCTTCCGTAAGGTCTTTTTGTTCCATTTGACTCAAACCAACGTATTTATAAATATCAATGTATGTTAATGTTCAATCTGACATTGCTGACATAAAAATCGAACCTCATTAACTTAAAAATTTACTTTACTTGCAAAATCATTCAAACCATCATTTCGTCCGAATTGCTGACATTTATATTCGCTTTTAATTCCGAATATAATTTTTTTTATTAAAATTAGATGAGTTTGTCGGCGAGCTAATAAATCATCCCGTATTCATTCATTTATGAACGTATTAATATTTAAAAATTTGCTCGTATAACAGTTTAATATAAAAGTATAGTCATCTTATTATTTGTTTTTACTTCCCACCTCTACTATGGTAGGGAAGTACCTAATGGATTTAGTCCGAAAAAAATATTTCGAGATTTTAACAGATTTAAAATCATTTTCTGATTGATGTCTGTATGTGTGTGTGTATGTGGTCAATTTTTCGCCTTCGATATCGTAAAAACGGAACAACATACGGCCATGCCGATTGTTCTATTGTGTTTATCAGCCTTTAACTTAGATCTGATTAGATTTTGAGTCAAATCGGTTCAGTGGATCCTGAGATATTAAAAAAACGTTCTCAATGTCACGTATTAACATAGGTAAAAAAAAAATATAAATGAATTCTAGATGTTATAATATGAAAAAAATGTAAATATTTTTTTTCTCTAAAATGTATAGTTTTCGAGAAAAAAATTATTTTACTAAAAAAAATAAAAATTATACGTAAATCAAGGTAACCATGATTTTTGCTATAATAAGCTAGCCATCAGTAGATCACCAAACAAAAAAGAGGGCCATGCTTTTTTTCAAAGAATAAAAAAAAAGTGTTAAATTGTAAATTGTGTTTTAAAGACCACCAACAGCTAAGGTTATTTGGGCCTAGCACCAATTCATATTTTCAGTTCATTATTTTTTTTTGTTTGTTTTTTTTAATAATAAATTGAAAATCGAATTGACACTTTTACCAGCTCTCGGGCTAGAACCCGGGAACTGGGGACTTGTAATAGAGGAACCAAACAACAGTACCGCTACACAAGAGTGTTTATTTTTTGCAAATATTTACTAGGTGGGAAGTATAGGACTGGTCATCAGTCTAATTTTTACTTCCCACCTCTACTATGGTAGGGACGTAATGGATTTAGTCCGAAAAAAATATTTCGAGATTTTAACAGATTTTCACGTTTTGAGACCCTAGCAATTGTTTAAGATCATTTTCTGACTGATGTCTGTATGTGTGTGTGTATATGTGTGTGTATATGTGTGTGGTCAATTTTTCGCCTTCGATATCTTAAGAACGGAACAACATACGGGCATGCCGATTGTTCTATTGTGTTTATCAGCCTTTAACTTAGATCTGATTAGATTTTGAGTCAAATCGGTTCAGTGGATCCTGAGATATTCAAAAAAACGTCCTCAATGTCACGTATTAACATAGGTAAAAAAAAATATAAATGAATTCTAGATGTTATAATATGAAAAAAATGTAAATATTTTTTTTCTCTAAAATGTATAGTTTTCGAGAAAAAAAATATTTTACTAAAAAAAATAAAAATTGTACGTAAATCAAGGTAACCATGATTTTTGCTATATTAAGTTAGCCATCAGTAGATCACCAAACAAAAGAGGGCCATGCTTTTTTCAAAGAATAAAAATTAAATTGTGTTTTAAAGACCACCAACAGCTATGGTTATTTGGGCCTAGTCAAAGAATAAAAAAAAAAAAGTGTTTATTTTTTGCAAATATTTACTAGGTGGGAAGTATAGGACTGGTCATCAGTCGAATTTTTTTACTAACGATCAATTAAAATCACAGACATCTTGATTGAGCAGCGCTAATGTCCTCAGTTGTCGATCGTCTATAATCCACAATCTTGATTAGGCAGATAAAAAGGTCGTTAAAGTGATTAAAATTTTATTCAAATATTTACTCATCTACCATTTATTTATATTTATTACCAATGTTCATATGTGTCCTTGATAACTTCTTTCAATTAATAGAATTTTTTTTAACGCTGATTAAGCAATTCAGAATTTTATTGGATGAGCAGCCAATTACATAATTGATTCCTGCAATATCGGAAAAATTCATTTTACTAACCATAGTCACAGCCAGGAATCTAGCCTGAACCTTGCCACTATCGCAGCGGAATGAGTTTACAATACTTAACCGTGACA
The DNA here is from genome assembly GCA_039654895.1 of Mongoloraphidia duomilia. NCBI lineage: Eukaryota > Metazoa > Arthropoda > Insecta > Raphidioptera > Raphidiidae > Mongoloraphidia > Mongoloraphidia duomilia. The sequence continues at coordinate 18,230,186 of CM077520.1, forward strand.
TGATTACCAATCTAACATTCTCTCTATATGCAAGGAATCAATTGATTTTCCACTACATGTGAATTTTAATTAAATATAGCTAGGTTGATGATATTAATCATCGGTATAGCGAGAGCTAATCATGGAGGTGAAATTATTTCAAACTTTTAAAATAATTTCACTTACATGATGAGGCTCAGTCCGCCGCGATAGCTCGACAGCAGATCGGATTGTTAGGTGATCTGTCGGTTGTTTTAGGAAATGATCCTGACAATGTCGATCTGCTGTTTCGATTTTTAAAGGAAACCGGTCTTGACCGGTTTATTTGATTTTAATTATTTGTATACATTTAGGCCCCTTTACAGCCTTAATGGTTTTTTCTTTTTATATTTCTACATTATATTATATGACATATTTTATTTGTACTTATTATGCTTTTATTTTTTTGTATGTCAACTTTTGATTTTGCTTTGGTTTTATTGTTTTTGATTTTCTTTTGTTTACTTTTTTATTTTTAGACGCTAATGACCTCTGTTGTCGAGCGTCTATAATCTACAATTCATTCATTCCGCCGCGATAGTGGAAAGGTTCAGGTTAGATTCCTGACTGTGACTATGGTTAGTAAAATGATTTTTTCCGATATTGCAGGAATCAATTATGTAATTGGCTGCCCATCCAATAAAATTCTTAATTTCTTTCAATATTTCAGCATCAGCTTTATCTATAATGTTCTCAAATCTAATCAGATCTAAATGCTGATAAATACAACAAAAAACTGCATGACCGTTTGTTGCTCCGTTTATACGATATTATACAGTATTAGGTACACATTCACAGACATCAATCTGCAATTAATAGTCTTAAATGTTCCTAAGGCATCAAAACATGAAGATTCACTAAAATCCCGAAAAAGCGGTATCTACGATGTTAACTCATATGGTAAGTTATTTTGGATAATTTTGGTCCAAAGTTTCCTTAACTTCTGAAAGAGCGAGTTATCTAGAACTTCGCTTGTACCTGTGTCTTAGAAGAGTTTTGCAGTTTGATCTGCAGACTGATTATTAAATCTTTGTTGATGTGGATAAATGACAAACCTCTAAATTACTTCGTTTAAAACTTTTTAATTCATTTCTTGCTAATGGCAGTACATATAACTAATAGACAAGTGTAATATGTTTGACTAAGGTATACATATACTATACATAGATATAATACTGGATAGGTGTGTAAGTGTTCTTGTGGGTCTGTGTTGTCGCAAGCGAGTCAGCAAACAGAGAGGAAGAAAGGCGGTGAACAAACCAAAACACTACAGTTGAGTCTGCCGCTTTTAAAAGCTTCTCTTTACAACCAGTCGTAACGCCCACGCGCAAACAAAACACAAACACTCGCATACACATTCACGTTTGTGCTATTTATAGGTACACAGATTTGTATCGAAACTTTTAAATTTCGGTTATGTAAACCTACTTCTAAAATTAACAATTTTGGAAAATTGGGAATAAAGAACATTGCCTGATTTTGCTCCAAAAGTTGTACAGAGCAAACATTAGTGGGAATCATAAAATTTTGTCATAAATAACAACTTTTTCCATTGCACTAAAGTTATTTATCTTGGAGGAACAGAAGAGGAGCTAGGAGCTAGTTGTAAGGGAGATAAGTAATAACAGAGGTTTTTTAGCGCTGGGCCAATGGTTAAAAAATAATGATCTATTTCTCAACTGTAAAAAATCGATATTTTTAAGATTCAGCATATCTAACAAAAATTTAGATTCCAGTCTATTAATAAAATAAAATGACTCTAGTATTGCCCAGGTTCCTAATACTAAATTTCACGGTGTTGAAACCGAAGTTTAATTAGCAATGTCACATGAACAATTTATGTAGCAAATTGGCACCATTATGTTATGTTTTGAGACAACATTTTCTGTCCAATGTCCATCTTCATATCTTGAAAACTTATTACTTTGCACATTTCCATTCCTTTAGATATATTATGAAATATTTGCCTGGGGAATGTCAATGAATTTCATAGGATATTCAAGTTACAAAAAAGAGCAATTCGATCTAATACTAGGTCTAAACTGTCATCACAGTTGTTGTAGGGAATCATTTATGAAGCTCAACATATTAACGGTACTATAAGCTTGTATATTGTAAGTTTACAACTACATCTAAAATAAAACTTTACTAACTTCGAAACACTACAACAAACTCAAGATTACAACACTAGGAACACGCTGATGCTATCTATTCCTAGGCACAAACATACGTTTTTCGAAAAATGAATATATTATATGGGAATAAAAGGATTTTTGTAACACATTTCGGGCCTCTATTCGGCTGCTTAAAATAATATACAGGGTGTCCGGATTTCAAGTGTACATAGGCGATTTCCGATTTCCGCGCGCATTGCTCTCCAAATTATTTTATACAAAAATGCTTTAAATAAGATATAAAAATGTCAAAATTACCTCAAAAACAGATAGCGATAGCCATGAAACTTGAACAAAATGATGACGTTTTAGCTGTCAGGATAATTTCTAATCATTTTGTTCAAGTTCCATGGCTATCGCTATCTATTTTTGAGGTAATTTTGACATTTTCATATCTAATTTCTGCCGTTATAAAGCATGTAAAAATTCATCGTATTTATTGATTTAGATGCAGAATTTTAAGCCCTACAACATTTATTTGAAGCATTTTTGTATAAAATAATTTGGAGAGCCATGCGCACGGAAAAACTGTTTTTCCATGTTAATCGCCTATGTACACTTGAAATCCGGACACCCTGTATATGCACGCGTACAATAATGCAATATTTTATGCCATACGACATGCGTAAAATATAGACTGTGACGTGAGCGTACAATAATGCAATATTTTATGCCATACGAAAGTATGGGTAGCGTGCGTAACGAAGTAAAGAAATATTAGATCACGGCCAATATTTTTAGTATAATATGTGGTGCTGTCAGTGAATTTAAGGTGATTGACAATAATTAAATAAAGCTCTAAAGTTAAATGTTGTAGATAAATATTGTAAAGTATAGACCCTCGACAACAGAGTTGAATGTTGTACATTTCAAATATGTGTTACAAAAAATACAATTAAGACGTATAACTTAATTGTGCTATCACTTGAATTGATTCCTCGCTAGGCACTTGGTAGAACATGATTAAATACAATGAAAAAAAAAACACTTGAAAATTCTTCAAGTGTCTTTTTTCTTTGTATTTAATTGTGCTAATTGTATGAAGTATAACCTACTATATAAACTGCCAAATCACTTAAAAATATGCAAATACAAGATTTTTTTATAAAAAAGCTTATTATTTCGTTCAAGAATTTTTATCCAATTTTAGTGTACTTACTTTTATCTATTGTTTTTTTTAAATGCCGTTGTTATATTTTATACAGGGTGTTCGGATAAAGGTATTCAGAAATCCAAAGGCATGTAGTACTCATCAAAATAAAGTTCATATAAACTTTGTCTCAAAAACGCTTCCTAAGGGTGCTACAACTCCTTTGAGGGGCTTCTAAAAACGATGTTTTTCTCACGTACTTCGAGAACTGTTCAATATAAACTAATAAAATTTTCTATGATGTAATACTTTTTTGTTTTTTAACAAAATAGTAAACCTTAAATTTCAAAATTTTTCAGGGGCGTTCCTACATGGGAGTGTGTCAGGAATGCCGCCCTCTTATTTTCTTTGCATGTCATTTTTTCACAATTCTGATAAAAATCTTCAAATTTTCAAGCAATTTTGCTTTAAAAAGATGCTCTTTCTAAAACTTCATAAATTGAACCGTTCTTGATATAAATTAATTTGAAAATTAGTATGCACGATTACAAAATAGTTCATGTGAAGAGATTCATGTCACTCCGGGAATTTTTTAAAGGGTGCGTTTCAATTTGAGGAGAATGGCTCGAATGTGTGTTCAAAATAATGGAGGACATGTAGAACATCTTTTTAACAAGCTCTTAAAGGGGCTGTAGCCCCCTTAGGATGCGTTTTTGGAACAAAGTTTATATGAACTTTTTGGCTTATTTTGATGAGTATACTACATTTAGCAATAAAATACTGTATATAATACTTATGTCAAATTTCCATTACAGTAATTCTTGCTTTATTTCAATGGGCGCCTTAGGTGCCTTACAACTAATTAGTTGTTTAATAAGATTTAAAATATATTATAGTTATCTCCGAACGGAAGATAATTTTCAAAAAAACATTTTTTAATACAGGATTGAAAGTTACTTATTTTCTATTCTTGAGATAAACTAAGATAAATATGGAATTGTAGATACACGACAAGGGAAACCCCTGTCAGATTATAACATCTGCACCAACGGCAACCAGCAGATCCCTATTGCACCACCTCAAGATAAATTACTTGATTTCACACTCCCCGACTCGTATGTAGTCTAAATCCGCGCTATGCGTTCATTTACAAAATAGATTTCGACCCTTTGAATTTACTCAATAAAGAAAATGATTTCTGGATTCCAGTCGATTTTATTCATTCTTTACTTCTTTGTTCGGAGTTTCTAGCAGTTTGACGCTCATAGGTTTATTTATGGTATATGTTCACTAGGTATACGTCAATAATCCTTTTGGCACTCCGAATTATGGGGCAGAAGTTTCCCTGTAACAATTTTTATTCCATTCTTTATGTAAACCGGCGGAAATATAATATGTGATGTTAAAATAGTAGATTGCATTTACCGTATGCTAAAACGAGATTTAAAGTCACGAGTCATTACGCACGACATATACCTATAATCTATATGGAATTTTTTTGCCATACCCACTATAAAATAGCTGCTTTTCACTTCATTTTCAGTATTTTCAAAACTTTTTTACTGTTTATTTTGTGTCGCCAAATTCACTCTATAGTAGGCCGTTAGTAGTAATAGCGAGCGGATTAGACCGAATAAACATAAATAACTATGAAAATTGTTTACTTTCCACACTAGTATGTTTGAAAACACTTTCAACATATCTGCCTGTTAAGTGACCCTACATGCATGTATAGGTACTGGCCTGTGTTGGGTCAGTTAACAGGTAATTGTATGGATATTTCACACTAGTGTGGAAACTAAATCATTTCCATAGCGATTTATGTAAGTATATTCTCCCTGATCCGTCCGCCATTACATACTCCTGTGCGTGCCTCCGCCTCGGCCTACTATAAAAGTTAAGTTGGCGACGCAAATGGACTGTCAAAAAGTTTTGAAAATACTGAAAATGAAGTGAAAAGCAGTTATTTATAGTGGGTATAGCAAATTTATACCATATACAGGGTGTCCCAAAATTGCTGGGACACAGAGCTACCAGCTGTAGTAGGGGTCAAAATAAGTCGATTGGACCCAATTTATTTATATACCAAAATGTAACGTTTGCCCGTGAGAAGAGTTCAAAGTTTACATAAAATTTTGTATATAAAATTTTGTATTACAATTTTATAAAACTTGTACTAAGTAGGAATATTTGTTAGCATTATTTAAAACATTTTTTTCCTTCGGAACTATGCGGAATACGAAATTTTTACAAGAGGAACAAAATGAAGATAATTAATCAGTCTTCTCGCTAAAAAATTGAGAACCGTATTACCACCCCTAAGAAAGTTCTGAAAAAAATGTCAGGGGGTGAGGGTGGTTTTAACCCTTCTACAATTTCTTTTGGGTTTCTTTGATTACCGAAAGATGAGTAATCCTCTAAAATGCACTTTTGTCAAATTCCATTCAATTTGTTTCACTCATTTCTGAACAGCGTGCAAAAATGTGTTTTTTTATGTAAACTTTGAACTCTTCTCACGGGCAAACGGTACATTTTGGTATATAAATAAACTGGATCCAATCGACTTATTTTGACCTCTACTACACGTGGTAGCTCTGTGTCCCAGCAATTATGGGACACCCTGTATATCTCGTGCGTAATGACATTATGTCCGTGTGACTGTTAAAATTCGCAGTGTTAGCTTTAACATACTGTCACTAACTCGTCAGTAATTACGACACTAGATATACAATCGACTTTTATACAACTCTTTTAATGGCTGATGATGATGATGTTCCGTATGATCCCTTTACAGGATATTGATGACCACTTTTATACTCGTAATATTTTTTTTTCTAAACTTTCTAGGGTTACTTCATTTTCCATATTCTGAAAATGTTCTTGTTTTTTTTAAGTAAAATTTCTTTAGGCGCACCTTGAGGGTAACAGATCTTTTTTGAACGGAAGTAACAAGTAATGTTTTACAAGCGGATACAGACAGACGGAGATTTTATTATTTTCACTATAGCATAAATATAGCGGCGTACTGTCAGGTTTCGGTGGCGTAGTGGTTAGAACGGCTGCTTCATACGCAAGACGTCGCGTGTTCGAATCTCCGTGCAGCACCATTAATTTTATCCCGCGAAGTTTTCTGAATTATAATATTATTTGGCCGATCTGGCTTCGCCCGAGTGAAAAAAGTTATCTCAGAAACTATTCATCCGATTGCGATGAAACCTTGGTAAGTTGTTGTCCGCACGCCCGCGAAGGTTTCTGAATTATAATAATTGGTCGGTCTGGTTTCGCCCGAGTGAAAAAAGTGATCTCAGAAACTACTCATCCGATTGCGATGAAACTTCGGTGAGTTGTTGTGCACACACTCGCGTAGGTTTCTGAATTATAATAATTGGGCGGTCTGGCTTCGTCCGAGTGAAATAAGTTATCCCAGAAATTAGTAATCCGATTGCAATGAAACTTTCCTAAGTTGTTGTGCCAACGCCCAAGAAAGTTTCTGAATTATAACAATTGGCCGGTCCGACTTCGCCCGAGTGATAAGTTTTACTTCAACCGCACGTAAAGGTTAAATGCACTCTTTTTTTTAATTCATTCTTCAAATATTCATTTTTCAGTTTTTCTATTTCGAGATTATTGGATTTATTCCAATTCTTCTCCTTTTTAGTGTATTTGCCATATGGCACATACACTATTGGCGTCGGTCAGATCTAGGGGTCGGACCAAAATTTCTCGACGTTTCATAGCCTCCTGAACAATTTGGCACCATTTTTGGAAATGTTTATATATACTATATATACTATATATGTATATATACTATATATATATATATATATATATATATGTGTGTGTGTGTGTGTACGGGCTATAACTTTCGAAAGAGTTAATTGATTATGACGAAATTTGGTAGGCACGTTGGAATCCATCACCGCACGAAACCTATTTAAAATGGGCCCAATCGGACCATTTTAAGGGTGGTTTTTAGGGGTTGAAAAATGTTTTTGGGCCCAAAAATACCGAAAAAATTTTCAGAAATGTTTCAAAATTGAAATTTAACCCTTTAGTGAAGATCAAAATGTGCTACTAAAATTTTAATAAAATCGGCCCGACAGAACTGGACTTACGAATTTTATAAAAACACTAGTTTGCGGATAGTGATTTACTTACTGAAGGCTGCATTTAATTTGGTACAGAGGTTGCTTTGATAATAATATTGAAATTAAAAAAAAAAATATTTTAAGGGATGTATTAAGGGGTTATTTTTTTTATTTTGTCCAAAAACAAACTTAAGTTCACATATTAAAGCCACAAGTCCTGTATTAGCAAATACACTATATTGTCGGCAGGGTTTAGCACTGCGATCCGAGTTTTTTTTACCATGGTTGTCCCGGGCAATATACGATGGTGGGTTGCCATTATCTTCCATCGAATATCGCTATTTTAATGAATATCGCAGTAAATTGGATACTTTTTTTACTGTGATTAGTTAATAGACACGCGACTTATACCTACAGTTCGTGAGGACTTCTTGACCGTATACAAAATTCAATATCCTATTTAGTGCTTACATGTTGTTGGTGCACTTACAAACTGTGTGCACGGTAGTTTCCTCTATCCTTTAGCACTTGCAATGGAGTGCACTCTTGGGAATGCCCCGCTTGTGCAAACAATTGAGATGAAAGTGTCCCGTTTGTAATCCTATGAATAGTCGGTTATTCCTACCATTCACACTACCTATAACAACAGCCGCGAATTATGTGTCGAGGAAGTGTAACAAACACTAAACTAAAAGTTACAATTTTATAAATATGTATCTACTTAGGTATCCCCTTACTAAATAAGAATTGTTTAAGGATGTATGGCACCTATCTCATATCTGAAATAAGTGCACAAAATTTCTGAACGGCTTACTAAATAGTTTAAAAAGATATATAATAAATTATAAAATTAATATGAGCTCTTACGGAAAAATCGCGCTTTCATTAGCGGTAAAAGACATAGTAATATCACACATTTTTTTAGGTATAGTCATCTAGTTTAAGGTTTTAGTTGTTTGCCCCTTGTCAATTACAGCATATCCCAAAAAAAACCCGGAAAACCACAGAGATACGAAGTAAATGACCTTTTACAAACAAATCTTTATTATTTGCTCCTAATATTCCAATTTCAGATAAATAATTTAAAAGTAAGTAAGCCCATATTCGAGCATTTTTCGAAATTCAACCCCTAAGGGGGTAAAACGGGGGTGTAGGATTTTTTGACTAATCAACGCATAGATCAAACCGCTGAAGCTATAAATTTGAAATTCAACATACTAACTCTTCTTTAAAAATAAGCAAACGTGTATTCGAGAATTTTTTTTAAATTCAGCTGTAAGGAGTAAAACGAGGGTATAAGATTTTTTAACTAATCAACGCCCAGACCAAACCGCTGAAGCTATAAGCTTGAAATTTGGACAGTATAAGGCCCTTTGGTGACGTAAGCATCCACTAAGAAAGTATTTTTCGATATTCAACCCCTAAGGGCGTCAAAAGGGGGTGTATTGCACAGCCTAAATCACATGAAATTGTCAAGTTATGTTCCTTAGGAGTTGATTATTCCGAAAAATCCTTTCTTAGTGCATCTTTACAGCCTGTAAGGAACATAACTTACAAATTTCATGTTTTTATCTTCAGTGGTTAAGGTTGTGCAATGCACCCACTTTTGACGCCCTTAGGGGTTGAATTTGGAAAAATCCTTTCTTAATAGGTGCTTACGTCACCAAAGGAACCAACTGTCCAAATTTCAAGTTTATAGCTTCAGCGGTTTGATCTGGGCGTTGATTAGTCATGCTGTAATTGACAAGTGGCAAACAGCCAAAACCTTAAAGTAGATGACAATACCTACAAAAAAAATGTCTGACTCTTAAAATTCCACGGGGGGGAGGGTTTGTATACGCTGGCCCATGGTCTACGATCCCTATATCCACAAAGAATTCACGTAACCCATTAAGTAGTGAATAATAATTTTTGTTAATAATACAATCTGCAGACTATGCCATCGTGATGTTAAACGTCAAACGATTGTTAGACTATATAAGGAAAAAATCAGAAGCCGCTGTCAGGACTTGAACCCGAAATTCCCTGTTTGTTGAGTTACACTGTGTGAGTATTTGGTAACTCAACCAGCCGGAGATTGGGAATTTCGGGTTCAAGTCCTGACAGTGGCTTCTGATTTTTTCCTTATATAGCCTAACAATCGTTTGACGTTTAACAATCATAATGGCATAGTCTGCTGATTGTATTGTTAAAAAAATATTATTCACTACCTCGTGTGAATTCTTTGTGGATATAGAGATCGTTGTTGATTTAATAATTATTATATTGTTGTCCACGAATAGCTCAAAAATAATTATTGCTGAAAAGTATTAAACAAATGGCGTACTTTAAAAAACGCGTGTTTATGCTTGGCAACAGTGTTCTCATACATAAACATTTTTAACATATTATTACAGCCCACTTTTGAGAACTAACCATTGAAATTGATAGATTTTTTTCCCTTTCAAATGCGACGGAGCCTATGTCTTTGCTATATTAGTACGCAGTCATATGTTATATAATTTATATATGTGTGTTGGTGTGACAACCTGTACCAGGGTAAAAATTTTAGCTAAAAAATGCAGTATGCTCTTGTCTTGTCTAATATCAAGACTCCAGATTGTTTTCAAGAGTCTAGATTAACCGAGTGGTTTACTTTACTTACTACTTCTACTTAGTTTATCTAGACTCTTGAAAATTGTCTAGAGTTTTGGCAAGAGTCTTGATCTAGATAAAGCAAGTCTTGTCTTGTCTTGAAAATTCAAGACAAGACTTTTGCAAGTCTTGTCTTCAAAATCTAGACAAGACAAGACAGGAGTCTAGAAAGTCTAGATCTAGACGGCAACACTACTTACGAGTAAATGACATTATGTTAACAGTGCATATGAGTCATAATAATATCATTATGCACGAGATATATGGTATTTTTTGTCATACCCACTATGAAATAGCTACTTTTCACTTCATTTTCAGTAATTTAAAAAAATGTTGACAGTTCATTATGGAAGTGGTTTGCTTTCCCACACTAGTGAGGAAAAGATTCGTTCCCGCACACCGGCCTGCCGCACCGGACTGGTATCTTTTAGTATAGTTACTTAGATACATATTTGTGCCTGTGACTATACGTGCCATATAAGCGGAACTTGACCATTATTATATTGTGAATTATTATATTGTCTATTAGATTGATAAATTTCCCCTACGTACTTTATAGAGCAGTGATACCCAACGCACCATGGCGCCCACCAAAACATTTACATGCATCTGTTAAATAATGAAGTGTGAACAATTGCTGATCTATGTTTTAGTAAGATTTTGCGTCAGTCTTGAAAAGCTAATTAACCTTGCCACATTCTTCTGAAAAGTTAAGTGGGGGCAGTATAGCCTAGTGGTTAGCATGCTTGGCGCCGCAACCTCTAGACTGGACTGCCGTGGGTTCGAATCCCACCTGCGCTCATGGATGTTTTGTGATGTTATTTAGTTTTAAGTTAGTTGTTATTTAGTGTAGTTGAAAGACACTAATGACCTTAGATGTTGACGCTTCTATAATCTACAATAAATAAAATGAAAAGTTAAGTGGTTCTTGGCAAAAAATAGGTTAGAGACCACTGCTATAGAGCATAGATCATACATTTTAAGCTACAGTGACACTTGAAACAATATTCTTGTTTGAAATTAAATGCCATACAACTATTAAGCCGTATCAGTATAAAAACGATATACAGGGTGAGCGTGAGAGACATAAAGTGTTACAAGCTAATATCTGAGAAAGTGTTGGTTGTAGCAAATAAAATTTCGCATAAAAACTGTTTGGTATCAAAGGGCACGTATATTGGTAAAATAGATTTTCTTCTCGATAGATATGCTGAGATTGGGTCAAGGTCACCTCCAATTTTTTTTATCAGACTATGTGGATTTTTTCACGGAATCTTATTGAGACGAATTCAACGACCTAAGACAAAAGGTTATTCAAGGTCATAAAAAAAGAAGTTGTGTAATATGAATATAATTAAAACGTTACTATCAAGAAGCCTTGTTACGCACCGTGCTACAACGTCACAACAAACGATTCGAATGAAATTTATTACCTAACCAATGTACACATTAAATATAAATTTTGAAACTGCAAGGTGCGATGTTGAATTTCGAAGGACATATCGTAATAGTAGATTGTATATCAAGTGGCGTAATGAGGTATATTACTGACAAGTAGTGATAGTACACACGAGTCATAATATTATTACTCACGAGATATATACAGATTGTATCAAATTAAACCTGTGCATAGGGCATTCTGTGTGTAAGACAGAGATTGATACATAAAGCAATAAGTAAGAATGAGATAAATGATCGCTAGTAGGATGTTACGTGGTTACTGTAAATTAAACTGATAAAAGATTTACATTTTTACAGCATAGAAGGAGCGAAAAAACAAAGATGACGAAGATGACGAAGTTGTATAAATATTATTTATTTACAGTAACCACGTACCATTCTATTAGCGATCATTTATCTCATTCTTACTTATTGCTTTATGTATCGATCTCTGTCTTACACACAGAATGCCCTATGCACAGGTTTAATTTGATACAATCTGTATAGTGTATTTATACAATGAGCAATAGCTGCTTTTCATTTCATTTTCAGTATTTTCAAAAATGTTTGACAGTTCATTTTGTGTCGTCAATCGTCACTTCTATAGTAGGCTGAGAGTAGCTATCAGTTAATAATAGCGGGCAGATCAGAGCGAATAAGCATAAATCACGATGGAAATGGTTCGCTTTCCCACACTAGTGTGGGAAAGTTCCATTTCAGCACACCGACCTGTCAAATGTCACGTTGCATGCATACATGCATGCATGTAAAGAACTGGGTGTGGCAAAAAAATAATAACCCAATATAACAATTATACAAAATAACGTTACGTAGATTTCGTTCTGTATGTAATATACACATTTTTAAAATGTTGGTATAAAATCAAATTTATCTTATTTTCCTGCGAGTTGTTATTTTTGCTAAAAGCTTTTCCAGCTTTCCCAGGAAACTTTATTACGATTTTATGAATACCCACGATAAAATTTAATTACATAGCTCACGTGCACTGCACGAGTGTATCAGAATTGCCATTTGCCATTGATTAAATATTTTGTGTACTGTATTTTGTGTCAGTATTTGTTTTTAATTCACAAAAATCAGATAAATGTTTGCATATTTTGTCGATGATTACCTCAATCAGTGTCAATAATGAATTAATTGATAGCTTGATGATGTCTCTCTTAAATTAACAATTAGAAAAGGTCATTGACATTTTTTTGTTAATCAAAATGTTTTAATTCCAATAATTAATTTCGCAGTATTGAACGGCCGAAAAAATGTCCGTTTTCAGGCCCTCGAATTTAGAACCGAATTATACAGCACGCGTCTAAAGTGTTCCCCATTTTAAGTTTTAAACGAATTGAGTTAATGAGCTCGGGCAACATCGAAGCAAAAATTTTTCACAAACTATTTTTGAAGATAAGTTTGTTTTTAGAAATTTAAAAATGGAGCCGAGCTCGCCAGGGGCACTATTAATTCAAAATGTTTAGATAGAAGGGGAGATATTTCAATTTTCGTTTAATAATTGAAAATCGATTTCCAGTTTTAACATTTTAAGGAAACAAACAAAAATTTTGAAAAAGAAATCCCACCACGGTTATCATAATAATATTACAAAACAAGAATCCAGTATGAAAAGTATCCGAGTAAAACATGTTAAAGTTATATATAAATGTTTGTTTGTTTCTTTGAAATCTTCAACTTTCCTGAATTTTAAATCTGCTTTTAATCTATTCATAACTAGAGAACGGACAATCGGATTTTCAATTTCTTTTAAACAACTGTGAAGGCTGTAGGTAGAGAATTGAAATAGCTTTCAAATGAGGTGCAACATTTTTAGTTAAAGTGTCCTGGAGCCATTTTTGAATTTCAAAAAATAAATTTATCTTCAAAAGATAATTTATGTGATAAACTTTTGCCTTAATTTTATCCGAAATCTTTAACTTAATTCGTTCAAAACTTAAGAGGGGGGATACTTTAGACGCACACTGTATGTCAAATGAAGAGACTAATCACAGAAAAAAATTATCTTGAACATATGATTTCTTTTAGAAATACCGACGGTCAAGTGATTACTCTGAATTCAGCAAGTATGACTTTAGATTTTTACTGAACTACAATGTTTATGCTGAACGAACGTCTGTGATAGTACATGTAAACGTTTTTTGAGTCGCTGATTATTTAAGCTTATTGTGGCGAACATACAATTTTTTGGATGGATCAAATGCAACATTATCCTCTGAAGGTGCCTAAAATTTAAATAAACAACTATATAAATGGAATTTATTTTCTTCAGCAGCAATTTCGTCGTCTTCAACTTTTTTTATTTTCCTATTTTAAGAGGGCCATTATTTGCAAAAACTATTTATATATTTATTTTACCGTGTCGGAAAATAATCAACACCGTCCGTTGGTATATGAATGCATGTAACATATAGTTTGAGGAAACGTAGTAAACACAGTGTATAACAGAATAACTGCTCCATGGTGAGTGAAAGAGTGGATTGAATTGGTAGGCAATCAGCGCAAGTGTTGCAAACGAAAATAAAGGAAATTTTCTTCTTTTCCATTGTCTCTTTGCTCTTTTCTTGGCGCAGCGATGGACCGTATCGGTATGCTTTTAACCTGTACTGAAAAAAAAAACGTTTCAAGTATTACATGTTCAATTTTTTATTGTCTTTGTTTTTTATTTCTTTCTTTTTCAGAATCACTGGGAGCGCTTGGATTGGTTTTGACGAAACTTGATGTACTATCTACTGGCAGGGTTGCCAGATGTCCGATATTCACCCGGATAGTCTGGTATTAGAATGTCCTTGTCTGGGTGAAAAATAAAAAGACCTCCGAACTATGCAGCGTCCGCTATTTGTGAAATCGTAATATAGCATAAATGCGACTTCAAAAAAGGAATCAGGGTGTCTCTGAAAATGATAAAATAATTTTCCCCTTCATTTTACAGTCACCTTCTCTAACCTACATTCAATTAGAAGTCGGCGTAAATAAATCACTCTGAGTATAATTGAGAAATAATTCCGCCGACTTCTAATTACATGTGGGTTAGGTAATGTAACTATAAAATGAAAATGAAATTATTTTATCCATTTCAGAGACATCATGTTTCCTTTTTGATGTCGCTTCAATTTTTTTTTTAATTTTTATTTAAATTTTATGAAATTTTCCGAGAAATTTTTCCCGAGTTCCAATCTTTCTAAGAACGCTCCTCAAAGATAGCTGAACAATTTACTACCCGTTCAATTTTTGAAGTAAAACTTCTTAGCTCGCGATATCGCAGAATTTTACGGAAATATGCGTGACATCAGCTGTACGTCACAAATTTGGTTAAAATACTATTGACCTGTAAACGATCACGTGACGTCACTAAACTAAAGCGATCAATGGCCACAAACTTCCAATAGACACGCTCGCTTCGTTCATATACATATGTACTTACCCATCGCCTATCTTAATTACATTTCAAACTTAGTTTTAAAATCTTTTAAAACTAAATTCTTATCTTACATCTTTTAAAACTAAATTCTTATCATATCACAAAATGCCATAAATCTTTAAAGTGCGTAAAAGTATTTTTTCAGTAAAATGTTCTTCGTCAACGTAAATTTCAACAAAATTTTATGGAGCAATATCTAATGACCTCTGTTGTCGAGCGTCTATAATTCACAATTCAATTCAATTCTGTTTTAGATATTTTCATATTTGACAAGTCACATTGTGCTGATAAATTCGATATTTATGTAGTGCGGTCCTGCTGGAACTAGCATTTTTGGTAGATATTCCGCACTGCCTGCAACACGGGGAGATCCCGCATGCTTTTTCGCACCGCGATTGATGACAACTCGTTGTCTTGTATCGTTCGTCTGTCAAGAGGAAATATTTTCATCTGCTATTTTCTCGAACCGTCTGTTATAATATGTACATTCGAGATGCATTTGTGTACAACAGACAGTCATTGTTTACTTATTCTTCTAGTTATATAATAAGTAACCACTCATATAGAAAACCAAGAATAACAAGCTGTATGCCTTTCAGTTTGCATAAAAATAATTTACATAGTATTGTTAAAATTTATTACTATATTATTACTATTATACGTCATAGAGATACTATAAATCAACAGTTTTATTATTATTTGGTGTATTTGCCATATATCGGTCCGACGGAAAGACCAAGGGGTACGGGCTATAACTTTCTAAAGAGTTAATTGATTTTAACGAAATTTGGTAGTCAGATTTGAATTCATCACCGCGCGAAGATTATTTAATATGGACACAATCGGACTGTTTGAAAGCTTGCTTTTAGGGGTTGAAAAAACATTTTGGACCCAAAAACACCGAAAAAATTATCGAAATTGTTTCAAAATTGAAATTTAACCCTTTAGTAGCAATTAAAAGGTGTCCCTAAAATTTTAATAAAACTTGCCCGACGGCTGAATTTTAAGAAAACACTAGTTTGCGGATAGAGAATTATACTTACTGAAGAGTGAAGGGTGTATATTATAATTTGGTGCAGATGCTGAATTGATAAAATGGAAGCAAAATATTGAAATTAAGAAAAAAAATTGTAATAAGGGGTGTATTAAGGGGTTACATTTTTTATTTTGTCCATAAAACCAATTTAAGTTAACATGATAAATCCACAATGCCTGTATTAGCAAATACACTTTTATCGGCAGGGTTTTGGCACTGTGACCCGAATTTTTATTGTTATTAATATTTACTTATTCCTCAGTTGTTTGACATACGTTATACAATTATTGTAAATATATAAAGAAAAAAACTCGGGTCGCAGTGCCAAAACCCTGCCGACAATATAGTGTATTTGCTAATACTGGAATCGTGGCTTTATTATGTGAACTTAAGTTTGTTTTTGAACAAAATAAAAAATTTAACCCCTTAATACATCCCTTAAAATAATATTTTTTTTCTTAATTTCAATATTTTTATCAATGCAATGTACCAAATTAAATACACCCTTCAGTAAGTAAAGCACTCTCCACAAATTTCACAAATAAGTGTTTTCATAAAATCTGTAAGTCCGACCCTGTCGGGCCGGTTTTATTAAAATTTTAGCAGCACAATTTGATCGTTACTAAAGGGTTAAATTTCAATTTTGAAACGATTCTAAGAATTTTTTCGGCATTTTTGGGCCCAAAAACATTTTTAACCCCTAAAAACCACCCTTAAAATAGTCCGATTAGGCCCATTTTAAATAGGCTTCGTGCGGTGATGGATTTCAACGTGCCTACCAAATTTCGTCAAAATCAATTAACTCTTTCGAAAGTTATTGCCCGTACACACACACACACACACACACATACACACACACACATATATACATATATATATATATATATATATATATATATAAACAGCCATTTCCAAAAATGGTGCCAAATTGTTCAGGAGGCTATGAAACGTCGAGAAATTTTGGTCCGACCCCTAGGTCCCGCCATCCGACCGACGCCAACTGTTTTTAAATTTGATATCGTTTAAACAGAGGTCGGAAAGAGTCTCTATAATATGCAAACGATATCAGTCTAAATTATTCTCTTTTGCACAATTAGAATATCGCCAATACGAATGGAGTTTCCCCAACTTAACGTGGATTGGATACAACCAAAGTAATGTTTTAAAATAAAATATAACAGAATCAATTTAGTTAGTAAGAATTTAATATTATTACTTACTGTTTTTTTCAAAATGGCGTTCTGGGGCGAATGCGTTTGCTTCTCAAAAATAACATTTTAGTTATATAAAGCGTGATGGAGGAAGGGACTTTTGACGCGACTATAATATGAGAATGCAATACGTAAGATATTTCATCGTTGCTTTTTGATCTAAATGTCAAATCTGCATTTGGGTGGGTTGGATGTCGCGATGCTTGGTGCATCACGGGTTTATTAAATTCTTTAAGCACTCAGACTGACGGTGGTACGACGGCTGCAATGGCAATGTGTCGCTTTCTTCGTCTCTTCGTGAAGAATTGCACTCGACGACGGATGACAGCCTTTGCTCGCTGTTGCCTGACAGTGCAACTGGTTGATGTATGGTTATTGATTGTCTGTCTGTCTACAGATAATATTTATTGCCACTGAATGTCTGTATTGCACACGTCTGGTTCCGGCTGTATATGTATTTTAATTTTAAAATTTAATCGCAAATCCCATTTTAGGATTTTTGCAGGTGTTGTCACTATAACCATTTACTACGAATGTACAGTGACGTAAAACAATGCGACATCTGTCAATTATAAATGTATTACAGTTCCCTGAAACGAAAATGAATAATTCGAAAAATTATTTGCGGTGAAGCCTTTTGTTAAGTTATACATACTACCTTTACTGGTTAAATGAGTACAGACTACATAACTGCAATTCCAGAGAAAACTTGAGAAAGTCTATTTATATCCATTATAAAAAATATGTATCACCGATACGAATTCAAAATTGATAACAATAAAACTAAAGCATAACTAATGTGACCCAATCAAAGATAAATGCAAAAAAACAAACCTTACGTATCGATCAAAACGGAAAATTAGTAATAAAAAAACGAATGTGATTAAGACAAGTACAATCAAAATGAATGCTGGTCCCACGCTGGGCGCCAAAATAAGAATTTAATCAAGCGCGGGCTTGATTGAATTCTTATTTATTTTATGAGCAAAGATGCAAAGAGATGCACAGCTAGTTCAATTTTATTTTTAGAGAGTAGTTGAGGAGTTAGTAATCAAAGTGAACAAACTTTTAACGTCAAATGACACTAATTTAGCTTGGGGAGGCAATATAGTATAAGTCTATACTCTCTAAAGATGAACTAATTGTCCGAACGACGCCATCGGTCGGGAACACCGTTAATATCCGTTCGCACTTGGCTCAGGAGTGCGTGGTTTCCTCCAAGGTCGTGCTCACCCCGTCCTAATAAATTGCCCCCCATAGTTCCAACGATTATCATCTCAAGAGATAATATATACATTATACAGAAATAATAGCTACATCACGCTGAATTGGCGTGTGTATATGTGCTCAAAGTGGATTCAAATGTCTTTCTGAATTATTTGAATCCGTTTTAAAAAATACAATTTCTTGTATAAGAAGTGGCATGTAAATTTATTTTATTGTAATGCAATAAGATGAACTGAGAAATGAAATTAAAATTTTGCCTTTTTACAATTCTGAACACTTTTATATACAAAGAGACTTCAAAGTTTCGACTGACGAAAATGCTTTCAAACCGAAGTACCAATAACTAAGGTAGCGTGAAATAAATAGCTACTTATCCGTTTCCAAGTCGTAAATTATACATTCGTCTTTCATGTCACACTTACGGTTCCTTTTCATTCCATTTTTCGATTTTTTCTTAAACTACAGACGATTCTATCAGATATCAACGAATGTACAATCTTGGAGTAAGGAGCGTTTTTCTTTAGTCTGTACATAGACACATTACTCACGCTCAATTGTTTGTACATAATCTTCTTATAATAATATAATATTATCTTTATACTATACAGGATGTTTCAATAAACATGTGCCATCGCGTTTGGGGTGTATCCTCAACCAAAAATAACCAAAGATGCAGGCTGTTCAATTTTTTAAATTTTTTCGGTTTATTACTGATATCTACCTAAATAAAATTACGGTAAAATATGTTTGTCAATAAAACGGGGTGGAAACCTTCAAGAAGGACACGCTGTATCTCTGAAATTGCTAAAAACGTGTAACTAATCATAAATGCATAGCACCCGGGCGAAGCCGGACGGGAATGCTAGTAATATAATTATATTCCAGTGTCGTACCTACTGTGCAATGAAAAATTGGTAAATATATTTTGTTATTCAAACTTTTGGTGCAAAACCTTCCTAGTAAATATTATTACCAATTCTTTGGCGTTGTCCGACTAGCTAGAGCTACGAGGGTCGGGATCCTGTTGTCGTACATGAACTTACCTTGAGGTTGATGTAACTAAGTTAGGAGAATCCAGCTAAATAAAATTTTGTGGAAAAGCTAACGGAAAAAATGGGCGCCAAGTCAATAATTCTCCAATCGAGCAGTCCTTCCAGACGTCGACTTCGAATTGAAAGGAATCGTATCAAGGGTTTCGTGCATGCAATAATAGCACAAAAGTAACAAATGAAACAATAATAATTTAATGTGACAAAAAGCATGAATCAAGTATTTAACAAGATAATCTATAACAAAAGTGAAAAGAGCTTGATTTACAAAATTGAATCATATCTGAGTTGTACAATTTCAAGACAGTTTATTTAGACCACAATTAATCTAGTGGTGCGTTGGGTGGCAACGCCCAGCGTTTGCCACTATTCTGCTGTGTGAGGAACGAGGGCAGCAATTCACATGCGTTGCAAGGCTTTGTTTCGTCCCGAGTAAATGCATATTATTTCTCACAGCAACTCTATTGACAATTCGATTTGAGGTACCTGTAATTTGAGTGCGTAAAAAGCCGCAAAAATATTTAAAGATCTGTCAGATCTATGTGAAATTTATGTGGGGTTATGTCTGTCATTTTGACGTTTTCGAATATTATATGCGAATTGAAGTTGGCGCGACTCAAACGCTCTATCTCTCTCTTAACCACGTTACAATTTTGAGAAAACCGACAAGTACCAAAAATCGAATTTTCAATAGCGGCGTTGTGAAAAATTATTTGAATGTCAATCTGAATCTGAATTTACAGAAGTCGTGAAGCGACATATCGTGACAGAATTTATTTATTTATTTTAGATTATAGACGCGTCGACATCTCAGGTCATTAGCGTCTTTCAGCTACACTAAATAACAACTTTCTTCAAACTAAATAACATCACAAAACATCCATGAACGCAGGTGGGATTCGAACCCACGGCAGTCTAGTCTAGAGGCTGCGTTACCAAGTACGCTATCCACTAGGCTATACTGCCCTCATCATGACACAAACATTAATCAATTACAAACGTTACGCAATTTACAAACTGACAACACTATTGCAAAATCAAAAGATAATAATTCGGTACTCGAAATAACCACTACTAAGAACGGTAACATCAACTAATCGATAATTACAATAATTAAGCAATAAAACTGAATAAATTACATTTAACGCATGCGAAATGAAAAAGTCCAGAAACTTATTAGGGACAAATCCATGATTGTCTGCAAGAATAAGCCTACAGACGCTAATGACCTCTGTTATCGAGCGTCTATAATTCGCAATTTAAGAACAAACCTAATAAATACGATGGCCGTGGATAGTTGAACATGCGTTTACCAGTCCACTGCTTCGTTAACGTTTGTATAAATGTATAATATCAGTAAGCCATTGTTCCTGTCCATATAGTGTCGGTCAGTTGACGGACAACTGTTAGATACTATAACAATGCCCGACGGCAGACAACTACTGTACTATGTAGGAATTCTGTTGTAGCATCATAGTTATCACATCCTGACAAAGAGAAGGCACATTTACTAGTCGAAGTTCCCATTGATAGCGTATTTTAAAATGTTAATTTACTTTTTTCCAGACACATTTAACACTAGACTCCTCTTCGGTAAGTTACTTCAAAATCTCAAATTGATATCTTAATAATCATTTAATGCGAAATACCATTCACTCACTCACTCACTCATTCATCACGAAATCTCACGAACTATAAAGCTAGGGAAGGATTTTTCGAATTCAACCCCTAAGGGAGCCAAAAAGGGGTGTAGAGTTTTTACACTAACAAAAACAATTAAAAACATCTTCATTCTTCCTATCCTTACACGTTAAAAATTTACGTCAGCGTGAGCGTTTACTATAATAATTGACCTCATTCAAACTAAAAATTAAACATCACAAAAAAGAGAATTGTATTTTTTACTTTGTCATACATATGTATAATATTATGGTATGTACGAGTCAGTGGACACAAACGGTTAGGTCGCCATTGTGTGTGATGGACGAACATTAGCGTGTTTTGTTTGTTTAACAACGAATATGTCATATTTTTGTGTCCTCGCATGAAAATGCGTCCGAATTCAGGTGTGCAAATACATAATTTTGAACGATTTTTAAGTCTTGTACAGTTTTCATTGATGTTCACCCAATAATTTATTAATATGGTCTAAAACAGAGGTTCCCAAACTTTTTTTTCTCATAGACCACTTTAAAAATTTTGCTGTTTCCGGTGGACCCCCTGCAGCTACATTTCTACCATATTCCCAAAACTCGACAAAAAATGTGAAGATTAGATCTAACTATGGAAATTTGCGTTGCGGCTGAGTTCCAACCACGAATTAACAGTTTTCGAAAAAAAGTGAGAATTGATTGGTTAATTAACTGATTGATTGTGCTGTGAGTGGATATCAAAAAAGTAAAGTTGGCCAATCAAAAAAGTGATTCCATCCAACTTTACTTTTTTGACATCTACTCAGAGCACAAGAAACCAATCTATTCTCAGTTATTTTATTTAGAAAACTCCCCATTGAATATGGAATATGCAAGTTTTTACAAGTAACAGTCGCTGAGCTTCTTAAAATATTATCTGCCTACATTGATAGGTGAAGTCAAGCCAACATTTTAGTTCTTCACT
The DNA here is from genome assembly GCA_039654895.1 of Mongoloraphidia duomilia. Classification (NCBI taxonomy): domain Eukaryota; kingdom Metazoa; phylum Arthropoda; class Insecta; order Raphidioptera; family Raphidiidae; genus Mongoloraphidia; species Mongoloraphidia duomilia. The sequence goes on from CM077520.1 coordinate 18,252,214, forward strand.
ATCGAAACCAGATAAATTTTCGTGGACCCCCGCTTACTAATTGTGAACCCCCATTTTTTTGTCACGCCAACGTAGACCCCCGTCGAGCCTCCCGTGGACCCCTGGGGGTCCACTTGGACCACTTTGAGAATCAATGGTCTAAAACATTATTTGTTTTGTACTCTAGTAATTTTAGATATTAAAATCACCCACCTGCAGAAAAATTCCCAGTTAGCTGATTTTTTTTTATTTACCTTCGTTATGGTGTTTTAAAAAACGTGTAAAAAGTCCCCATCGATATCGTGCCGGCGTTGCCAGATATTCGAGGTTCAAGTTCACGATAGACGGTTTTTTGCGAATTTCTCGGTTCCGTTCCATTTTTTTGTAAAAAATGGTTATTATCAATCTTGTAGAGGACGAAATTATCTACAACTTTTGTATAAACATTTTTTGTCTACGATTTATAGTTTTTCTTATTAAAGTACCCGCGGCTTCCTCCCCCTCGATTTTACATAACGGGATTATGCTGCTTCCCGAGGACCTAACATAATGATTTGTACCATTATTTTAAGTTGAACTTAAAGCTAACGATTAATTATAATTTTATCGAAATTAATGCAGTAGTTCTCTACTTATAAGCAACCAAACATACAAATCGACAGCGCTCAAACAGACAGACAGACAGACAATTTTTTTTCGGAAATACGATATTTATACTTGACATCAATTATAAAGACCATTCGTAAAGTAATTTTGTAAAAAAAATTTACAAGGGATGAAAGAGTGCGGATAAAGTACGAGTATGCATTTGCATACCGTATAACGCACTCTACTAAGAATAGCTCGGAGTAGCCATACTTTTAATTTTTTTTCAAAATTCCTTTACGAATACTCATTATAATTGTTATAAAGACTATTCGTAAAGGAATTTTGTAAAAAAAATTAAAAATGTGGCTATTATTACTAGAGTGCGTTATACGGTATGCACATGCATACTCGTACTTTATCCGCACTCTCTCAACCCTTGTAATTTTTTTTTACAAAATTACATTACGAATGGTCTTTTTAATTGATGTCAAGTATAAATATCGTATTTTCGAAAAAAAATTGTCTGTCTGTCTGTTTGAGCGCTGTCGATTTGTATGTTTGGTTGCTTATAAGTAGAGAACTACTGCATTAATTTCGATAAAATTATAATTAATCGTTAGCTTTAAGTTCAACTTAAAATAATGGTACAAATCATTATGTTAGGCCATCGGGAAGCAGCATAATCCCGTTATGTAAAATCGAGGGGAGGAAGCCGCGGGTACTTTAATAAGAAAAACTATAAATCGTAGACAAAAAATGTTTATACAAAAATTGTAGATAATTTTGTCCTCTACAAGATCGATAATAACCATTTTTTACAAAAAATGGAACGGAACCGAGAAATTCGCAAAAAACCGTCTACCGTGAACTTAAACCTCGAATATCTGGCAACGCCGGCACGATATCGATGGGGACTTTTTACACGTTTTTTAAAACACCATAACGAAGGTAAATAAAAAAAATCAGCTAACTGAGAATTTTTCTGCAAAGGAAATCTAAAATTACTGAACTATTGGTATATATTTTTGTTAGATATTTTAAATGCAAAAATATTTCAGTTAATAATTATTGTACATACTACATAGTTTATTCAAATAGTACGTAAACATTATACAATTAAATAAGTTATGATGTAAGCGGTAAATCTGTAGAAATGTATTTTAGTTACGATTATTAAATAAAAAGCTTTTGAGCTGTTAAGTTAAAATTAAAAACATTGTCTTGATTAAATCCTAAGAACTTAACAATTTTATTTGGTATCAGTACAATTTTTTATCATTAACCTATATTACAGTATCGTCAACATTTCAATGTTTTACTTAAGAAAAATCTACTAATTTTGCCATAATTAATTAACATTGCAATATTTTTTATAGAGCTTAACATCATCCCCCTTATTCCAGTACTAGTAATGATTGTGGTAGCAGTTTAATTCTAATTTTTAGAATATTATTTATGTCCAAAAATGTATAGGTATATTAACGTAAATGCGACCACGAGAAAATGGACGACAGAAAAAATAATTTATACAAACAAAGCTATTAAATATTAAAACCGACGTTTCGTCTTCATTGAACTTTTTAGGCTTTCTAATAATTTTGTTTGTATACATTAGGCATTTTTATTTATTTATTTATTTGCACTGCCAATAAATGGATACAAAACGTCAATAAAACAAGCCGTGAGGTGGGTCGTTTATTAGGACTAAAGTGCGACCCTTGAGGTCCACACGACGAACTTCCCAGTTTGATAAATATTTAATAATAATAATTAAATTAGATATTACACAGAAAAGTAATCATTTTAATCATTAAAACATCAATAATTAAAAAAAAAAAAAAAAAACGGCTGAACCGATTTTTATAAAATTTATGTCGGATCAAAATGACGTTAACACGCCTCTATTGACACCCTTACGAAGTCGATATAATTTTTTATTCGCGAGATATTGTGTAAAATCTACTTTTTTGGAGGTTATTTGGTTAAGAAAAAAGAACGGCTGAACCGATTTTAAAAAAATTCCTTTCAGATCATATTTACGTTAATACGCGTCGATTGGCACCCCAACGTAGTCGATATCATTTTTCGTTCTCGAGATTTCGTCTTAGAAAGAAATGGACACATACATACGTACGTACGTACGTACGTACATACGTACACACACACACACACACACACACACACACACAGACATCTTTCTAAAAGTAGTGTAAAAATAGTGTAGTGACCTTGAAACATAAAAATTTTTTTTCCTTTTTGATTTCGATTTTCGGACCCATTACAATAACTTCCAATGGGAAGTTAATAAAAATTACATTAGTTCATAAAGATCATAAGGCACAGATTTCAGAAAATATTTTTTTTAATTCTACCGTCCACTTCATGATAATTTTAGTTAATAATATAATTATTAATCAATTTTTGTGTGCGTTATATCTACGTCTGGGAATTGATTTAAAGGTTCCTAGAGACTAAACTAAAAATTTCGCGTTTTCTGCGTTAACGAAACGTCACTATAGTCACAGTTTTTGTGAACAATTAATTCTTGCTGATTAATTTGGTTTCTCTATAGGTCCGAATCAAGTGTAGGGCCCTGTATAATAGTGTATACCAAGTTAATAATATGCATGAGTGTACAGTGTACAAGTAAAGTCGACCGGAAACAAGAGAATCGAGATCCCTGTTGGCCATTGTACATCGTTCATCAATATTTATACTAATTCTATCAATCTTTTTATTATTTGACAGCACTGGATATTAACAAATAAATAAAATCTCGTGAGATAAAAATATTTTATGGAGACAAATTTTGGCAATAATTTATCGTAAACATCGTCATTTCATAAAAATATTGAACTAAGTATAAACACTGATCACAAGCTTGTCAGAATCTAACCATAATAGCAAAAACTATTCTAGATGATGAAATTTTTTCTAAAATGTATAGATTTAGAAAAAAAGTTTTCAACAAAAAATTACGCGGAAATCATTTCTTATCTGCCTAATTCAAAATGTCTATATGATTTTAGTTGGTCTTTAGGGAAAATTTTCAGTTACGAGGGATGTTTATTTGATGGAACGTAGGTATAGGACTTTTTACTTCCCACCTCTACTATGGTAGGGAAGTAATGGATTTAGTCCGAAAAAAATATTTCGAGATTTTAACATTTAACATTTTCTGACTGATGTCTGTATGTGTGTGTGTGTGTGTGTGTGTGTGTGTATGTGTGTGTATGTGGTCAATTTTTCGCCTTCGATATCTTAAGAACGGAACAACATACGGGCATGCCGATTATTCTATTGTGTTTATCAGCCTTTAACTTAGATCTGATTAGATTTTGAGTCAAATCGGTTCAGTGGATCCTGAGATATTCCAAAAACGTTCTCAATGTCACGTATTATTATAGGTAAAAAAATATAAATGAATTTTAGATGTTATAATATGAAAAAAATGTAAATATTTTTTTTCTCTAAAATGTATAGTTTTCGAGAAAAAAAATATTTTACTAAAAAAAATAAAAATTGTACGTAAATCAAGGTAACCATGATTTTTGCTATATTAAGCTAGCCATTAGTATATCACCAAACAAAAAAGAGGGCCATGCTTTTTTCAAAGAATAAAAATTAAATTGTGTTTTAAAGACCACCAACAGCTAAGGTTATTTGGGCCTAGTCAAAGAATAAAAAAAAGAGTTTATTTTTTGCAAATATTTACTAGGTGGGAAGTATAGGAATGGTCATCAGTCGAATTTTTAGTTTTAAAATACCTACTTACTTTTTAACAATAATCTGTGTTCCTCTCTCATGAGCCATCGAATGAATGAATTGTGGATTATAGACGCTCGACAAATGAGCCATCGAAGGATGTAACCACCAAGGGCAAGTATACTACAAATGAACCATCCCCATACACCCTTAGCCGGCAACATTTTTACTTTTGACGAAAAGACTATAGTTTTCACTGTTTTTATTAAACGATATTATTTGTATAGGGTACGATGGGTATCAAATGAAAAAGCTCGTTGCCACGAACACTAAATAGAATAGGTACTTTTTATGACTAATGAAAAAATCCACTCTTGACTGGTGCCCCTGTTGCGCATTTCTTAGCACATGCCTGTGAAAATATTTATTAACAGACATTTATGAATATTGTAAAAATATGAACTGTCATAGATTGTGGTTTGTCAGTCTCTGCTTTAATACTGATAGTGTCCTTTGTGCCAGTGGGTCTTCTATAGGAACGAATATATATTACAGAAAGCGTCACTGGGACCCGTTTGTGAATATTGTTAAAATAGGAAATTCCCGTCCCTACCCATATTGTATAATACATACATACTTACGTAATATGTACATACATGTTGAACAGTTGAGATCAACGGAAGAGATTGGAATTTCTTTGATGCACGACCATACTATAGTACTGTAGACCGGAGTATAAGTTGTACATAGGTAGCTGGATATACGGTGTGTCATATCTGCACTGTTGTGCCGAGTCACTTATTTTAAGAATTGAGTAGATTTGTAGGTACTTGTTAAGATAAGGGCTTGAGAATGGTCGAGCGTGTAGCAATGCTGTTGTTTACATGGCGTTGCTATGGTTCCTCTATTAGTCCCCAGTTCTCGGGGTTCAAACCCGAGAGCTGGTAAAAGTGTCAATTGGATTTTCAATTTATTATTAAAAAAAAATAATGAATTGAAAATATGAATTGGTGTTACGCCCAAATAACCTTAGCTGTTGGTGGTCTTTAAAACACAATTTTTTTTTTGTTAAGATAAAAAGTCCCGGACCCAAAATGACTATACCTATCCGGCTGTTAAAAAAGTTTGAAATAATTTAATATTTTTTATTTTTCATATAAAAAGTAGCTATTCATAAAGGTTGCATAATACTTCACTGATATTCATGATAAAAAAAAGATTAAAACAAATAAAGGTGGTTCTAGATTGACCCAAGAAGTACACCACATCCTATAAAGATTAGTGTGCTTCCCCTTTTTATAATGGATCTAGTTAGCAAATAATCTGGATGTTCGTACGAGCTCCAGAAGATTAGCTAGATTATACTGATGATTCCGTCCTCATCTTTCTAACAAAAGATGAATTCGCAAAATCTACATAGTGTTGATTCCTGATGTATCCCCATCACATGTAGATGTTTTCTCAGGGATGCGTGACCGGTCAAAATCCAAAACACAGTGTCAGCCTGCTGAGTCTAATTATGACCTCAGTGAGCATTGGGGAGGGACCTACGATCATTTTTTTCCCATGTTTGTTACCTGAAGCCAGGTTGTTCGCAGCTTTTTCTCCTGACAGTCTGCTGTAAAATGTCATTGAGCAATTATTTTAAAACATACAAGTAAAGTACAATACGGTACCACTTGCCGTAGGGTCGAGTTTACGTATAATTTCCGCGCAACATAACCTTTAAAGCATGTTCACTGCGGCTTAAAAATGTGGTACAGATATGTCCCAAAGTGATGTACTTCACAAGTGTTCAAATCAAATGTCATAAACAGCTGTGTTAGTGTAAAGGCCGACTTTTCTTCTATTTTTCCTTTAGAAAAAGGTAAGGATAAACCATAAATTGTAAATAAGCATTACAGTTTGATATTTAGTTTTTGGAATTGTAGTTTTAAAGTTTTCCATTTTTTGTTAACGTATTGAAGCAATCCCCAAAGAGTTCATGAATATCGGAGAAGTATTACGCAACCTTTATGTATAGTTACATATTTTATATGAGGAATAAAAAATATTAAATTATTTCACACTTTTTAAACAACCGATAAGGTAGGTGGTTTTTTTAAAAATATATTTAATTTTTTGTTTTGCACTTCAAACGTCAACACCGTATATTGTATAACATCCGTTGTTTTGCGTCGGGGGTTCAAAAGAACCGAGTTCGGACGCGACTCAGCAAATCGAGTGTAAAAAACTGGTACTCGAGTCTGCAACTCGAGTTGTCGCGTCGTATCCATAACAAAAATTCAAGAGTATTTTTGTTCATATTCTTGCAGAAATAAGCGTTTTAATATATAATCTCAACTTAAAGAAAATGATATTTATAATACTCTAAGTTCTAAGGCGATTGGACAAAAAAATTAGAAAATATAATTTGATTGTGTTGAACGTTTCGTTACTAATTTATTGTAACTTCCTCAGCAACTTATATTTTCTAATTTTTGTTGTCCAATTAGCTGCGATGCTTTAGATTATAATTTATTATGGACATGACTACAAAGATATTGTAGCAAACCCCAAGATATTACGCCACTGCCTCCAATAGAAACCACGAGAAAGAAAGGTCACAGTAGTAAAGCGTGGAATGGTATCGAAGATACTGAACAACGAGTACCTGCTGGAATGTTCTAGAGACCGCGAGAACGTACTAGGCTGGGCTGCGTGACCTATATAGGCGAAGTACGAGTGAATCAGAGATCAGTCGACGGTGTCACGCAACGGGAATCAGTCAGTACAGTGAAATAAATATTGATCAGTCAATGGGAATCAGTCAGTATAGATTGTACTGTGACAGTGTTGAACAGCGAAATAAATCTGATATAAATACCGTGATATAAATTCACCTGATAAAATAAATATTAGTGTAGTCAAAGTTAATTGTATATAATTAAGTGTTATTTAAGTGGCTGGTTTAGTTCAATAATTACAGTTTAAGTTTTTTTATTGTTAGAAGTGACTTTTCGTTGTTGCATTTATAGTTATCGTATTTTTAATTATTGTAAATAAATATTTATTCCGCCAACTCAGAAAACAGTTTTGTAACAATATTTATAATAGTTTATAATCACAGGTCGATTATGTTTCAGTAGTCAGAAATAGGACACACTGTAAAGGAAGCTGATCTATGTATTATGTACCTATGTCTGTTGTACAGAAATACACAAAGCATTCGTTCTTCCATATACCTTTTGTGACCGGATTCTCTATCCTTTTTGTATGCTACTAGACTCAAATGGTTGGTCGCCCTCGCCTTCGAACACTCAACGTCCGTTTATTTCTGATCTTTTCATCACCTGCCAAAAAATCTAATGTTAGATTCTGATTATTTGATTTTCTTTCCTTTTAAACAGATAAACTACACTTTAGATAACTATCAAAATGAAAGATAAAAAAACTGTTTCTTGAAGTAGGACCACATCTATGTATAAAACCAATATTTAAAAAATATTAATATTAAGTTAAACACACTGTATAAATTTAGAAACGTGAAACTAACAAAACATTTTCCTTTTTTTCAGTGAATCAACCGCTACGGGTAACTAGACTGATTGCCAATACGTTTTTCAAGTTAGTATTATTTTTAATAATTAACAAAAAATGTGTAATGGATAAATTTACCAGTTATCAGATTAAATGTGGAGAGTGCAGAGTACAAATTAATAATTTCAGCATAATGTTAAATTAAAAATCCATATCTTTAACAGAAATGGAACCTTCGGTGTGAAGAAATACTAGCACTTTTTTCTCGACGCACGTTTCGCTTACGATGTTAGCATCATCTTCTGGTGAGGCTAAGATGGTTAGCGAAATATATGTCAAGAAAAGAGTGTTATTTTTTTATATTCAGTGTTAAATTACAAAGTCTATCTAAAGTTCATAGTTATAAGTTTTTTTAACAAAATAATCGTTTATAAAAAGTAAAATAAAAATGTTTAATATAAATTATTAGATTTATACGGCTGAATTGCAATTGAAAATTTTCGTTGGAAAGCAGCCAATTATATAATTGATTCCAAACATACTGGAAAAATCATTTTACCAACCATAGTCACAGTCAGGATTCTAACCTGAACCTTTCCACTTTCGCGGCGGAATATGCTTGGAATCAATTATATAATTGGCTGCTTTCCAACGAAAATTTTCAAAAATGTTTAATATTCGAAAGATGAATAAATAAAAATGCTTTAAATTAAGATTTTTCTAAAAATAATTAAGAGCACTGTGGTTTAATTTAATAATAAAGAGTTTAGTCACGTCTAACCACAATAATTTTATTAATGAATGTACATTTCAAGAGCTATGCTCCCATCTTCAGCAAATAGTTCAGTTTAGTATTTGCTGAAGATGGGAGCATAGCTCTTGAAATGTACATTCATTAATAAAATTATTGTGGTTAGACGTGACTAAACTCATTATTATTAAGATTTTTCTACGTAAAGAGAACAATCAAAACTAGTGAGTATACGCTATTTGAATCCACTAAAAATTGTAAATTATGTAATTTTATTGTCAATATAAATTATTATGTATTTTTAAATTGCGGCATTTTATGTAGTTCGTGACATTTTATATACCTATGTACCCGTTTGGCTAGTAAAGTATACAAAAATATTTACAAGTTGAAATTTTTTTAGTCACAGCTTGACCTTTTTTATTGTTTTTATAAAAGTTGAGTGATTTATGAAAGCAATTTAAAGTAATATTACTATTGTGCTAGGATAAGTTTTACAGAAAACACGATTATCGACAACTTTCTTATTAGCCGTCAACTTTTCGATATATTCGAACTATATTTTTTACAATAAAAAACATAATGGACAATAATATGTCCGGGTTTTTTAAATGTTTTATCATGGGGATGTTCGTTGATTTCTTCTTTTTGAAGTTTTTCCATCGAAATGATGAGCGGCACATGCTCAGTCTAAAAATAAACTGCGCGTGCGCCTCCGATCATTTTGATGGAAATCTTCAAAAAGAAGAAATCTACGAACACACCCCTCATTGTCTTCACATTACTAGGTAGGTACTAAAGTTTGACTTATGTATTTCTCTATTTCGCTTGTAACATAACCTTCCCGCAAAAATGTTCTGTCGTATAAAGAAAAACACATAAAAATCGGTCCACCCATTGAAGAGTTATGATGTCAAAGGTAGACATGCTAACATACGATTCAGAACCTATTTTTAAAAATGAATGAATGCAGCAATTCTAAAATTACTCCATTCATTCATTTTTAAAATTAGGTTTTGGATGAATGAATGCAGTAATTCTAAAATAACTGCATTCATCCATTTTTGAAAAAAGGTTTTGGATCCTATGTTAGCATGTCTGCCGTTGACATCATTACTTTTCAATGGGTGGACCGATTTTTATGTGTTTTTCCTGTCAGAACGCATAAACGTTTTGGAACTGTTATACCTTCTGACAAGAAAAACTTCTTCATACTAGATGTGTCGGGCATGCAGCCAAAACCGTAAATTTACTGCCAAATAGATAGACATTGTAAATTATAGACGCTCGGTAGATACATAGATATTTTAAAGACGCTCGACAACACAGGTCATAAGTTTCTTATATAGATGCTCGACAACTAAGATTATAAGCGTATATACATATAAATTTGTTGCTGGTTTTTAAGGACCTACTATTTTTTATACATGATTCTATAATATAGTTTTGAATTAGGCTAAACGTGTTGCAACACAGATTTTTTTTATCTGATATTCGTTAAAAGCTTCCACAGTCCAACGCTAGACTACAAGAGCGGCACGGGAGCGGGAGTGCTGCGGGATAAAATATATGGCGGGATATCACCGCTTGCGAAATCTCACGTTGGTCTGTGGGAGCCTTTAATTCACTCAATAAATAAATTTTTGTACGTCAAAACATACAACATTTAGATCGGACTACCAATATCTCTCAAAAATCATTTGTTTTTCAATTACGCCTATATTTTAATGCTCAACTGTTTTGAAAACAGTTATAAAATTTATTCATAACAAGAGAATGTAATTTTTGACAGCTGTTGTGAATCTAAAATGGCAGCAGTAGAACTTGTATTGAGAGCTTTAACCAATACAATTTCATCTATATAGATATCGTACTTTCATGTATGATATGTACAATAATATACATAATATAATATTCGATAAAAAACAGTGGTCGACAATAATTTATTGTTTATACAGAATGTAAGTTTAGTGTGGAACAATCCATAGAAAAAAATCCCAAATCATCCGTGGCCAATATTTTCCTTATGTTTTTAACGTCCGTTTTTTGATAGTCGTCTGTTTTTACCCTCACCCCTTTCCGGAATGATCATCGCCTTTTTAACTTCCCGCTAAGAAAATTAAAAATTTTGAAAAATAGGGAAATTATTGATTTCACCCCGATTTTCGAAAATCGAGTTTTCATCAAATCTCGACGTTTTGTGATCCTATAAAGATCTTTTTGACGTGATTTAATATTATCGTAGATCTTCATGTGTGTGAAGTTAGCTCCGCCATTTTTTTTTTTTAGAAAAAAAAATGTTGTGCTGCAATGTGCCTAAGATGTGCTATTATGTGCCGTAAAGGAAAAAAATTAATCTCAAAAATTGCGATTTTTATAAGCAACATCATTTTTTGGCGTGAAGTTAGCTCCGCCATTTTTTTTTTTTTGAAAAAGGAAAGGTGTGCTGTAATGTGCCCAAAATGTGCTATTATGTGCCGTAAAGGAAAAAAAATAATCTCAAAAATTTCGATATTTTTGAGTCAAAAATTTTTTTTTTTTAAAAGTCAGTCCCGCCTTTTTAATTGTGCTATAATGTGCCCGATGTGTGCTACTATGTGCCGAAATAAAAAAAAAATTTCTTTAAAAATGTAATTTTTATAAGCAAAAATATATTTTTGGCGTGAAGTTAGCTCCGCCATTTTTTTTTTTTTTGAAAAAGGAAAGGTGTGCTGTAATGTGCCCAAAATGTGCTATTATGTGCCGTAAAGGAAAAAAAATAATCTCAAAAATTTCGATTTTTTTGAGTCAAAAAATTTTTTTTTAAAAAAGTCAGTCCCGCCTTTTTAATTGTGCTATAATGTGCCCGATGTGTGCTACTATGTGCCGAAATAAAAAAAAAATTTCTTTAAAAATGTAATTTTTATAAGCAAAAATAAATTTTTGGCGTGAAGTTAGCTCCGCCATTTTTTTTTTTTTGAAAAAGGAAAGGTGTGCTGTAATGTGCCCAAAATGTGCTATTATGTGCCGTAAAGGAAAAAAAATAATCTCAAAAATTTCGATTTTTTTTGAGTCAAAAATTTTTTTTTTTAAAAGTCAGTCCCGCCTTTTTAATTGTGCAATAATGTGCCCGATGTGTGCTACTATGTGCCGAAATAAAAAAAAAATTTCTTTAAAAATGTAATTTTTATAAGCAAAAATATATTTTTGGCGTACCAAAATATATAATTAATATAAAGTAAGTATATTTTTAGGATACTTCTTTAAAAATATATCACTAAAATGTAAATGGAATATATTTGGAATATACGATATTTGCCAAAAATATACGCGGTATATTTATAAATTATATTTCGGATTATATTTTTTTCCGTGAGGGTCGGGCTATTATTATTAGCAGGAATTGTCTTTTATTCTCTACGGCAATATTTCAACTCAAGTTCTTCTTTTTATTTACTTTTTGACTGAAAATATGTACTATTACGTATTAAAGTTTTTTCTTTTATATTTTTCGTGTTATTCCTAACCGCCATTTAAAATAGAACACTTAGTAGGTTGTATATTGTACTATTATTATTAGTGTATTTGCCATAGAATATGGCACATACACTATTGGCGTCGGTCGGATGGCGGGACCTAGGGGTCGGACCAAAATTACCCTCCTGAACAATTTGCCATCATTTTTGAAAATGTTTATATATATATTTATATCATGGATGTATTATACTTACTGGATACCTGACTAGTTGTTTAAAAGTGAGGCAGGACCGCCATATTTGAAAAGGGCAAAACATACATCGACTCAAAAAAATCGAAATTTTTGAGATTATTTTTTTTCCTTTACGGCACATAATAGCACATCTTAGGCACATTACAGCACATCCTTCCTTTTTCAAAAAAAAAAAAATGGCGGAGCTAACTTCACGCCAAAAATATATTTTTGCTTATAAAAATTACATTTTTAAAGAATTTTTTTTTTTATTTCGGCACATAGTAGCACACATCGGGCACATTATAGCACAATTAAAAAGGCGGACCTGACTTTAAAAAAAAAAAATTTTTTGACTCAAAAAAATCGAAATTTTTGAGATTATTTTTTTTCCTTTACGGCACATAATAGCACATTTTGGGCACATTACGGCACACCCTTCCTTTTTCAAAAAAAAAAAAAATGGCGGAGCTAACTTCACGCCAAAAATATATTTTTGCTTATAAAAATTACATTTTTAAAGAAATTTTTTTTTTACTTCGGCACATAGTAGCACACATCGGGCACATTATAGCACAATTAAAAAGGCGGGACTGACTTTTTAAAAAAAAAAAATTTTTGACTCAAAAAAATCGAAATTTTTGAGATTATTTTTTTTCCTTTACGGCACATAATAGCACATTTTGGGCACATTACGGCACACCCTTCCTTTTTCAAAAAAAAAAAAATGGCGGAGCTAACTTCACGCCAAAAATATATTTTTGCTTATAAAAATTACATTTTTAAAGAAATATTTTTTTTATTTCGGCACATAGTAGCACACATCGGGCACATTATAGCACAATTAAAAAGGCGGGACTGACTTTTAAAAAAAAAAAATTTTTTGACTCAAAAAAATCGAAATTTTTGAGATTATTTTTTTTCCTTTCCGGCACATAATAGCACATTTTGGGCACATTACGGCACACCCTTCCTTTTTCAAAAAAAAAAAAATGGCGGAGCTAACTTCACGCCAAAAATATATTTTTGCTTATAAAAATTACATTTTTAAAGAGATTTTTTTTTTACTTCGGCACATAGTAGCACACATCGGGCACATTATAGCACAATTAAAAAGGCGGGACTGACTTTTTAAAAAACAAAATTTTTGACTCAAAAAAATCGAAATTTTTGAGATTATTTTTTTTCCTTTACGGCACATAATAGCACATTTTGGGCACATTAAAGCACACCTTTCCTTTTTCAAAAAAAAAAAAATGGCGGAGCTAACTTCACGCCAAAAATATATTTTTGTTTATAAAAATTACATTTTTAAAGAAATATTTTTTTTATTTCGGCACATAGTAGCACACATCGGGCACATTATAGCACAATTAAAAAGGCGGGACTGACTTTTAAAAAAAAAAATTTTTTGACTCAAAAAAATCGAAATTTTTGAGATTATTTTTTTTCCTTTCCGGCACATAATAGCACATTTTGGGCACATTACGGCACACCCTTCCTTTTTCAAAAAAAAAAAAATGGCGGAGCTAACTTCACGCCAAAAATATATTTTTGCTTATAAAAATTACATTTTTAAAGAAATTTTTTTTTTACTTCGGCACATAGTAGCACACATCTGGCACATTATAGCACAATTAAAAAGGCGGGACTGACTTTTTAAAAAACAAAATTTTTGACTCAAAAAAATCGAAATTTTTGAGATTATTTTTTTTCCTTTACGGCACATAATAGCACATTTTGGGCACATTAAAGCACACCTTTCCTTTTTCAAAAAAAAAAAAATGGCGGAGCTAACTTCACGCCAAAAATATATTTTTGTTTATAAAAATTACATTTTTAAAGAAATATTTTTTTTATTTCGGCACATAGTAGCACACATCGGGCACATTATAGCACAATTAAAAAGGCGGGACTGACTTTTAAAAAAAAAAATTTTTTGACTCAAAAAAATCGAAATTTTTGAGATTATTTTTTTTCCTTTCCGGCACATAATAGCACATTTTGGGCACATTACGGCACACCCTTCCTTTTTCAAAAAAAAAAAAATGGCGGAGCTAACTTCACGCCAAAAATATATTTTTGCTTATAAAAATTACATTTTTAAAGAAATTTTTTTTTTACTTCGGCACATAGTAGCACACATCGGGCACATTATAGCACAATTAAAAAGGCGGGACTGACTTTTTAAAAAACAAAACTTTTGACTCAAAAAAATCGAAATTTTTGAGATTATTTTTTTTTCTTTACGGCACATAATAGCACATTTTGGGCACATTACAGCACACCCTTCCTTTTAAAAAAAAAAAAAATGGCGGAGCTAACTTCACGCCAAAAAATGATGTTGCTTATAAAAATCGCAATTTTTGAGATTAATTTTTTTCCTTTACGGCACATAATAGCACATCTTGGGCACATTGCAGCACAACATTTTTTTTTCTAAAAAAAAAAAATGGCGGAGCTAACTTCACACACATTAGATCTTCATATAAAATTAATAATAAATAAATAAAACACAACAAAATTTGATTTAATCAAGACGAGTCTAAAATAGGTCTGATCACAACGAAATTATAATTTTTGAATTACTTGTTTGTTTCAAAAGCGTAGCTCATAGAAACTCCAAAACAAAACAATGTTGTGGTCGACTATGTAGAGTATTAATGTTGACTCAAAAAGACACAAAACTAGGAAGCTATTCTGACTATTTTTACGATGATGTCAGTATGTCTGTATGTATGTGTGTGTGTGTGTGTGTGTATGTAAACCTCTCATAACTTTTGAACGGCTTGACCGATCGAATCGCGATTTGCGGCATTCGAAAGGGTTCCACTGAACTTAGATTTCCTGAAAATGTGAACCGATTCGGCGCAATAGATTTTGAGAAATTCCAAAAAAACCGGGGAAAAAAAATGTTAAAACGATGTTTTTTCAAAATAACTTCTAGAATATTGTACCGATTGATTTCATAATCTAATCAGCTCTTCTCCTCCTCAAAAAACTGCGTCAAATGCCGCTAAGCAGATCAAAATCGGTTAATCCGTTCGAGAGATTACGTAGTCAACAGATTTCGAAAAAAGTGTTTTTTCGAAATAACTTCGAGATTTCTCAACCAATCGATTTTGTACCTCTTATAATATTTTTAGAGCTTAAAAAACTGCGTCGAATGCCGTTTTAAAAATCAAAATCGAACAATGCGTTCAAAAGTTATAGCTTTTCAAAAATTAAAATAGTGTTGTTATCAACATATATACTTTTGGTTATATTATCAAGTGCTTCGAATACAAAGCGCTTGAAAATAGCGGGAAGTTCCAGGGATGCCCTGCAGAGTCAACCGATTTACAGATTTTTTTTAATGGAACTCCCCCAAATTTTTGGCATATTTGGATAGATTATCAAATTTTGATGTGAGCAATATACCATTATTTGACATTTGCACTAACAGTTCTCGAGATATTAATTACTAAAAGTGAAAACAAACATTCGAGATGTAACTGCCAAGACGTAGAACACTTAATTTGATTTTTGTTTGTTTTCTGAACTGATATTTTACTTATTTGGCAGTACGAAAATTCCGAAACTATCTCAAATTTTTGTCAACTTTTAAAAATTAATTATAAACGTCTGACACGTCATAGGTGTATAGATGGTGTAGGTTCTCATCATGTGGAATTGATGGTGAAGGTCCTACACCATGTATTCCGGCACTTCCACCACATTTTTCTAAATTAACGTTAATGTATAGATAAAAATCGGTCAAGTGCGTGTCGGACCACGCATACTGAAGGGTTACGTAGTCAGGAAGAACGTTCACTATTAAAATTCAACACCTTTTTTTTAATTGCTCTCCTCTGGAACCAAAATTCCTACCTCGATCGACTTCTCACCCCTATTCTGTAAATTTTATCAAAATTGTTAGTCGTTTTTGAGAAAGAATTATAATTGCGGTTATTTTTAATTGTTTTTTTATTTTTTAATAATAGTATACAATTTATTTTGATAACTTAAATATATCAGAATATTTTGACATCAATAATGTATAGTTTGTTTTTTTTCATAGCATTCTTACATTATTACACAATTTTGAAACGTCAAAAATTAATATCCTACACACCCGTTTTACCCCCTTTGGGATTGAATTTGATTTCAATGGTACCAAATTATTGTATTGTCATCCGAGTTACATACACTTAAAATCTACTTCCTAGATTTGTTGTTAGTTGCAAGTAGGGTTGCCACCTGCCGCTAGTTGATTAAAGGGTTACCAGTATAAAAAATACGGGTTTTAGATATTTTTACGGGAGACAATTAAAACAGCAATGTTTAATGAAGATAATCTATTTTTTAAATTTATATTTATGGTTAGAAGAAACAGCTTTTAAAAGCTCTTCATTTTGAGAAGCAAATATATAAAAATCTTTGCAAGATAACTTAAAATTACATTTGACTTCTAACTTGGAGCTTTATTTACCCCGTATTTTATTTTCGAAATTATGGGTTTTTGTATTATCTTAGCCTGAAAAACGGGGTAACCCGTAAAATACGGGGCATCTGGAAACCCTAGTTGCAAGTGAAGTTAAATAAAAGCTTGTAAAAATAGCGTGTAACCGAAAATATCACATTTATCTCAAAAACTACACAACATATCTTATCGAAACCAAATTTCGTTGAAATTATTTTATAAGTTCTACTTCCTTAAATTTTTTCGGAATTTTCCACCCCATTGTAAAAAAGTTAGAGGGGGGACACACTTGTTTCGACTTTAAAAGCGCTTATCTCACCAACTATTGACTTCGAAACTTCTACATTATTTTTGAAGACCTATCTAAAGATACCCCAACATGCTTATGTGCACTGGAATTTTTTTCTTCATCCCTCAGTTACATGTATGGTGTGCCACCCCTAATTTTTTTTCATATTCAAATCAATTTTCGTTGAAAGTATTTTATAAGTTCTACTTCCTTAAATTTTTTCAGAATTTTCCACCCCATAATTGAACAGTTAGAGGGGGGGACACACTTTTTACGACTTTGGAAGCGCATATCTCACAAACTATTGACTTAAATAAAAAAGTCATTTTGAAGTTGTAGACGAAATGTCAGGTAGAAATACCACCGTACCACGGCCTACAAGCCCGGAAACCATATAAAGACTTGGAACAATGCCGGCTGTGAAAGCTTGCACACCTGGATAATAACTAGATAATTAATTTGATTTTTTTTTAATTAATCGAACGCGATCATATCAATGTCCGTAATGACAATAATTTATATGGAAAGCAATACTTTAACCAAAAAGACAATTATTAGATGAGAACGAGCTGGACCAATATTGAGTAGCGGGGATGGGATCATATACATCGCACATCATGGCGTCGATGTTTGGATGCGCTATGCGATTACTAGCAATAAAATTGGTCGCTTGAAACTCAACACATCAGAAGGCGTAGGGATGTACTAAAACATGTTCAATTTGAGTGAATTTATTTAAGAAAGAAAATAATTCTCCCAAAATATATTACAAAAGAAAAAATGAAGTATAAGTAGTAAGTACAATACAAAAAGAAACCAAAGTCAAAACAATATAACCTTAAAACTGAAGTTATGAAACAAAATGTATATTTTATTAATCATTGATATCTGAATCTGAGAAATTTTCAAACAAGCAATCAGATACTTTGTGCAATTCTAGCCAGACAGCAGTTGCACGTAACAGAGCATATGCTGATCGCTTGATAACTAGATCTGTTGTTGGGAAAGACTATTATAGTTACCTACTACAATAGGGTATTTGACTAAAATTTTTTTTTGTGTTAAAGCAGTAAATTCTGAACAAAATGACACCTAAATCACTTCATTCTGATTTCAAATTAGCTAAAAAATAATTTTTGAAATATTTATGTTAGCCCCGCCCGCTAATAATTGTTTTTGCTCTACGAACCTATGACAGCATATTTTTTAAGAATGTACAGTCGCGGACTTAAAAAAGTTTACACCTGTATCATCTAGTTACCGGTTTTTTAGTGTATTTGCCATATGGCACATACACTATTGGCGTCGGTCGGATGGCGGGACCTAGGGGTCGGACCAAAATTTCTCGACGTTTCATAGCCTCCTGAACACTTTGGCACCATTTTTGGAAATGTCTGTTTATATATGTATATATAATTTATATATATATATATATATATATATATATATATATATATATGTGTGTACGGGCAATAACTTTCGAAAGAGTTAATTGATTTTGACGAAATTTGGTAGGCACGTTGAAATCCATCACCGCAAGAAGCCTATTTAAAATGGGCGTAATCGGACCATTTTAAGGGTGGTTTTTAGGGGTTGAAAAATGTTTTTGGGCC
The DNA here is from genome assembly GCA_039654895.1 of Mongoloraphidia duomilia. Lineage (NCBI taxonomy): Eukaryota > Metazoa > Arthropoda > Insecta > Raphidioptera > Raphidiidae > Mongoloraphidia > Mongoloraphidia duomilia. Next base: position 18,270,808 of record CM077520.1, read on the forward strand.
CAAAAATGCCGAAAAAATTCTCAGAATCGTTTCAAAATTGAAATTTAACTCTTTAGTAACGATTAAAATGTGCTGCTAAAATTTTAATAAAATCGGCCCGACAGGACCGGACTTACAAATTTTATGAAAACACTAGTTTGCGGATAGTGCTTTACTTACTGAAGGGTGTATTTAATTTGGTACCGAGGTTGCATTGATAAAAATATTGAAATTAAGAAAAAAAATATTATTTTAAGGGATGTATTAAGGGGTTAAATTTTTTATTTTGTTCAAAAACAAACTTAAGTTCACATAATAAAGCCACAATGCCAGTATTAGCAAATACACTATATTGTCGGCAGGGTTTTGGCACTGCGACCCGAGTTTTTTTTAATTTTTGCATGTTGTAATTTGGCTTTTGATAGTAATGTATCAATTACTAAGTTTACATCCTATGTATCAATTACTAAGTTTACATCCTAAAAATTCAATAAAATATTATTATCAAAACACTTCAGTTGTTTATTATACAATCCAAATTACTCAATATTATTCGATTAAAACATAAAAAGATTTGATAATATTTGATATTAGCAAATTCCTTCCTCCAATCTTGCAATAATTCTTCTTTTTTGTTCATCGTTTTAATAATTTCGAGGCATTTAAACGACAATTATTTCTTTTCATTTTTGACATTTACATTTACCTATTAAAAACTAAATTTGTTGCTAAGCTACTGACTTTTTGTGAACTTACACTGAAAAACTCAAGTGTAAACTTTATTAAGTCCGCGACTGTACGTTTATATCTATACTAACTCGATTCTAATTATATCAGAAACAGAGTGTTGAACCTATGTGAACATGATGTAAACAATCTAAGCTCCGTTGCTATGGATACATTCATTTTTTACTTAAAATTGACGTCACACGTTCTCACACTGTGTTTGAAGTCACGTGACACATAGGTTAAAAATCATGATTATATTTATTTATTTAAATATGTTTAATAAACTTAATTAATAAAAATAAAAATTCTAATAACTATTTTAGAGCATAAACTTTCATTTTAACAAAGTTTTATATTTTATTTTGATCACTGGCAACTACCCTATTTAACAAACATAAAAGTTTGAGAAGCACTGACTAGGGTAGCAGAGAGTCAGAGACGTACACATAATGCGAGGAACCCGTACAATGGTTGAAATGGTCAAATGGACGAGGATTGGTAGCTAAAATATTACCTTTTATCTATCTCCCCTTTTTATCCTTTTGTATGAATGGGAACGACTATCGGATATTTTATTTGAGATTGCAGAAGTCACGGTTATAAAAATACTGTGGACGCTCATTGTAATTGTAGTCGTTTTTGTGAGATTCAAAGACGATTGTGCAGCTTCATGACTTTAATTATAGCTCCGGGTCTCTCTAATAATACAATCACTTCAAGATTGAATTCCCTACTTCAATAACTTTTTACAAAACATTAGCGCTATCTGCTGTTTAGCTAACGATTCATCGACACTATCTCATTCTATTATTTTAAAATAAATTATTTCTACAGAACTAAGTATTTTTCATATTGAATAACTCATTCAAAATATGAACATTTCGTGAATTTAGTCCAACATCTGTTTATAAAGAATCGACACCATATATATAATATAAAGCCGGGTGGCGTGCCGGGTGTTATTTAAAAATAACTAGAGTCGCAGTGTAGAACCCTGCCGCCAACCAGTTCCGTCTTTATCATAAGGGCACGTGGGGCACAAGCCCAGAGCCTCCGGCCTGATCAGGGCCCCGAAATGCCGAGACCCAGTGCCTATACATTTTTTATCCAATTTGGTGATCAATTTAAATCAATTAAAAAAAAACACATTGGCACATTATATTAATTGATTTGTATAAAGCTAACCATAATAACCAATAAAGTCACTAAACAAAAGTACATTCTGATGTTTTCATTCAGGTTTTTTTTTTGGATTTCTAAAAGAGTTCCCAAACTTTGTGTGCCCAAGGGCCCCTGCTTGGCCTAAGACGGCCCTGCCGCCAACATAGTGTATTAATTGCTCCTACAGACGTTATGGTTTTTTTTCTGTAAACTTAAGTTTGTTTTTTGATAAAATAAATTTTTAACCTTAAACCTTGAAATAATTAATTTTTATAAATTTTATATTCGACATGGACTGTGTGGCCGATTTTATTAAAATTTTAGCAACATATTTTAATCTTTACTAAAGGGTTAAATTTCAATTTTGAAACGATTCCGAGAATTTTTTCGGTATTTTTGGGCTCAAAAATATTTTTAACCCCTAAAAGCCACCCTTAAATTGGTCCGAATTAACCCATTTTAAATAGACTTTGTGCGGTGACGGATTCAAAACATATTTTAAGACTAGTGAATAAACGTCATCTTCCATAGATTTTCGACATTTTCATATCTAATTACTGCTGTTAATAAGCATGGAAAATTAATATTTTGTTTATTGATCTAGATACAGAATTTTAAGCGCTAAAACTTTTGTTCAAAGGTTTTTTGCCTAAAATAATTAGGGAAGCAGGAAATTATGATTTTACATGTAAAAGTCCTATAATCGACAGTCGCGGTCACCACCCTGTACGTTGTTTACAAGGTGTAATTTTTTTATATTATGCAATCCCAGTAAATTGATAGCCATTACATAGGGCGAGGAGAATAACGGAAGAGATGTAACGAAATGAGCGAGAAAGCATGATTAAACGTTGTTCACTGCAGATTTGTATTTATTATATCCTCGAGCAGGTTCTCCGATCAAAAGCGATAATGCGCTGCGTGAAAACTACGTAATTTCAGAAAATCCTTTTTAAGAAAATTAGGAAAACCAGTAGTGCTTACAAACAGAATTATGATTATAATATGCAAAATGACCTTAATAGATATATTTTATACATCCTCCTTTTTTCTAATGTTCATCATTTTCTAATTTTCAAACATTTTGTAGTTTTTGAACACCTTATTTATCAAGCACAAATTATTATGTAGTGGTGGAGTCCGTTTATTATGACACCGCATATAATGACCTACAGCTTAACAATTGGGTTTTCATATAAGCTAGCATGACCTTAGTCTGTTTAGAATGATTGAATGACTTCGGTTAATTTGACCAGTCGCTTACATGGACGTAACTAAAAGCAGGCGAGTTAAATTCGACACTCGTAAAAGAATTTGAGGCAGGCCAATAAACCATTTGTCTGACATGCTTTTGTGTATATAATTTTCGTTCTGCTTATTATGTCGTCCGTTTATCATGACTTAATACAAAAACTGAAATAGTCATTTTCTGGTAGATATTTTCTTATTTGTTAGGGATGTTGTGATATTGTTTTTAACTGCTCATGTTTTGTTTTGTCAATGCAGTAATAGGTAATCAGGCCTTACTGCACGTCTATCTTGTCTAGATATTTCCGACCGCATGATCTCATATAGTGGCTTAAATTAACGTTAAATTTGCTTTCAATTGCACAAATAAACGCTAGCTCTTAAGAATGAAGGTCAAACAAGAGGGAAATAGGTTGCTGACTCTCATCCGGTGCCATAGCTATGGTTATACGTCTTGGTTATCGCCTAGAACAGTTTCGATATCTCCAGGATTGACATCAGCGAATTCTCCACATTGATCAGCTGCACACGAACACTGAGTGGTGTTTATGGTTCTTTGAGTTCTATGCCATATTTACTAAATAAATTGCATTGAAAAAAGTATTTAGCCGCAAGGCGAATAATAGGTCTTATCTGCTCTTTTCGGCTATGTTCCCATACAGGAGCCCCCAGAGTTGAACAACGGGGCCAAGCTTGGGCCAAGACTGGGATGCCTAACTTCGGCGTACCAAGGTTGGGCCAAGACTGGGTAACTCAGCCTCGGCCGTTCCTATGATGAGCCAGTCTTGGGCCAAGCCTGGGTAACCCAGCCTCGGCCAGTCCTGCAGTTACCCAACCTTGGGCCAAGACTGGGTAACCCAGCCTCGGCCATTCATTGGCGTGCCAGGCTTGGGCCAAGATTGGGTAACCTAGCCTCGGCCATTCCTGCAGTTACCCAGCCTTGGGCCAAGACTGGGTAGCTTAGTCTCGGCCATTCATTGGCGTGCCAGGCTTGGGCCAAGGCTGGGAACCCAGCCTTGGACCAAGCCTGGGTAGCCTAGTCTCGGTCATTTAATGGCGTGCCAGGCTTGGGCCAAGACTGGGTAACCCAGCCTCGGCCATTCAATGGCGTGCTAGGCTTGGGCCAAAGCTGGGTAATCCAGCCTCGACCATTCCTGCAGTTACCCAGCCTTGGACCGAGCCTGGGTAGCCTAGTCTTGGCCATTCAATGGTATGCCAGGCTTGGGCCAAGACTGGTGAGCCCAGAAGTACTGCGCATGTACACTACTGCGCTTGCGCAAGAAGTCTTCTCCAAAAAATACGCGACCATTTTGCAAGTAGCTACTCTTTTACTGTTTCTAGCGTGCTTCATCATATTGAGTTTCACTTTTGAATCATATTTTATAACAATAACCATATAACCATGTTTGAATCATATTTTAGTATTACATAAAACTCGACAAGTTGTAAATAATAAAAATAATACAGACGTTCACGAGAAATCAAGTAACGAAATTGTAAACTACGTGAGTGAGAATAATTCTAGCATTTCAATTTTCAGAACCATGTGGTTCACAAGAATGTTATAATGATTTAGATAATAGTAATCACAGTGATTTGGACAATAGGGATAATGACTTCAACAATAGTGAAGATGTGATTGAAAATGTCAACTGTGCAGACCTATATTTTAATGATGCTCCGCATAACTCATCACCTCAGAGTGATAAAGAGGTTATGCCGAAGAAAACTTTGCGTGAAAAACTCCGTTGTTGGACATTAGACAATATAAAGTTCGACGATTCTTTAAAAGACAATGAAGAGAAACAAAAAGCACTGGTATTTACAAACCATTTCAATATTTTTCACGAATTACTTGAATATTATATTCAAATTATTTGATTATTATATACAAATTATTAAAATACTATTTACAAATTATTCAGTTTTATTTGCATGTTACTTGAATATTATATTCAAATTATTTGCATATTATTTTCTAATACTTACAGATGGAAATTTTTAAAATGATCACAGCTGGATCGACCAAATTGGAAGACGACGTTGCTGCGATCATGGAAAAAATGATAAAAAAAGACGTACAACTTCTTTACAGCGGGTGTGGAAAAAAAATCAGAGCTGTCGGGAAAAAAAGTTTCAAAGCTACGGAGATTTTTAAAGTTATATGGACCGTAAGTTCAAGCTTTAGTCAATTATTAATAATGATTTGAGTGTGATTTTTATTATTTTATTCCAGAGTTTCTGATGGTAAGACACGTTAATGCGAAGGAGAAAGATCGCGAGGGAGGAAGAGCTCATCGCGAAGAAAAATAATTTATTTTTTAATTTATTATAAAGAGTTCGCGCTTACAATTATTATTCATTATTTATTTTATAATTATTAGTATACCAATATCGGTTATAATGTTACGCAAGCATGCTTACCTTTTATTATTTAAATATTGAAGTTCTGTTTAAACTCTTTATTTCTGCGATTTAACGTCATAAAAATATTACATAATTCTGCAGGTGTAAAAAAATAAATCTACTATGAATGTAATTATTTGTTTAATTATTTATTTAGTTATTATTTTTTAATTATGTCATAATTATAATTATTGTTAAGTAATTAGTTCTTCTAAGATATGTTAATTGCTAAAATTACTAAAATTGTTGTGGATTAGTTATTGAAAATAATCATGGACTAGTCTTGGCAGTTATACTTGGGCCAGTCTTGGCAGTTATGCTTGGGCCAGTCTTGGTAAGCCAGTATTGGCCCATCCTTGGTGCATTGGTGACCATGCTTGGCCCAGCCATGGCAATCAAGCTTGGCCCAGCCATGGCAATCAAGCTTGGCCCAGCCTTGGCAACCAAGCTTGGCCCAGTCATGGCAACCAAGCTTGGCACGACGTTATCATCCCAGACTTCCACCAAGGCTGGGCCAATACTGGCTTACAAGCCTGGACCAGAGTTTTTCATTGTTGGACCAAGCCTGGGCCCGTCGTTACTTCCTGTCTGGGTTTACAGCATAATTTACGTTTTAAATTAACTGTGATAACGGTGTCATTATTTCTTGAGCGAAGCAGGGTCCTGATACTCCTGATCATATTGTTTACTTGTTCTACAAGGACATGGATTACATTTCTAGATAAACCATGCTGAAAACTCAATCATTCCCCTTTGCGAATTATTTTTAGGAACACATGAGAACCTCTCCTCCATAGGAGTTAACTGTTTTATAATGTCAGGAATGACCGGAAACTGTAGCCCATTTACTATGGTCATTCGCGATATACCTACGTCCTTGGGAAATATTTTTAGCGCAAGTATTGCAAAATTGTCCGTGATTGTAATTAGAATTCAAATTAAACACGTTTAACACAAAATCGTCACTATATCTGGGATTTTCTTATATGGGTTGTTCCTGACTAAACATACGCACTGTATAATACAGAGATATTAAAAAAATTAAGAATTTTTATGTTTTCGAAAACACACAGTATTATTTTATGATTCACTTTAAAACGTTTTTGTGGAGAGTGGCTTTACATGTTGAAATTTATGGAATCGCATTCTGTCTTTTTACTAGAAATTATGTCAGTTCAAATAAAGAACCAGACTTGAGCTCAGGAATGCAACTTTACAGAAAACAGAAATTCAATGTAATGCAATCACAGCAGAATTCTTTATATAAATTATTACATATATTGAATCTTTACATTTCTTCATAAAGAATTTGATTTGAAACTTATTGAACTCTTCTGTGAAAATTGAGGTGGTTTAAATTCTGTATAGACAATAAATTTGATTTAAACTTTTTTAAAGGTGTGTCCAATTGCATATTATGCACATATACATTAAATTATGAATTAAACTTGTTTGTTTCTTTTAAACGTAGGTAGTTTATAGAAGCCATAAGCAAAACAAGTAAACAATAAAGAGGATTAATGCGGTCGGAACTGGTCCCACTTGAAAGTTTCAAACTCCAGACGTAGTCGGAATTGACCCACTTATCAAGGTGGTTAGAACTGACTCGGTCGGAAGTGTCCTTAATTCATATTATAGACGCCCAACAACTGAGGTAATTAGCGTCTATATTTGAGACCAATAATAGTACTTAAAGAAACACAAAGAAATAGCAGTTTAGTATACAATAAAATATTTATGTCGGGTTTATCGTACAATTTTAACAGGCTGTTTTTTTAATCACGCTGTTAAATTTTGATTGCTACGTTTTAATTGGTTGCTGCGTTTCCATTGTTGATCGTTACCATAGCAACCGTCATTTAACAGCTTGATTAAAAAAAAATTGTACGATAAACCCAGCATAGTCTGTTGCATTGAGATCGAATAAAGAAACTATGAAATGAAATATACGAGTATATACGGATCATGAAAAAAAAATATTGGTACTAGCGATTCATCGGGAAATACCAATGAGAAAATGTGGTGCTAAAATTTTAATAAAATCGGCCCGACAGGACCGGACTTTCAAATTTTATGAAAACACTAGTTTATTGATACAGATTTACTTATGGAAGGGTGTATTTAATTTGGTGCAGATGTTGTACTGATAAAATCCATGTCTAATATTGAAATTTAGAAAAATTTAATTATTTTAAGGGATTTATTAAGGGGTTAAATTTTTTATTTTGTCAAAAAACAAACTTATGTTCACATAATAATGCCATAATGCCTGTGTTAGCAAATACACTATATTGTCGGCAGGGTTTGGCACTGCGACCCGAGTTTTTTACATTTGAAACGTAACATGAAACGTAAAATATTGTGAAGACGGAATGTTTATTTGTTTATACTGGCTAATCTTAGAAACTACTTAAAGGACTTTGATGGATTCGTTAACACTTAACATATAGGTTATATTTTATTTCAATAAATGTCCGACCCGGCTTTGCCCGGGTGACAATCGGGTTGAATCCGCTATACTTTGAATGTAGTTATCATTCGATAGTTTAATACTGCTTGAGGAATGAGGAAGGTTAGCTCTATACTAGCTGCCCGGTTCGGTTTCGCGCGAGTGCAAATCGGATTGATTCCAAGTTGGATTGAAGTCAAGTTTATATCAAAAGCGGTGTGAAATATAATACACCAAATAATAAGTTGCGGGCAGTTATTTAATAATTCGAGGGAACAAGCGAAGCGAGTGAGTAATGTATTAATTAATAATTTGTAAATTCTAAGTAATAAGCGTAGCAAGTGTGTAACGTATTAATTAATTATAAATTCAAGCGAACGAGAGAAGCGAGTGAGTAATGTGTTAATTAATTATAAATTCGATCGAATGAGCGAAGTGAGTAACGTATTAATTAATATAAATTAAAGCGAACGAGCTATTCGAGCGCACCCGTGCGAAGCCAAACGGAGAATCTAGTAAATTATAGAAAAACGGAGAATATAAAATTTTCAAGAAGAAAAAATCGTTTAATGCCTCAATTAGACAACAGACATGCAACTCGACGAGGATTAATCGACGCGTCACTCGTAGACTCGTGCTAAGCATAGAAATATCATAGATAGAATAGGGAAGGCACGCAAAAAAGTGCCGGTGCAGAAGATAGAGATGGAGAGCAGAGTAGTTCTTCTATCTTTTTCTGTCACAAATAAATAAATAATAATAAATAAAAAATAAATAATAATAATGCATTTAACGTCCGTTTCTCGACATTATGTCATAACAGACGCCATTCGCACCATTACTATTTCCATTTTACCATTTCCCGTTGTTTTCTACATTTTTAAACTTCAACTTTTTTTTTTTAATAGCAATGTGCGAATGGAGGAATTATTATAGGAAATTAGGATAAGGTAGGCAATTTTGGGAGCTTTATAGGAGTTTGACACGTAATCGGCCATGGCCTTGCTTAAGGAACCATCTCGATATTCATCTGGAATAATTGAGGGAAACCATGGAAAACCTCAAACAAGATGGCCGGTACAGGAATAACCGTTTCTCGACGTGAGGCAGTAGGAAAAAGTCCTTATAGCCACATCTGCTCCCGTCGGGATTCGAACCCAGTACCTTCCCAATGCGAGTCTAGTGCTGTACCACTAAGCTACATCGCTGGGTTAAATACATAACCATGGTTATAGATGTAAATTAACAATACCTACTATCAATTTTTTAATTCACAAATGCGTCAGAAGACAAGGAAAAGAGAACTGCTTCATTTTCTATCTCTCTTTTCCAACCTGACACTGTCATAGTTGTACCTATAGCTCCCCTATTCTATCTATGATATCTCTATGGGCGAAACCGGACAAGGCCGCTAGTTTAAAATTGAATAATATTTAAAATGTTATCGAAAGGATGGCAAAGCGTTTTTTAAATTACACCCCTGGCCTTGAATAAAAATATATAAATACACAAAGTCATTATTATTCAGTAGTCAGAACCTACATCAAATAAGTTTTAAATAATCTGATAGCGTAAAGTTTTAGTGGTTTGAGTGAAATCTGTATAACGCATTTGGTCCTTATTTAATATGTATGTCGTACTTATAGACTTTAAGGTAGGGCCGTGGTTCCCAAACAGCTCGTGCCGAGTTCTGAGCAAGTAAAATGAATAAAAAATTAAATTTTTGTTTAGAACTCAAAAAATTTGCCATAAGCTCATTTATATATCATCACGTCGTCTGGGAAATTTTGATAAGTCAGCGATGCATAATTTCGTATCTAGAAGACAAGTTTCATAGAGTGGGTATGAAGTTATACAGTTAAGCAAACTATGATCTTATAGTCAACACTCAACATCTTGAACTGTTTCCATAACTCTTGCAGGCGCGGATCCAGGGGGGGGGGCAATTACCCCCCATGAGCCTTGACTATACTCGTATATATAGACTATAGTTTTTTACCCAATTTTTGGTTTCATACACACAAATCACAAAATCAGAACGTATCTCCTGGAAGATAGGTTACTCTCAAAAAATTGCCCCCCCCCTCCCCCCGAGCGAAAAACTGGATCCGCGACACGACTTCGAAAAACAATTTTAGCGGGTGGGGCTTACATCAATATCTAAAAATATATTTTTAAGTTTATTAGAAATCAAAATGAAGTGATTAAGGTGTCATTTTGTTCAGAATATAATACAAAAAAAAACAATGCCATGCTATACCCTATTCTACCTGCATTCCGGACAAAGTGTTAGGATCTCGGAAATGTCCAGGAAAATTCAGACCTACGGCAGCTTTAGCTGCATTGAAAAGTTTAAGAACCACTGCGTGGTATTGCAATGTCCTAGACTAAAGTCCCAGCGCGGTTATTTGAAAGCGCGTGTTTAATTATACATATACGGAACTGTATGAATAATATAGTGCGTGCGCACGTAAAATGTGCTCGGGATGGGGAGTGGGATCGCGGGGGGTGGGGAGAGCGCGTGATTGCAGGTGCACAAGGATGAGCGTTAGCGTCATGCGATCTAAATCTATCATTAGGTAGATTTTTTACATAACGTTTTTGATGATACGGTAAACGGTAGTGTGTCACGTTATCCAGCTGCGATGTTATGCATGCTATTTATGTTAACGAATAAAGAATAACTGATTACTAAGAGCTTTTATTATTATATTATATTTTCATGTATTTTTGTATACAAAAATATACAAAAATCTTGATTTATTAAAATTTAATAAAATATATTCCCCGCCATAATTGCAAGTATTTTATCATCCGCCATATTGGAACTGTAATGACGTATTATACCCTATGCCTATATAAAGACGAATCGATAGACACCTTGTTTGTCAAAATCGGTTCAGTAGTTTAGAAGCTGCGAGGGAACATCCACATAATCATACATACATAGTACATACGATAAATACATATTATATATGCATATCGCAGTCGGGTAAAAAAGGTTATTATTAATTATTGATGAACATTATGAGAGCATTCACGTTGACTTTCAGACGTCAACGCCTACGACTACAAATCTAAAACATTTTATGATCTCAAATTATGAACATACACTTTACAGGTAGTCATATTATATTTATGGAAATGTTTATTAACAAAAAAAAAACATCAACAAAAAAAGTAGATATGTTTATAATAAAAAAATCTAAAACATTGTGTTTTATTATCCCGGTCCCTTTGTGTTGTTGGTATTATAAATGTACAAAGCCCAACGGCAAACACGTCTGATGTTCCTAAATAAAATAAAAAAACATTATATAATTGTGATATACGCTCGCTTTAATTAAGCTCACCTCTTTTAAAAGTGTAAAGTGCAACTGTTTGGATTAATATAAATGATGACAAATCTTATTCTGTTGCATTTAGCTTTATTTTAGAAGATTTCGTTCCAAGGCACAAGAATATTATTGTTATTTACTTGACATGCTCGGACAGCGCAGGATTTAGATAGACAGCGTCTATACAATAAAAATAAATCAAAACAAAAATAAAAACAAGCCGTGAGGTGGGTCGTTTATTAGGACTAAAGTGCGACCCTTGAGGTCCAGACGACGAACTTCCCAGTATGATAAATATTTAATAATAATAATTAAATTAGATATTACACAGAAAAGTAATCATTTTAATCATTAAAACATAGTTATTATTTATTTTTAACAATAATTAAAAAAAAAAACAGCTTAACCGATTTTTATAAGATTTATGTCGGATCAAAATGACGTTAACACCCTTTCGAAGTCGATATAATTTTTTATTCGCGAGATATTGTGTAAAATCTACTTTTTTTGAGTCTATTTGGTTAAGAAAAAAGAACGGCTGAACCGATTTTGAAAAAATTTCTTTCAGATCATATTTACGTTAATACACGTCGATTGGCACCCTAGCGTAGTCGATATCATTTTTCATTCTCGAGATTTCGTCTTAGAAAGAAATGGACACATACGTACGTACGTACGTACGTACACACATACACAGATATCTTTCTAAAAATAGTGTAGTGACCTTGAAACATAAAAATTTGTTATACATTTTGATTTTCGGACCCATTATAATAACTTCCAATGGGAAGTTAATAAAACTAAGAAATTAATAAACAACAATTATATATACTTACAGTTCTATACATAAAGAAAAACACTAATAATAAAGTAAACATAAATAAAATCCATATAAACTTTAAAGATCGAAACAGCAGTTGTTTTACGAAACGATCCTGACGACTATGTCCTGAAACAACTGACAGATCACCCGACAATCCGATCTGCTGTCGTGTGTCACTAAATTGGACACATGCAATTAAAATATGTGAGATGGTGACACGAGTGTTACACATCTCACAAAAAGGCGGTTTCTTACGAACCATTAAAAAACCATGAGTTTAACCTACAGTGACCGATGCAAAACTGTGTTAGTACAACCTCCTGCCATCTAGTAGGATTTAGACAAGGGCAAACTGAGTCATTGCTCAGAGCAACCTTATTAACTTCCCACTGGAAGTTATTGTAATGGGTCCGAAAATCGAAATCAAAAAGGAAAAAAAATTTTTATATTTCAAGGTCACTACACTATTTTTACACTACTTTTAGAAAGATGTCTGTGTGTGTGTGTGTGTGTGTGTACGTACGTATGTGTCCATTTCTTTCTAAGACGAAATCTCGAGAATGAAAAATGATATCGACTACGTTAGGGTGCCAATCGACGCGTATTAACGTAAATATGATCTGAAAGAAATTTTTTCAAAATCGGTTCAGCCGTTCTTTTTTCTTAACCAAATAACCTCCAAAAAACGAGATTTTACACAATATCTCGCGAATAAAAAATTATATCGACTTCGTAAGGGTGTCAATCGAGGCGTGTTAACGTCATTTTGATCCGACATAAATTTTATAAAAATCGGTTCAGCCGGTTTTTAACTTCCCATTGGAAGTTATTGTAATGGGTCCGAAAATCGAAATCAAAAAGGAAAAAAAAATTTTATGTTTCAAGGTCACTACACTATTTTTACACTACTTTTAGAAAGATGTCTGTGTGTGTGTGTGTGTGTGTGTGTGTGTGTGTGTACGTGACGTACGTACTCGTACGTACGTACGTATGTATGTGTCCATTTCTTTCTAAGACGAAATCTCGAGAACGAAAAATGATATCGACTACGTTGGGGTGCCAATCGACGCGTATTAACGTAAATATGATCTGAAAGGAATTTTTTTAAAATCGGTTCAGCCGTTCTTTTTTCTTAACCAAATAACCTCCAAAAAAGTAGATTTTACACAATATCTCGCGAATAAAAAATTATATCGACTTCGTAAGGGTGTCAATCGAGGCGTGTTAACGTCATTTTGATCCGACATAAATTTTATAAAAATCGGTTCAGCCGTTTTTTTTTTTTTTTTTTTTCTAATTATTGATGTTTTAATGATTAAAATGATTACTTTTCTGTGTAATATCTAATTTAATTATTATTATTAAATATTTATCAAACTGGGAAGTTCGTCGTGTGGACCTCAAGGGTCGCACTTTAGTCCTAATAAACGACCCACCTCACGGCTTGTTTTTTTAATTATTGTTAAAAATAAATAATAATTATGTTAATGATTAAAATGATTATTTTTCTGTGTAATATCTAATTTAATTATTATTAGAGATGTGCCGATTATGACTTTGGCCGACTAGCCGATTAGTTTTTTTTTTTTTTTTTTTTAAATTATTGATGTTTTAATGATTAAAATGACTACTTTTCTGTGTAATATCTAATTTAATTATTATTATTAAATATTTATGAAACTGGGAAGTTCGTCGTGTGGACCTCAAGGGTCGCACTTTAGTCCTAATAAACGACCCACCTCACGGCTTGTTTGGTTTGATTTGATAATACTTTTTAATTTTTAGTATATTTCAAAAATGTAAAATGTAAACCGACTTCCGACCGACTTCAAAAAAAAAGTAGGAGGTTCTCAGTTCGACTGTTTTTTTTTGTATATAGTATGTTACGCGATTTCTCCTGCATTATGTGAACCGATTTTGATGATTATTATTTTATTTAATAGGGCATACCTTCGGATTGGTCCCATATAAATTTTACTTAAATCGGTTCAGCAGTTCGACTGATTTATAAAAAAAGTGAGTAACGGGATGTAACACCGTTAAGGTAAATGTCAAAAATCAAGACAGAAGTCGATTAACAACGTGCAAACTATTTATTGTAAAGCCACTAAAAAGTAAAAAATAAAAAAACTTTTTAACAAAAAAAAACTTTCTTCAAAAGCCACTTGAAAGAGTAAAATAATAAAATGTTGAGGTCTGCGCCAATGCAATAAAATGTGAAGTCGGTTAAAAAGTAGATATTAATTACTGTACTAGCTGTACTACTTTTTAATCGACTTCATATTTTATTAAATTGGCGTAGACCTCAAAATTTTATTATTTTCCTCTTTTAAGTGACATTTTTAAAGGAGGTTTTCTTTTTGTTAACAAGTTTTTTTTGGGTGTATAAGTCGTATCGTAAAGCGTGGTTCAGCTACTTTTGAGTATGGTTATATACACAGATTTTGGATGTTGGTGTAAGAAAGATTTGTGACAAATAAAACGTGATTATATCTGGCAGAGTGGCCACATAAAGGAAGATGACTGTATTTAACATTTCTCTGTACTTTATAAACATAGAGCGTGGAAAATTAAGATTTGTTTCCAACATTTAGTTTAATTTTAATTTTTAACTTCGAAAAGCTGAACGATGTTTTCATTATGCATTTTTTTAAAATTTCACTTCACGTGAACTTTGGTTTATTTTTGATTTACCTACAGAATATTATTTTAAATTCATGACACTAATGACTAATACCGTATGTATTGTTACATTGTATAATGTATATGTCGCAGCCCGATCGTAAATTTAGGCATATCGTGATGCGCCTAGGCGTTTTATAATATGGCGCCAATTTATAAAGCGCCTAACTGTAGCCAGCCAGAGAAAACAAATCCAATTTAAAATAAAAGATCTTTATTTGTTACTAGTATATCAACTTTATTTATCATTATTTATAAAAATTCTAAGTAAGTATAGGTACTAAGTACCTACCTGAAAAATAAATTGTGCTCTTTTTCTAACTAAAATACATTACATATTATTTATGTCTTAAAATTAGCCCTTTCCCTGTTATCTATTTTTAGAATCTGATACTCGATTATTGAAATTCGTAATAAAAAAAAATATATTGTAGAGAACATTTTAAGATTGATATGAATCTCTGTCAATACATCAAAATTCAAAATATTGCTTCATTGCTACTATACGAACCGTAGGATCGTTCGGTTCGGGGATTTTTTTAAAATATAAAATATTCTTGGTCAGAAGTTTCCATAATGTCATACCAATAATAATTAGAATAAATTTTTTCCTTATACCAGTCAACGGAATGATCCTAGCCGGAAAGTCAAAAACGCAAAAACCGACTTCGGGACTTTGTTTGGACTGGGTAGTAAAACAACATATTAAAAGTCCTTGACCCTCGGGTGGGCGCAAGAGGGGGTAAGGCACTTGAATGGTCTTTTTTTTTGATTTTTCGCGTATATCTCGAAAACAGTTGGTCCTCCGAAAAAATTTATTGCATAAAAATTGTAGCTGACAAAATTTCCTACATTTTCTATATTTAAGGTTTTTTCTATCTCCAACCGTTAACGAGTTACACGCTTCTGAAAACCGCTATTTTTCGCACCACATTTTTTTGCCGAATTTTTCTCTCTAGCGCCTCAATCTTTCATTTTACAAAAAAAAAGTTGTAGAGAATTAAATTTGCTTCAAAATGGCATATCAGTTTACCATTTTATCTTAACCTGATCTAAAGTTTAATATAATAATTATTTATTAATTCAACAATATTGTTGAATTAATTAATAATTATTATAAAGTTTTCAGATGCGTGTAACTCGTTAACGGTTGGAGATAGAAAAAACCTCAAATATAGAAAGTGTAGGAAATTTTGTCAGCTACAATTTTCATGCAATGAATTTTTTCGTAGGACCAACTGTTTTCTAGATATAGGCGAAAAACCAAAAAAAGGGACCTAAGTGTCTCCCCCCCCCCCCTCTTGTGCCCACCCGAGGGACAAGGACTTTAAATATGTTTTTTTTTTACTAACCAGTCCAAACAAAGTCCCGAAGTCAGTTTTTGCGGTTTTTGACTTTCCGGCTAGACCCCTCTTAAGAGCACTCATTGACTGAGCTATGTCACCCTACTGTTTTTTATCTGTTTTATAACCTCCAAAATTCGTTCAGATGTCTACGGCTTTTTCACATTAAAACTCCATCAGTTTCTGCTCGTAGTTGATTTAAAATGCACTTTTTTCATTACGTCTTGGCATAATATTTTTAGCTTTATCCATTTTTACTGCCGACAACAACCCTTCACTTTTCAATCTATACAGTCGAATGGTTGTAAACAACAGCGTCAGCGCCTCTGGTGGCGTTATTTGAAACTGTTATATGACATGTCTGATATGTGTTTAGCTATATTGTAAAGAGGCTAATCGTTTGGCCAGCCGCATTGCAAATCGTGTTTTGCCAATCGATTTCGTTCAACTTCTTTACGAAGTGGCTAAACGCTGGTTAGGCGCTTTATAAAATGGCGCCATATTATAAAGCGTCTAGACACATCATAGTATGCTTAAATTTACGATCGGGCTGCGACATATTATATACTATATTGCAATTCCTCCCTCTCTCTGTGTAAAAATATCTATGGTGACAAGGCCAAATAGCTTATGTTTGATTCTCGGTAAAATAACATTAATGGAGATAGCTTCATTCACTTCGTTTATTAATTTCAATGTTCGCTGTAATGAAAAGATACAGCTCTGTCAATTCGAGGTGTATCTTCCTATAATCTAGGTAGGTACCTTTTTACCACATGAACGCTAGCGTTGCAAACGTTGAATTAAAAGTTGAATTAAATTCATTTACAACGTACAGGGGGCTTATACAATTTCAATATACATTTGTCGAATTAATGTCATTTGATTCTTCGTTCGCGACATCCGTGTAGTAAAATCAAATTTTTGCACGATCACATTTTCAAACTTCCATAGCATCATTGATTATTGTAAAAATGGAAAATATTAACATATAGATAACATTTGCCTAAACTCTTAATAAATTAATATCTGGAGGCCGAGCTTTGCTCGGATGAGTTCAATAAAAACAGTACTTAATATGCTGTGAGATATTATTTTCTCAGAATATTATTCCGAAACGAATTTATTTCTGTAACATAATTTAAAATAATTGTTTCTGATATTTTAACTACCTATGTGTATTTTTAAGCGTAAAAACTAAGTATCAACTTGAATCAAGCATTTTTTCCTGTAAATATTATTTAGGTCGCTATTTTCAAATCTACCGCCGTTATTGTTTTGTTGACTGAAGAACTCGCAAAAACCGATTTTCATAGATTGAATATCTTGTAAAAATGTTCGAATTAGATGAAATTTTGCTCGCCCGTTGCCATTTTAACAATCCAATTTTAAACATTGATACTAAATATCAACTTTATCGAAGTAATTTTTCTCTGTGATGTCATCTTAACAACATCCAGTAAATTTCAAATATTTTTTTTTGTATAGGTACCTACTGAAAAACTCACAAAAATCGATTCTTTTAATAACAAACGTCAGACTATAACCTGCGCAAAACTTTTTTTGCATGTATCTTTACCATAGATTTTAAAAATCGATGTGTTTTGATATACATGCCTGCGGCGCTAGAAGTTCGGCCCTTTGGGCTGCCGTGCCAATTTTTAGATACGCAAAACTTTTTTGTATGTATCTTAACAATAGTTTTTAAAAATCGATGTGTTTTTAAAGACCTGCGGCGCCAGAAGTGCGGCCCTTCGGGCCGCCGTTTTATCATTATTTACATATTGTGCAAGGCACTTCTTATATTAGTGTTCATTTACAATTTTAACACTTGTGATATATTATATAAAATCTATGTAGAAATAGACTTCGAATCAATCTGACTTTAATTGAGCGAGTTATAATAAATAAAAAACACCTTTTTTTAATTGCTCCCCTCTGGAACCAAAATTCCTACCTAGATCGATTTCTCGCCCCGAAAAATCCCCATTCTGTAAATTTCATCAAAATCGTTAGTCGTTTTTGAGAAAAAAAGGTCTAGGTAATATTATACGTCATACTACATTTAACGTACTTACCTATACATATTTTATATAGGTAATATAAAAATAACATACCTATTTATTTAAATATTAGCTAAAACTACTTACATAATTATGTTTAGATTTTATTGTTGTTATTTTTTTACTTTTCAAATAATTACTGATTATTTTAATAAGTTAAAGATTGACTGTCAGAGTAATTTTGACATAAATAATGAAAATAGTTTGTTTTTTCCAAAGCCTACTCACAATACGACACTGTTTTATGACGTTAAAAAAACTGTTTTTTAAAATGATAAAATCGATAAGAAAACGAATTTTTCCAGGGATGAGACCTAGCTAGATCGATTTTTTGCCCCCCGAAACCCCTTTTCGGTAAATTTGATCAAAATCGTTAGAGCCGTTTTCGAGAAAATATTTATATAGGTACATAGAAACATATATACAAGATTTACTCGTTTAATAATATAGGGATTATTTGTATTTTATTGCACATACGTTTACTGATATAGGTATTCCTTTTTAGAATACATAGCTTGTTTTGACAAGGATGTCTGTTTTCAAATATTTTTATAGTCATTAGTGTGTTGAAAATCTATAAATGGATGGTTTGCTTAAAATGTACCCTCATAATTTTAATAAACATAACATTCTAATTTATACAGGTAATATTATTAGTCTAACAATTAGTTCTTAATATTTACAGTATATTTTTAACCGACTTCAAAAAAAGTAGGTTTCTCAATTCGGCCGTATATATTTTTTATGTTTTATATGGTTATGTTTTATGTATGTTCGCGGATAACTTCGTCGTTTATGAACCGATTTTGAAAGGATATACTTTCAGATTGGTCCCATAGAAATTTCATCAAAATCGGTTCAGTAGTTCGGCTGATTTTAATAAAATTAAGTAACGGCGTGTGATTCTTTAAGGTAAATGTTACTTTTTGACACTAAAAAGTAAAAAATAAAAAACTTTTTAACAAAAAAAAAATCTCCTTCAAAAAGGCACTAAAAAGAGGAAAATAATGAAATTTTGAGGTCTGTGCCAATTAAAATATGAAGTCGGTTAAAAAGTATAGTATAGTGATTAATATCTTCTTTTTAACCAACTTCATATTTTAATTGGCACAGACCTCAAAATTTCATTATTTTCCTCTTTTTTTCCTCGTTTTAGTGCCTTTTTGAAGGAGGTTTTTTTTTGTTAAAAAGTTTTTTATGTATGTGGTAATAGTCTTATTTTTAGAGCAACTGATCTTCTTATTGTAATAATTATGTTTTTTATTTAAGCTGAGAATGATAGTTAAGCTATCGAAACATGTCGTTGTTTTTTTATAAAATAAATTACTTATGTTGTGAATGGAGTCTAAAGTCTAAACAATTCTTTCATTATACATAATCAAGAGAAAAAGAAGTGTTCTATACAACATTTTTAATTTCGTTGATTTTTACAGTTCCGAAACAATGTCATGTACAGATACAGTTTTTTTTTCTCCAAATACACTTTAGATCTTACATAATTAGATAAACAAATAACTGTGCATTAATAATTTACCATTGAAATCCCTATCCTGAAAATATAGTCTATCTAGAAAGCTTTCTGTAAAACTTCAACCGATAATAGGTTTGGCCATATGCTATCAAAATTAGTGATGGGCAGAATCGAATTCTTTTAAGAATCGAATGAGTATTTGAGAACCGAGAACTGAGAATATTATGAATAATATAATACCTATATTATTCCATAATATTCTCGGTTCTCGCTTCTCATATTGTGATATTCTTATTTCTTTGCACCGCGACAATGTCATAATACCATAGTCTGTACGGACTCTACCGATTAGTACCGATTGCACTCGATTCAGAGTGAGTTGTGCTACACTATGTGTGGGAAATAGTTTGACTTTGACTGGATGAGTACCGGAATCGAAAACCGAGAACGCCGAATCTTCGATTGCAGTTTATTTGCAATTCTTCTTACGAGAACTCGGTATTCGAATACTTTCAAAAAAGTATTCGAGAACACCGAGAACTTATGAGAATCGGATACTTCTCGATTCTAGCATTCGAATACTCCCATCACTAATCAAAATAACAAAACATGACACCAGTAAATACCTCACGGTTTTCGAGATGTTTAAACTTTTTTTAAATTTTTAGAACGCTTGTTCCCGGCCATAAAATTGATTAAAATTTGAATAGTTGGTAATTAATTACTTAATAAAAAAAAAGGTAAAAAAACTTTTTAAGTTAAACAGTTTTATAAATGTACTAAAAAGAAAAAAATAATATTTAATTTAGGTTCATAAGTATAAAAGCGGGGGTCGTAAGCTTTGTGATAATTTATTATAGTCACGACCCACGCTTTTATACTTATGAACCTAAATTAAATATTATTTTTTCTTTTTAGTAGATACATTTATAAAACTGTTTAACTTAAAAAGTTTTTTTTACCTTTTTTTTATTTTTAATTTTTTAGTGTGCTTATTTTGCTTACTCTGATTTTATTACATTTATTCGATCCACTGAAACGTTACCGGAGCAAGACCTTTTGCCTGTGAAAATTCAAAAATGCGATTTGTATCCGGACGGGAGCCGGGTCGGTCAGCTAATTACCATAATATTGTATTATCACCGGAGCTACACATGTGTGCAAAATTTCAACTCAATCGAATCACGGCAAGTGGGTGAAAATTCATAAGTACGATTTACACCCGGACAAAATCCGGGCCGGTCAGCTAGTTACCATAATATTGTATTGTCACCGGAGCTACACATGTGTGCAAAATTTCAACTCAATCGAATCACGGGAAGTGGGTGAAAATTCCAAAGTACGATTTACACCCGGACGAAAGCCGGGCCGGTCAGTTAGTTATCATAATATTGTATTGTCACCGGAGCTACACGTTTGTGCAAAATTTCAACTCAATCGGATAACGGGAACTGGGTGAAAAATCGGATGCAAGATTTGAAACAAAGATAGTAACAAATAAATAAACAAACAAACAAATATACGGGGTCAAGCTAAATAAAACCGTTTAAAAATGAGACCCTGTTAAAAAAAAAATAATTCAGGTGTTTTATACAATTTTAGAATCTAGATGAAATAAGGAAATTTTTTAGACTATGAGCAGTGCGGACACAATGCGTTTAAAAAGTTTAAATATCTCGAAAACTGGGACCATGTTTTATTATTTTGATAGAATATGGCTAGACCTATAATTAGTTAAAGTCCTACAGATGTATTCCGTATAATATTATGTGAAAGTAAAAATCCCAAAAAAATTGACATAAGTAAACAATTTTGCTTTTTGGGACTAGATGCAGCATTGAATGCCGAAGTTCAGTTTGTTGTAGGAATTAACTGTTTAATATTAAAATTTTCAATTATAAAAACGTCATTTTATTTTATTTTGTAATATGGATTTATATTTATAACATTGCATAATATGCATGTATTTTTGTTTGACATCAATTGCAGTTTTACATGTTAAAATAATTTTAAATATGAAACATTTCTGCATATTTAAAGCAACTTTCATCTAAATCATGAAATGCATTTTAAAATATAATTTTGTTTTATGAATTTTAATTTCAACATTTAAAAAAAAACTCGGGTCGCAGTGCCAAAACCCTGCCGACAATATAGTGTATTTGCTAATACTGGCATTGTGGCTTTATTATGTGAACTTAAGTTTGTTTTTGAACAAAATAAAAAATTTAACCCCTTAATACATCCCTTAAAATAATATTTTTTTTCTTAATTTCAATATTTTTATCAATGCAACCTCGGTACCAAATTAAATACACCCTTCAGTAAGTAAAGCACTATCCGCAAACTAGTGTTTTCATAAAATTTGTAAGTCCGGTCCTGTCGGGCCGATTTTATTAAAATTTTAACAGCACATTTTAATTGTTACTAAAGGGTTAAATTTCAATTTTGAAATGATTCTGAGAATTTTTTCGGCATTTTTGGGCCCAAAAACATTTTTCAACCCCTAAAAACTACCCTTAAAATGGTCCGATTGGGCCCATTTTAAATAGGCTTCGTGCGGTGATGGATTTCAATGTGCCTACCAAATTTCGTCAAAATCAATTAACTCTTTCGAAAGTTATAGCCCGCACACACACACACACACACACACATATAAATATATATATATATATATATGTTCGTTCGAATTGATTCACGGATGGAAAAATATGCGTTAATATTTAACCGGGAGTACATCCGTTCGTTGTTGTTTTCCATTGCTGGAGGTCGCAGACGTTTCGCCAACATCTCAGTTGGCATCTTCTGTGCGAATGAAGATCTGTGAGAATCAGCCTGCATTTATAGGTATATATAAATGCAGGCTGATTCTCACAGATCTTCATTCGCACAGAAGATGCCAACTGAGATGTTGGCGAAACGTCTGCGACCTCCAGCAATGGAAAACAACAACGAACGGATGTACTCCCGATTAAATATTAACGCATATATATATATATTTATATATATATATATATATATATATATATATATTATAGCAATGGCTTTCGCTTCCAAAGACCCGAATTGAATCGGTTGCGCGGCTAGCTACCGACGGCGCGGGGTCATGGGTCGGAAAACAAAAATTATTATCTGGTTACGATCGCACTTGTTTTGGGAAGCAGCCTCTAAAATTTAAATACAGGAAAAGCCCTTAATGGGCAATAAAAAACCCAACCACCTACCACTCGACACTTAGGACAACACAAAAAGTGAACGCACACAATGAATCGTGCGTCAAAATAATTTAATTTAAATTTGAAGTCACCTCTACACTAGTATCACCTAACCAAAGACGGACCTCGTTGGAAGATTACTTAGTGGGCCAGATACCGACCGAGAGATCAAAGGGCGCCAGAACTTATAGGGCCACACTGCGTAAGTCTCAGGTCGTCCAAACTGAGACGTAGAGAGTGGTCACAGTTAGGGATAATTCAAAAAAGGATAACCACGTTGGCCAAAAGAGATCCGAAAAGTATTCCGGAACAGAATCCAGAACCACAATCACAGTTATATTAAATCCCAGGCCTAACGCTGTTACTTTCTTAGCAAGATAAACAGAAAAAAATCAGAGGTGATTTCAATGGCCAAAACCACACGATAACTTAACATAAAATACTAACAAAACAATAGATTCCGAACACAATATCGGGACACACGGTATTCGAGATACAAAAAAATAAAAGCGGCACTGTAATCACAGGCCTCACGGAACTTCCAACAATCGAGACAAAAATCCTAATTCAATAGGCCTCGAAGCCTCACAACAACCTACTTATTCAATCGCAAAACGTAGCGTGACGTTAGCGAGCGATAGTGAAACGATAACCTAACAATAGCGAAATTCTCAACAAAAACTCTTCATAAATAATGAATCGATACGGAACGATAACGAATTTCACATAATTAATTTTTAACCATTATTTCACACTTAATCCGGGCCTGTACAGAAATTCCGGAGCCTGAAAAGAAAATACATAGCATACGAGAGACATAAACACTTTAAAATCGCGAGACTAGCGACGTGGAATTCAAACTTAATTCGTAATAAGATTCAAAATATTCCATAAAATTCCCAATGTAGTGCAAGAAATCCTACAGGAATACAATCGACGCAACATTAATCATTTTAATTCTGACGTAAATATCTAAAATTTACCCAGTACTACGCAAAGTGGTCGACATTCAGAAATGTAAAATGTTCATAAAATATTAGATTTGATCCTTTAATATTTTCGGGATATATTGTAGTACCATATCTATCACACTGGGATAAACACTTGATAATATTCTGGGATACTTTATGCGTCGTCACTTATGATAGCGAATATTAAAAATTTCGGGATAATTGCAAAATCTTCAAAATTTCTGGAATAAATTAAATTATTCCCGTATTCCAGAAACAACACAACCACACGGAAATCCAACAGCAGCAACTTATAATCCCTAAAACTAGGAGAAGCGCTTGGCTCCTTTATGGTTTATTGTTTGCACGGTAAGCTAACTAAAACGAATAACAATAATCCAACAATGGAAATACGGAAAATAAATCAATTTTCGGGAATTAGGAAAACTAGGAAGGTCGAACAATACAGGAATCGAAAGAGGAAACAACGCAGAATCTAAACTCCAAACCAAAAACAATATAGCTCCAAAACGAAAAGCACAAATCCAACTCCAAAATCCCAAAATAAAAAGTATTTTATTCGCCAGATATTCAATCAGTTTCTTTTAATTGTTTTACAGACCGATGTGCCTGATACGGTCGCCAGACCTCGTCTGTCGACGTGCGAGTCTTATCCGTTCACGACGAACCACAACATCAACGAGCTCACTTTTATCTCAACTCAAAACATCTATTCGTCTCCCGCACTTATAGAGATGATATGTCGCCAGTCATGTTAATTTCTGTTATAATTCGTTATCAAACGTTCTCTAGTCAACCTGACGTCATAATATCATCGCCAATCTACATGTTAAAATAGTCTCAATGAATTGATAATGAAACATAAAATGCATTCAACTTAAAATTGTACCGCTATATCTGGATGTACAAAAGGGCTAATTGCCCCCCTAAATACGTCTAAAATTAGCCCCCTATAATATATATATATATATATAAACAGACTTTTCCAAAAATGGTGCCAAAGTGTTCAGGAGGCTATGAAACGTCGAGAAATTTTGGTCCGACCCCTAGGTCCCGCCATCCGACCGACGCCAATAGTGTATGTGCCATATGGCAAATACACTAATAAATATATTTTTTGAGAATGACATCATAATATTCTGACCTTTGTTGAACTTTGGTTTGCTGGTAGATTTAGATTTTTTTATAAACTTCCTTTTTAATATGTTATTTAACAATAATTTTTAATTAAATGAATGCATAATGATTGCAAACAGTATATGAAACACCTATTGTAAGAACAATGACGTAACACAATGCTGTAATCAGGAAAAATTCATTAATTCAAACCTATGTCACCGTAGGGATTCTAACCCTAAACTTGTCACTATCGCGGCGGACTGAGTTGACAATTACTCACACAGTGACACATTTTCAAACGACCGACTCTCTCCCTTTAAAGTATTCTGTCACTGAAAAACCACTACATGCAAGAGTCGATATTCCAACACCACTGCTGGACTACAGAACATCTCACATGTAAAGTAAACACAACAGGTGAACAACGATAAAGTATAGTGGTTTTTCAGTGACAGAATGCTTTTAAGGAAGAGAGTCGGTCCTTTGAAAATGTGTCACTGTGTGAGTAATTGTCAACTCAGTCCGCCGCGATAGTGGAAAGTTTAGGGTTAGAATCCCTACGGTGACATAGGTTTGAATTAATGAATTTTTCCTGATTACAGCATTGTGTTACGTCATTGTTCTTACAATAGATGTTTCATATGCTGTTTGCAGTCATTATGCATTCATTTAATTGTGTATTTAGTCACGACGTCCGTGTTAAAAATTGTATATAATAATTTTTAATTACAATTGACATGGACATGGACGTTCATTTTAATCGTTCGGTCTAGATTCAAAGAATGACTATGTCAAATGTCATTTAAATCAGTTTGAGCATTTGACCGAAAATACGGAACAACGGGATACACAAACAAAATAATATATCAAACGGTCTACCCAACTTTTTCTATTTGTCTTTACACCGGTAAAATTTTACACTACAATATTTGTTTGATAGTATATATTGTGTATTGTGTTGTATTACTGTTTACATCGCACAATAATTACATTTTGCGCTCTATATACATTAACAGATGAAAATATAATGCAGAGTATTACTGATATTATTGCAAATTAAAATTACCGCCAGAGGTCAACGCGTTTTAGTATCTCAATTTTACAAATTGGCCGTTTATAACCAAAGACCACTAAAGTGAAATTAGATAAATTTGACTTTATTCTACTGCAGCTTTTACTAAATTTGTTTGATTTGTCGACTATACTGTGATTATAAAATGCCGATATCTGATTGGTTACTATATCTGTTCGCCGAACCGAGTATAATTATATTATTATTTTATTGTCTTTTCACTGTAAGTCGAATTATTCTAGTTTTCCTTCACCTACTATAAAATTAAAAAGATACTATCATATAAAATTGACAATTAGATAAGCAATCAATTATACATAATTGATTTTGCAACATTAGAAAAAATCATGTTATCAACTTATGTCACAGTCGGAACTCAAACAATCGTGGCGGAATGAGCTATCAATTACTCAACCGTGACACAATTAAAAATCAAATTAGTTTCCTAATAAAAGCCTCCTCTTTCGATTGTTATCATTAATTTTTGCGAATGATAGTTATATATTTTTTTTGACATTTTAAAAATGATCAATACATTTTAGATCTCACTGTATATGTATAGAATCAATCGAAATACACTACATGCGAGAGGTAATTATTTTTTTTAGTCTAGTCACTAGTCGTAGATGAAAATCATTATATGCGAAGGCTCGACAATCGACATGAATAAAAATTAATAAATTTATTTATTTCTAATCATGTCGAGCATTTGCATATATTATATAAGATGATTCTCATCTACAAATAGACTAAAAAAAATAATTACCTCTCGCATGTAGTGTATTTCGATTGATTCTATGCATATATTAGGAAACTAATTTGATTGTTAATCATGTCAGGGTTGAGTAATTGATAGCTCATTCCTCCGCGATTGTTTGAGTTCCGATTGTGACATAGATTGATAAAATGTTTTTTTTTAATGCTGCAAAATCAATAAATTATGTAATTGGCTGCTTATCCAAATGTCGAATTGAATTGTGAATTATAGACGCTCGACATCAGAGGTTATTAGCGTCTGTTATCCAAGTGTCAATATTGCAAATTCAGCAGTATAAACTCATATTAATATTAGGTACCTAATATCTGGGGGCCGAGCTTTGCTCGGATGAGTTCAATAAAAACAGTACTTAATATGCTGTGAGATATTATTTTCTCAGAATATTATTCCGAAACGAATTTATTTCTGTAACATAATTTAAAATAATTGTTTCTGATATTTTAACTACCTATGTGTATTTTTAAGCGTAAAAACTAAGTATCAACTTGAATCAAGAATTTTTTCCTGTAAATATTATTTAGGTCGCCATTTTCAAATCTACCGCCGTTATTGTTTTGTTGACTGAAGAACTCGCAAAAACCGATTTTCATAGATTGAATATCTTGTAAAAATGTTCGAATTAGATGAAATTTTGCTCGCCCGTTGCCATTTTAACAATCCAATTTTAATTGATACTAAATATAAACGAAACGTCGTACATTTAATTTAATAAATAAAATATTTTGTCCACTATCCTGCGATTTTTCTTAGTTTTATTATAATCACGATGGACACGATTTCTAATCTAAATATCAACTTTATCGAAGTAATTTTTCTCTGTGATGTCATCTTAACAACATCCAGTAAATTTCAAATATTTTTTTTTTGTATAGGTACCTACCTACTGAAAAACTCACAAAAATCGATTCTTTTAATAACAAACGTCAGACTTATAACCTGCGCAAAACTTTTTTTGCATGTATCTTTACCATAGTTTTTAAAAATCGATGTGTTTTGATATACATGCCTGCGGCGCTAGAAGTGCGGCCCTTTTTGGGCTGCCGTGCCAATTTTTAGATACGCAAAACATTTTTATATCTATCTTAACAATAGTTTTTAAAAATCGATGTGTTTTTACACAGACCCGCGGCGCCAGAAGTGCGGCCCTTCGGGCCGCCGTTTTATCATTATTTACATATTGTACAAGGCACTTCTTATATTAGTGTTCATTTACAATTTTAACACTTGTGATATATTATATAAAATCTATGTAGAAATAGACTTCGAATCAATCTGACTTTAATTGAGCGAGTTATAATAAATAAAAAACACCTTTTTTTTAATTGCTCCCCTCTGGAACCAAAATTCCTACCTAGATCGATTTCTCGCCCCGAAAAATCCCCATTCTGTAAATTTCATCAAAATCGTAAGGCTGAGGCTACCCGTTACATTGACGCCGTTTCCGACCAGATCAGATCCGTATTGTCGGATGTGAACAAACACCAGTAACCTTATTGAAGTGGCTACAGTTATCACTTCAGACCGCGCCAGATGTCAGATTGCAACAGACACGTTCCGACGGTCGGACGATGTTTGATATTTTCGTCAGACTACGGCCGTACATTTGACAGTTTTCAACAAACAGTGTTGTGTATCCTAAATTTATGCTAGCTATTATTACCATTTTATTTAAAGACGTGTTTAAATATCAATTGTGAGTATGGACAAATCACTTTTAATTGATCTAATACGTGAAAATCCTCCTATTTGGGATAAAAGATTTAAGATACCACAACAGGGACGTGAAAGGTCTTTTGTGGAGAGATATTGGCGAAAAAATGAATCTTTCAGGTATGATTTAAAAGTATAATAATTTGTTTAATATATGATCAGTAGTCCATAAATTGAAAGTAAATTAGCTCTGATCGATTTCAACGCATTGTTGAAGTTTGTTTTGTTTGTTGTTTATAATAGGGCTCGGAATTTTTCAAATTAAAGTATGCGAATATTCATTTAAACTTCTATTCGAATAGTTAAAATTAATAAAAACTGAAAAAGGTCCAAAATTTCGCTGTTTTTTGAATTTTTACAAAGATCCGGCAGTCTGCCGAGATCGAAATAGTCACGGCCCTCACTACACTGGTTTCCCAACAATTTTTAAATCAAACAATGCTGGGCAGTCATAACAAATAGCATAACTATTGTTATTTGTTAAATGATTGAAAAAAATACATTATATTTCTGGAAAAATTGTTATCTCTATCGCTAATCTAAAATCATAAATCGCATATTGAAATCAAAAAATAAACAGAGCAATGAGCAATAATTGGCGACAAACGATACTCAGGACTCGGGGACGCCAAAAACAAAGAACAGCTGTTGTATAAATGTATAATAAATGTTATTGTTGAACAACGATAAAAAATAATAAAAGCAGTGCATTTTGATTTTCATTTGAATCCGGAAAGAAGCTAACTACAGTCTATGACAAATATTTAAATATCCAAATATTCAAAATTTGCACATCAAAAATTATTATTGTTCAACAAAGAAAAACTGTTTCGGTTATTTAGAGCTTATATAAAAACTATTCAAATATGTATTTGAATATTTGAAATTCGAATATTCTAATATTGAATAAATCTGTTTTGAAAGTATTCGACCATTCGAATATTCATTTATTCGAATAAATTCGGAGCCCTGGTTTTTAATATGTACAATACATATTCTGCATATTTTTCATTTTAATTAATAATTTTACAAAAGTGATAAACAGTTTGTTTGAAACCGAACCGATCCGATAGGCCCGTTAAAATAAACGTTCAGGTCTTCTCTAATTTGTTTCGCATCATTTTACTTTTAAACTCATACTACATTTAACGTACTTACCCATACATATTTTATATAGGTAATATAAAAATAACATACCTATTTATTTAAATATTAGCTAAAACTACTAACATAATTATGTTTAGATTTTATTGTTGTTATTTTTTTACTTTTCAAATAATTACTGATTATTTTAATAAGTTAAAGATTGACTGTCAGATAAATTTGACATAAATAATGAAAATAGTTTGTTTTTTCCAAAGCCTACTCACAATACGACACTGTTTTATGACGTTAAAAAAACTGTTTTTTAAAATGATATAATCCATAGGAAAACGAATTTTTCCAGGGATGAGACCTAGCTAAATCGATTTTTTGCCCCCCGAAACCCCTTTTCGGTAAATTTGATCAAAATCGTTAGAGCCGTTTTCGAGAAAATATTTATATATAGATACATAGAAACATATATACATAGAAACATATATACATAAGAAACATATATACATGGAAACATATATACATAGAAACATATATACAAGATTTACTCGTTTAATTAATAAAATATAGGGATACTATATATTATTATGTCGCAGCCCAATTGTAAAGGCCTCTTTAAAAAGAGGCTAGTCGTTTTATAAAACGGCGTTAAAAAGCAACCTAATGTTTAGTCAATTACCATCACATATTTTGCAATGCAGCTGGCCACGTTTAGCCGTCTTGTAAAGCGGCGGAAATACTAGCCTCTTTATAAAACTATGGACTAATAAAACAAACATGAGTATTTCAATTACTTAGGAAATGATCCTGACAATGTCGATCTGCTGTTTCGATTTTTAAATGAAACCGGTCTTGACCGGCTTATTTGATTTTATTTATTTGTATACATCTAGGCCCCTTTACAGCCTAAATGGTTTTTTCTTTATATCACTACATTATATTATTATATGACACATTTTATTTGTACCCATTATGATTTTATTTTGTTGTGTGTCAACTTTTGATTTTGTATTGATTTTGCTTTGGTTTTATTGTTTTTGCTTTTCTTTTGTTTACTTTTTTATTTTTAGGCGCTAATGACCTCTGTTGTCGAGCGTCTATAATCTACAATTCAATTTCAATTACTTCTCGTTTTATGTGTAATATAATTATATGTACCTATAATAACTAGTCAACTATTCATTAACAACTTAGGAAAGTTGCTTGTGAAATGTTTATAAACATGATAAAATTGTATAGTATGAGAAAATTATATTTAGGTAGGTACCTAAATACGATTGATTGTAAAATATTGGGAAATTCTGTCAAGAGAAAAGAGTCATTTGGCATACTAAACAGTAAACAGTGCAAAATTAAATTTAAAATTATAGAAATAAGAAAACATGTACCTAAAAAATCTTCTAGAGCGTTTTTTCTGAAAAGATTTGCCACTTTGTAAAGCGACTAAAATTACAATTCATCTGCGACATAAAATATATTTTTTTTATTGCGTCAGGTTTACAGAGAGTTAATTTATTTTTATGATTTCATAGCAAATTAACATTTTTGAGAGTTTCCTTAATAAAAGTACTCCATTTGTCGAAATGCTTATTTTCACACGGTTGTTTTTAGATAAAGCTAATTAAAATAAACATAGCGTGTAAAAATACAAAGCGAGAGATCTAAACAGCCGAGTATCATTTTACATAGAGTTAACGTTTACTTTGAGACGATTATTACCGATCGCACTGTCTCTCTCGATCCTTATAGCCTAAGAGCCAGTGGCCGGCAGACAGAAAGTATTTTACCAAAGTTTAAATTTTTCTCAGCGACTCTCCTATAGCTACTATACATGAGATGGGGAGTCACTAAGCCGAGCGAAGGTAGCGATGACGTCACTCACGTAAGATAGGTACAAAAATCAGACCAACTTCAAAAGTATTTTACCAAAGCTGCCGCTTGGATATTTTAAAGAATACAACTATTGTTATTAAAAAATGCAATGGCAGACAATTTGGCCGGTTATAACCTCATGGCAGACGTCATTGAAAATTTGAAAAAAAAAAAAAAAATTCAAAAGTATTTTACCAAATCTGATTTTTATATATGTTGTTTATAATAATATTAAAAGTTTAAATTTAAGACGGCAGACGTTTTCTCCGGTTGTAACTTCCCGGCAGACGGTAAAATCTTACCTATAGTGCGAGTATAAGTACCTACTGTAATCTCTCTTACTTGTATAATATCTGCATGCAAATGGATAATCAAGTAAAAATGAATAATAAACTATGAAAATTATAAAAAAATACTTACTATTTTAGAGTAATAAGTAGGGAAGATGGGTCACTTATAAAATAACAATAATTATAACAATATAAAGACAATAATGGAAATATGATCAAAGTTTTTAATGATACTATTTTAGCGATTTTATCCAGGATATATCCGGTAATTTTATTATAATAAAATCTATTTTAAATTTTCTTGATTCAATTTACAAATTTTAATTGCATTTTTACAGATAATGATCCAGTCGATGATGAGCAAAATGATGAGTCGTATCATGTTGAAAATGATTCCGAACATGAAGTTGACGAATTATAAACGAAAATGTAAACAAAAAAATAGTATCATTAAAAACTTTGATCATATTTCCATTATTGTCATTATATTGTTATAATTATTGTTATTTTATAAGCGACCCATCTTTTCTACTTATTACTCTAAAATAGTAAGTATTTTTTTATAATTTTCATAGTTTATTATTCATTTTTACTTGATTATCCATTTGCATGCAGATATTATACAAGTAAGAGAGATTACAGTAGGTACTTATACTCGCACTATAGGTAAGATTTTACCGTCTGCCAGGAAGTTACAACCGGAGAAAACGTCTGCCGTCTTAAATTTAAACTTTTAATATTATTATAAACAACATATATAAAAATCAGATTTGGTAAAATACTTTTGAATTTTTTTTTTTTTTTTCAAATTTTCAATGACGTCTGCCATGAGGTTATAACCGGCCAAATTGTCTGCCATTGCATTTTTTAATAACAATAGTTGTATTCTTTAAAATATCCAAGCGGCAGCTTTGGTAAAATACTTTTGAAGTTGGTCTGATTTTTGTACCTATCTTACGTGAGTGACGTCATCGCTACCTTCGCTCGGCTTAGTGACTCCCCATCTCATGTATAATAGCTATAGGAGAGTCGCTGAGAAAAATTTAAACTTTGGTAAAATACTTTCTGTCTGCCGGCCACTGGCTCTTAAACTATTAATGCGTAAACAATGCGAGCAAACGAAAGAACAATCTGTCACTGGGTCAGTTACAGCGTACAAACTCTATATTATCGAATTCTTTTTAAATTATCGAAATACTACACTGCTGACTGCATAGTATTAAGGCAATATCCTTTTATTAAAACTCCTCTTAAACCGAACCCTCCTTATAGTCCCAGAGCCGACCGTCGGATTTTCTATGTATCGAAACAGACAATTAGGAAGTCACAATTATTAATATTTTTATTCGGTCGGAAAACAATTGAAAAATTAGGGATGCCAGGGGGTTGCGACGAGATGACTTCTGGCACCCCGTGGTGAGACCGACAGCTTGTAGTCAATATTATTTATATAGTCGATGACATAAGAAGACAATAAAAAAATGATTTGAAGTGAATTCAGTATCCCATGATCGGGCAGAATCTGCAATGTGCTTCACTTGACATGAGGACACATAAATAACTTTTTTATTCTAAAAGTAATCAATATAAAAATTTTGCCAGTTATGCAGACCATAAAGAGGCATCTTTTTATAGGAAAATCTAGCCAACTATGATTAAAATAAATATTAGCGTTTTAAACTTGTACTCAAAGACAAAATTTCAGTGATATGTTCTAAATTATTACACCAACTCAATCACCGCTTGCAGCAGATTTTCCAGAATATCAATTATTGCTGTTGATGACATGCGACAACTGTCGGCCTGTTGGAGACAATTGAGTCTTTTAGAATTTACCTGGTAAATACATCACACCTTTAGCAGGCGCTTCTTTATGGAATTTATTTCAAATATTTGAATTGAAAATTTTAATGAGGTGGAGAAACGATCTGAGATTTGCAATCGTTTTAAATAATCTAGCTGCGGGGACAATGACTTCTGAAGACCTAGCATTGATGAATGAGAAATGTTACAAAACTAACGAGCTACGAGAACGCCGATGGTGCAGTGTACTTATATAGTAGTAATGCTCAGGTTGAAGTTCATAATAAGCGAATACTAAATGCTATGACCACTGACAGAACTTCGTTGATGCATTGCACGAAGTGTGTGATGAGGCAAATCCATCATCTAAAGACCGTCTCTTCCCACTGCACAAACATACGGATTACCTAAGAACTATCGGCACGATATATGACAACGGTTAACGTAGACACAGAGGATGGACTGATAAACGGGACAACCGGGAGATTAAAAGCTATTGACTACGGTATTAACAGAACTGCGGGTGAAAAAAGACCTTTAAGACTATAGATCGAACTGGATTACTCAAATCCAGGCAAAAAAAGAAGACGATCTTTTGGTAACCAATACAGAGAATGACTTTAGAAAAACTGGACATGTTTAGAATGTGTGGTTTATATTCGTAGCATTAAAAAGTGGAAAGCATCTAATTTGCAGGTACGTAAAACATAATTTCCGTTGGTTCCAGCAGAAGCGATAACAGTGCATAAGAGCCAAGGAGCAACTATATGGATAAAGTTGTGGTGCATATAAGTCCACACTTTCAATGATCAATTCTTTATGTGGCCTGCTCTAGAGCAATAACTTCTGAAGGATTGTTTATAATAAATGAAACTGGTTTCCCAAATCCTTTTCCGGTCGTAACTGAAATGCGCCGCTTACGTGAATAACATTTAGTATTAATTTTTAGATTTCTTCGCGTCGAAAGATTACCTGGATTCATTCAAGTAGTTTACCAAAACATACAGTCTTTAAGAAAACATATTTATGATATTACTGCTGATCCTATTATTACAGCAATTCGGACTCTTGCTAGCAGAGAACATGACCAGATCCGATGATACCTTTTACGTTGACATGCTTGATGTAATGACATGGTCAAAATTTAGATACAGCAAACAGAGGAATGAATATGATAGCATTTAAGAAAAACAAGATACCTATAGTTAAATCCTTCAATAGATTCGAGAATTTTTTAAAAGTCTTGTGGGAATAGCCAATGCGAAGATACCGTGGTTGGTGTAAAAGGTGTTCGGATTTTTGGCATGTATAGAATCCCGTCGTTGTAACTTAAACAGTTTTTTAGATGTTTTGAACGACATTGTATTTGAAGGCAATAGAACTGTGTGACGCTAATGACCTTTGTTGTCGAGCGTCTATAATCCACAATTCATTTAATAGAACTGTGCCATTGCCTCCTACTATTGGGATCCGTCAGATAGGTGGAGCTTCAAAAACATGGCGCAGACGTGGGGAAATTTCATATACGGGGTATACTTTTGCGTGTAATTTTATGATTTTCAAAGTGATAAGAAATGATAAATATAAGTGCAATTTGTGATTGGGCCGGTACGAATCCTAAACAAAGGAATTTCGTTGAAGGAGAACGGATTCTCAAAGCCTGGCATATTATCAAATGTCGGAAATATAACGGGAAAAATGCATGCAAAATGAACTGTCAAAAGTAGTAATCTTTACGACATATTGCTTAAAAACATCAAAATTAAAAGAAAATCTCCACGAAATTAATCATCCGCGTTCAATGCGCTTTTAAGACTGGGTTAGGTGAATAATGTAAACACATAACTGCAACATAATAAGTTATATTGTAATAAGTAGGCAAGTTACTAACCTCAAAATATTTGTATACGAAGTTAAACCTGTAAATTTGTTAATCATCAGGGATTCAACTATTTTAGTGCAGTATGATAACAAGTACATCTTATTATTACTATAAAATATTTTTTTAATTCATAAATACAGTTTTTCCACATTTCATTAGAAAATAATTCTCTGTGAAGTAAGTTTTACAAGGCAATAACTGACAGTGTTTATTGCCATGATATTAGAAAACGTCGCGAATTCCATTTTCGATAAACTTTTTGTTTATTTTACTTGTTTTATTTTTGTAATAAACAATTTCATGATTAATTTGCACTGTTAGCATGTAAAATTTTCCCTCATTTGAGGACAATTTTCTGCCACCAGATGTCAGATGCTCATTTGACGGACCCCAATAGTGTGTGGGGATTTCAATGTCGATTTACTTGAAACCAGTAATGACCAACTAAAAATGTTTTTTACCAAATTGGTTTGCAATGTAAACTACATCATCATGCCTACTATAGCGGGTTACACGCAAATAGATAATATTTTTAGCAACATTGAAAATATGAAAGCTGGCACATATAAAGGGCTTTTGAGTAACCACGACCCGTAATGGTTACCTTTTTCAACTTAATAGGTAACCCTTCCGTGATGAAAGTGTCTTTAAAAATGAGAATCGAGGGGTTAAAGCTAGAGTCAAATATGAACATAACGAGCTACTCCCCGCAGCATTCAGAATATTACGCTGTCCCTCAGTGCGCGAGTACGACGCAAACTTGGCCCATTTTTAATAATGTTATATTTTTTAATTAA
This sequence comes from Mongoloraphidia duomilia, assembly GCA_039654895.1. Lineage (NCBI taxonomy): Eukaryota > Metazoa > Arthropoda > Insecta > Raphidioptera > Raphidiidae > Mongoloraphidia > Mongoloraphidia duomilia. Next base: position 18,307,104 of record CM077520.1, read on the forward strand.
ATGTATAACCATTTATTATTTTTATGGGCTATCATGCCAGTATATGCGTCTTTGAAAAATGTGTTTATTATATTTATCTGTTAATACGTATGTTTCGAATATAAAAAATATATATAAGACTTCATTCAAGATCCCGGCAACCCATAGCCAAAATTAGGGTTGCAATGATATATCAGAAAACCAATATGAAATTCTGTTGGACAAAGAGGAGACCGTGAGTTATACGCTTTTGATAGAAACGTATTAATAAAAAACAGTGTAAAAATCAATAATATTTTACTTACAAGTGTCAAATTTAGTTTTGTAATTTATTAATGTAAAACCAATAAATCTAGTGAAAACCTCAACATCTATGCTACGTGTACAATTATTCTTATTCTGCACCGCCTTCGCCAGTAAAATCAACTGTCAGTAATTGCATTTAAAAGCATTGGGTGATCATGAGCCCTATTTCAAATCGATGCATCTTTCTCGGCCAGCTGTATTACTCGCAATCAGTCTCGATACATAGGAAATCTGACGGTGGGCTCTCCGTCTATATAACGACATTACAGAACAAACGCACACATGCCATATAGTGAAGTGCAACTTTAGTTGTTTATCAAATATTAACGTAGGTATATAGGAGAAGCCGCTGCTGGACTTTAAATTGTCCCATATTACCGGTCTAATCTATTTTAAAATAAAAATCAGAAGTAGTACACCTGTTCTGGATTACATGTAAAAGTTTTGGAGGGCTTGAGAATGCGTATAATATTTCTGGCGTTTGACGAAAGCATCGCATCAATGTGTACTAAAATATAAAAAAAATAACAGCACTTTCGTGTGTAAATTCATTTTCTTGTGGATTTTTCAAGGTTTCAGTAATAAAAAAAAAGTTTACATAAGGGAATTTGGTATCGAGAGGAATGTAAGACTAACTTATCTTTTTAAAGGCAATGGGTGAAACGTCGAGAAATTTTGGTCCGACCCCTAGGTCCCGCCATCCGACCGACGCCAATAGCGTATGTGCCATATGGCAAATACACTAATATATACAATTTTAGCACTGGTATTTTCCAAAAATGTAATAGCCTGAGAGTGCTGTAATATTTCAAATTAAAATTGTAAACGTTTGCCCTTTATGTTGGGAGTTACGATAGGGAACGCGCGTGTTGTAGCAGGAAAACGTAAGGCTCTGGCTTTGAGTTCCTTCAACAAGAACAAAGCAAATGGCTAATTTATGCAACCATTACATGTATGTTGTAGCTTTTTAGTGGTAAAAACTACACTCAACTACAGTGTCATAGAAAAAATTAAAGAACACAGAACAACAATAAAACAAAAAAAACTCGGGTCGCAGTGCCAAACCCTGCCGACAATATAGTGTATTTGCTAATACAGGCAAATACACTATAACAAAACATAACTATGACAAAATAAAAAATTTAACCCCTTAATACATCCCTTAAAATAATTAAATTTTTCTAAATTTCAATATTAGACATGGATTTTATCAGTACAACATCTGCACCAAATTAAATACACCCTTCCATAAGTAAATCCGTATCAACAAACTAGTGTTTTCATAAAATTTGAAAGTCCGGTCCTGTCGGGCCGATTTTATTAAAATTTTAGCAGCACATTTTAATCTTTACTAAAGAGTTAAATTTCAATTTTGAAACGATTCTGACAAATTTTTCGGTATTTTTGGGCCCGAAAACTTTTTGGAACCCCTAAATACAACCCTGAAAATGGTCCGATCGGGCCCATTTTAAATAGGCTTCGTGCGGTGATGGGTTCCAATGTGTGTACCAAATTTCGTTTAAATCGATTAAGTCTGTCGAGAGTTATCGTGTACACACACATATACATATATATATAAATATATATATATATATATATACATACATATATACATAAACATTTTCAAAAATGGTGGCAAACTGTTCAGGGGGGTATGAAACGTCGAGAAATTTTGGTCCGACCCCTAGGTCCCGCCATCCGACCGACGCCAATAGTGTATGTGCCATATGGCAAATACACTAAAAACTTTCAAAAAGTTCTTAAAAAGAGGTTTAATAATTGTAGATACTAAGAAGTATCTACAATTATTATTAAACCTCTTTTTAAAAACATTTTGAAAGTTTTTTTTTGTTTTATTGTTGTTCTGTGTTCTTTAATTTAATAAAGATAAGATAAAAAGATTTATTAAGCTAATTGTTATGTACAGGTGTTCACATAATTGTATTAGTGTTGGTACCAAAAAACCGCCCAGGACATTTAATGTTTCATAAGTTATGTTTACATAATGTTATGCTTGTTTAAACTCTTGTTTTTATTTATATAGGAAAAAATTGTAAAAAACCCATCCTACAATACTAAAATAAACTTTCCTTGAACTATTGGCATTCTATTGGATCCACACTACTATACTGAAAATATAAATTATATATTTGATACGATAAATGATAATTTTGTTCAAGATTTTATACCCAAATCAAGTTAATAGAAGGGTTTTAAAAATGTTATAAAATATTTGCTTATTTTACAGTATAGTAGTCTACAAAAACTATCAGGTGGGTTCAGTTCTGGTTGGACCGCAGTTTTCCATAGGTCTACGTCTTTTGAAAAAAAGATTTCAATGTATTTAGACATTTTTTGGATGTTTTTTAAAATTATATACTAAATAAACTAAGAAACGCATATTACACATTTTAAATTATAATTGAACGGGACTTTTTTGGCTTTCAAATGACACCTCAAACATCAGCTGGCATCACGATCAATATTATTGCGGCAATATTGAGAGCCGTTCAATAAAAATAGATTTGGTTTATATTATTATTATTATTATGGGGAAGGAAAAATTCCTTGACGAATTTTGCATCCACAAGCACCCAAAACTTCGGGTTCATTATCGTCACACAAGGGATACTTGCGGAGCAAGTTGAAACCATAATTGCGTCTGCTACGGCCACACACTCGACGAGTGGCATGGGGAGTGGAGAGGAAAGGAGGCAGGAACGTAGTGTGGCCGCATTACTCGCCATGCCGCACGTCATGCTGCTCGTCATGCCCAGTGCTCCCTTTATTGTCAGTTTTTTGTGCGCGAGTCAAAGGACCGGCAATAGAGCACGAATAAGCCGGCCACATACTCCCGCGCCACCAGTACGCATCAAGCGCTCAAATAAAGCATGATGATGAATCGATGTCATACACCATCTCCGTTGGCGAGAACGACGACTACGACGTTTAATTATAATATTGTTTCGTTTTATAACATTTATAAAATTTGCTATGCTATAAAGACATAGTGCGCACGCTGCTACAGTATTAACTTCCATTGTCGAAAGGCGAAAGTCGAGTGCGAAGCGTCGCGATGAGTAGCTCGAGTAGAGCAGTGTGTGGCCGCTTAGGGCAACATCGCGGCAACGCGATGAGCAGAGCGAGGAGCAGTGCGAGGAGCATAGTGTGGCCGTAGGTACAACCATGAAATTGGCGATTACAGTGAGTTTGGGTCGTGCGCACGGAGTACACGGAGCGACCCGATAAGCACAGCCTTTTGCATGCAGCTGACTAGTGACTCGGCAATTACGCTGACATGTCGGGATAGCTTTTATATTTGCCAACAGTGACGGTTTGGCTCCTCCAAGAACACCAATAATAAGAACAATTAATTTAACAGAATACTCTGGGTACTGCTTCCTGAGCTCAAAAAGAAGGTCTCGATATTTTGTCCGCTTCTCAGTCTCCTTCGCAACTATGTTCGTTATTATTACTATTATGGGGAAGGAAAAATTCCTTGAAGAATTTTGCTGCACAAGCACCCAAAACGTCGGATTCATCATTGTCACACAAGGGATACTTGCGGAGCAAGTTGAAACCATAATCGCGTCTTAAACCATGAAATGGGCGATTACAGTGAGTTTGGGTCGTGCGCACGGAGTACACGGAGCGACCTAATAAGCACCTTTTGCATGCGGCAGACTAGTGACTCAGCATTACGCTGGCGGACCGGGATAGCTTTTATATTTACCAACAATGACACTAATTATTTGGACTTGAAGCTTGTAACAGAGAAGTCTTGATAACGCCATATAAACAACGGCAGTGCTACACGCTCGGCTATTTTTAAGCCCAAACTCTCTGTTTTAAAATACACTTTAAATTTATGTTGAAAAAAGTTTTTACATAATTTCCCAGAAAATAGAGCTAAAAAAACTATCTGAAGACATTGATAAGAAATTCGACGTAGGCAATGTTGCCTTTTGGCCATCCACCCTATTATATAATCAACCCTCTTTTCCTAATTTCCCCTCTAGAGCCGTAATATACGCATAGTTACGCAATACGCAGGCATATCGTTGATACCATGGTATCGCTTTACCGGTTCCTTCTTCTGTTCTGTATGCTCAATGTTCTTCCTTTACGTTTGTAATAATCACCAGAAACACATGCAAAGATTATATTACTGTAAACGCCATACTGTAGGCTTGTTACACACTTTTCCCCTAGTCTGCCAAAATTCAAGCTTATCGTACTCATAATTATCTTTCGTTTCATTCCGCGCTACTTTCAGTCATTCTAAAATTTATCAAACTTTACGTACTAAATTATTTTAAAACTTCGCCGACTACTCGAGTAATTTTTTCGAAAAATCATCGTGCATGCATTTCTTTATTATAGACTAAGAGCTGTTAATACTTCTTTTATGTGTTTATATAAGACTTGGAACTTTTTTTAAAAGATGACTTTCATATAAATAGTCTGTCATTTCAAACGCGGGGCAAAACCACCCCATATTTTTTTTGTTCACTCTTGCGATAAAAAAGACTTATGTGTGTTTATAAAACCTGAAATTTGGACAGATTTTTCTTTATCATTAATAAAGTCTAGAAAAAAACTGACAAACTGTTTGGAACTGTTCAGAACGAAAAATTGTTTAATAAAGTAAACAACTATTTTTCTTTCTAATCTCGAGAACTACTGAACGGATTTAAATGCGGTTTTTACAATTCGATAGCGTTTATTTCGTGGGGAAGCTTTAGATCTACAATAACTGTCCGGCCCGGAATCGCCCGGATGCAAATCGGATCGATTCCAAGTTGGATTGAAATCAAGTCAATATTATACCCAATAATAATAATTTAAGTCGCGGGTAGTTAATTCTAAATTCGAGCAAACGACCGAAGCGAGTGAGTAATGTACTAATTATAAATTAGAGTGAAAGAACGAAGCGAGTGCACCCGGGCGAAGCCGGGCGGGGAATCTAGTATTCTATATGGAACGTGATTCATTTTAACAAACAAAACGTTTTCAGTCCTATTTCAACACTTTTTTTGTTCTGAAATAGGTGTAGGTACTGTATGTTGGTACCTTTTAAAATAAACACGTAGCGTCGTAGATAATCGTAAAGCCGCCACACGATATAAATAAAAAAGTATTGTTATTTTAGCGATATATAAACAGCGTTCGTGTCTGAAGCATAAGAAGAGAAATGGCCGCAAGTGTTTGCTGCAATAGTGTGAACTGCGTGCAATAATTTGTCGAGTTGATGATGGTGATTATTGTTCATTTATAGTTCACTGTCCGGCCTACAACTTGCTCGCTACATTTTATACGAGGTGTTCAATAAAGATTCTATGTTATTAAATGGTCATTCTTGAATGCACATACAACGAAGTAATTCATTTAGTATAACTTCGAAGTTTATTAACATAATATGTTACTGAAAAGTTAAGTCTGCAACATTGCTAACTATTGGAGTTACGACTTCGGTTAGATAATTTTACTTTTAAACAAAAAAAAAACCTCCTTCAAAAAACCACTAAAAAGAGGAAAAAAATGAAATTTTGAGGTTTGTGCCAATTTAATAAAATATGAAGTCTGTTAAAAAGTATAGTATAGTGATTAATATCTTCTTTTTAACCAACTTCATATTTTATTAAATTGGCACAGACCTCAAAATTTCATTATTTTCCTCTTTTTAGTGGTTTTTTGAAGGAGGTTGTTTTTTGTTAAAAAGTTTTTTATTTTTTACTTTTTAGTGTCAAAAAGTGACATTTACTTTAAAGAATCACACGCCGTTACTCACTTTTATTAAAATCAGCCGCACTACTGAACCGATTTTGATGAAATTTCTATGGGACTAATCTGAAAGTATATTCTTTCAAATAAAAAAAAAAATTTCAAAATCTGTTTATAAATGACTGAGTTATGAGGTAACAAACATAAGAAAAAAAATACAACCGAATTGAGAACCACCTCTTTTTTTTGAAGTCGGTTAAAAAGTTTGGCAAACACAAACTACTCATTTAAATCTTAATAGTTTGCAAAGAAATAATAGTAATTGTTGACTTTGTCCACCACTGGATGGGCAGTGCCAACTTTGCTCACACCAAACCGGGCCCGGTCCGCTAATCAATCATTTCTGCGAACTTTGCCGAGCTACGCTGTGTAATGCTAACATGGGTCCGAGCAATGTAGACTTTGTACCATAGAGATATCATAGATAGAGGAGGGGAGCCACCCGAAAAAGTGTCGGTGCAAAAGATAGAAAGAAACTGGGGGTGTTGGGTTCAAGTCCCGACAGTGGTCATTTGATTTTTTCTTAGATATAGCTCAAAAATCATGGCAGCCTAGCTGTCTGAGATATTTATTATTTTCACCTCTAATTGTTATGTGAATAATATGGTGTGGATATAAGGGGTTTTAAATCGATTGATTTTATCATATACCAATGCAAAAGATAGAGATGGAGATTAGAAGTGTACTTCTATCTTTTTCTATCACAAAAACATTACAGATGTAAATTGACAATACCTACTATAAATTTTTAAGTTCATAAATGCGTCAGAAGACAAGGAAAAGAAAAACTATCCGTTTTCTATTTCTCTTTTCCAACCTGACACTGTCACAGCCCACAGGCTACAATAATTGTGGCTATGACTCCCCTACTTTATTTATTATATCTCTATGCTTTGCACACTCTGCGGGCTATGCCCGTAACGTATACTGGGGGTCCAAAGTTAAGTCTGCATTATTGTTAACTTTGCTAATATTGGAGCTACGACTTCGGTTAAATGGGCATATTTGTAGAATTTTTCACGTAGATTACGATGATGGAAACAAAAAAATAATTGAGTGTCGGGTTTTGAGTTATTCGCAAAAATAACATTTTTTTAATGGTGAAGAAACACCGTTATTTTCAACTTTAGGATACTTATGCATTAGAAGTTTTATGTCAATTTTTTTCCTTTACAAAAGATGCAAAAACATACAGGGCGTCTAATTAAAAACAGTTATTTTTGCCGTTTGAACGCGTCGTTCTTTCGGTGGGATGATGCGCCGTTACTTGTTACAAACAAGTGGCGCAATGACGGACGTCCATCTTATATAAGCGGATTTTGATAAAAACACGTGAACCGCTGGAGACCGAGTTAGTTGTTCGCCTGAAATAAAACAAAATGAAAGATTAATTATTCATTTTAAAAGTTGTTATTTGAAGCTATGTATTTATAATGTTAATTGTTGTAAAGTGTATTTAGGAATATCTAATATAGTATAGTAATAAAAATTTTAATAAAATCATAATCGCTACTTACCTTTTTATTTTTTCGTTGTTTAAATCAGTTATAATAAAAAAAAGAAAATAATAATCGCTTCCACTGATATAATGCTACAAACCCGACGCTCAATTTTTTTTTTCACCATCGTGATTTACGTAAAAAATGTCCATCTAACCGAAGTCGTAGCTCCAATATTAGTTAGCAATGGTGCCGACTTAACATTTCGACGTACCATTAATAATAAAAAAGGTTTTGGCAAAAAAATATGAAAAACTAGGATATGAGAAACTTTGAAGCGAGCTATAACTGGACTTGTATTTTTAAACCTACAATAAAAATGCTTCTTCTCCAGAATTTCACTTTCGTTGTCTGAACTGATTATACTATATTACTATAAATTATGTCATTCCCAATGAGGTCAAAAAAAGGTCCGTGGCTCTTAGACTATAATAATAACTAAATTCATAATTAAATGAATGCATAATGACTGCAATCGGTAAATATGAAGCACCTATTGAGAGTAATTATTATAATAATAACTACAGTTGTTCATTTAACTGCCACAAATAAATGAACGCATTGTATACTCGCAGACTTATTATAAGCTTATGCTAGCGTGGCGCTAGGTATCATCAAATAGCGGTAATCAAACAGTAATCACCCCGTTTGCGTACCAGTTACTTAAATACTAATCTTTGCTATATAAATCTTTGTTTAAGAGAGGTCGTCGACTATGTTGGAACACCTAATCCAATACTGTTAGTTATTTTATCAAAGAAAAATAAATACATAAAAAATATGTCTCATTTCCTGATTTCCTTCAGACATAACTCTCAGCAAAAATATATTATTAGCTGCTTTCCTGAAATAAATTTGATTTTATCTTATCTTTGATGTGCTCATTGCTTGAGTTTCTTTTAACATTTTTTGAAGTGAGAACATATGATGACAGACTATAAAGTGCTGCACTGAGATTTATATAATAGTTCAAGAAGAGATAAAATTACAAATGGGATGCTATTTTAATAAGTTAGTTGTGTGTTAAATCACGGAGTGGTGATGACAGTTAACTGAAATAGAGTACCTATTTTAAAGAACGAACACAAATAAGTGTATCTTTTATACGAACAAGAAGAAAGAGATTACTTTTCTCAGATGTAAAACGAATAAGTTTAATATGATATTTTACACCATCTTATTTTGCAAACTCACGTATATTTATTTCAGATTTTTAATGAAAATAAAGGCTAAAGATATCTCCAATGTCCATTATGTTTTAGTTGCCAATATACTAAATGTAATAATCAGTTTTATTATTAGAAAAAAAGATCAGGTGTATCGTAGTCACACTCTGCAGAAGTGAAACTTATAAATCATTTTACTATAAAAATATGCGCAAGCAATTCTGTCTAAATATGTTTTCGTAGATTTTTCGACAGATTTAATAATTGTCTTTTTTTAATATAATTTACCGCTTTGAAATTCTAATTGCAAAATTATTATTTATATAAGAAGAAAATATTTACTGTTTATAAATTAAAATATCAAAATAGATAGTTACAGTGGTATAAAAAAAAGCTAAGCGTGAAGCAATCGTGGTTTTTATTATTTAAACATACATTATGCCTGAAGTGTTGAAAAATAAAACCTTTTATTTTTTACACTGGTACGTACTATACATTTCGAAATGTTTATTTTTACATATTTAAATAGTTATATTAGTTCCCTAATAAACAGTAGAACCGCTTTAAAAATACACGTGGTTTCAGTATAATTAAATGTCCGCTTGGTGTGGATTTTTGGTAACGGGCAAATATATATACGAACGGAGTGAGCGTACCTATTACAGTGTGTGACAATTGAACAATTGAAAGTTTTAGTTTAGGCTAGGGTTACGAGATGGTCGGGATTTCCGGGAATGTCCCGGAATTTCTTGGTTTGTCCCGTGTCCCGGAATATAAGTCTTCTATCCCGGAAATGCATAAGTTCATCGAATTCGTGCTCGCGATCGCAAGGAACAACACTACGTTACATGCTAAGTAGTACTTATTTATTTAGCACTATCTGCAATTTCTGTAGGTACATATTATATATATTTTTACTTGTATTTAATTGTATTCTTCGGACTTACTCTATGTCGGTAAAGACAAATTGGGAACAATAAAATGAATTTTTAAAGATTCACACGAAATTATGTGTGATTTACACACTCAGAAGCGCGTTCCACATTTCACCGTGTACTGTTGTGTGATAAATGAATAAAATTAGACAAGTCTAATGATAAATACAAAAAATAGTAAAATAATAAAACATTTTTTTTTTTCACACCCTCCCTCTGAAATAAATTGCCTTCGCCTTAGAAATGTCCCGAAAATCTTGGTTTCTGATCTGGCAACCCTAGTTTAGGCAGACTGCTCAGTCAGTGACGACACGCGATCGTTTTACACATCAAGAGTTTTTAGCATAAGAGTGACGTCACTACTGTCATCAATTTCCGTGACAGAAAATTCTGCGTTACCGCGAGCTAAGAAGTTTCACTTCAAAAACAACATAACACTTGAATGCAAACTACTTATATAAAAAAAATTTGTAATGCGATAATTTTGTAAAGACAATAATGACGTCTGCCTAACCTTAACGTGCCCTATAGGGTTTAAAACCAACAAACGTTGTAAGTAGTTAGTCAACGATTTTTGTATCATATGACTCATTTATTCTGTGAGAAAATCGCATTTGTGAGTGATAAAAGCAATTTAAATGATTAACGGTGCGAATATTTTTATTAAATTACACCCGTTATAAAATTCAACTTTATGAATTTCATTTTTGATAACTTATTTATTTCTTTCTCTTTTGGCATTTACATATTTTAATCATTTATAAAGATAAATCGATAAATTGAGTAAGCGTATGACGTCATGTCTAGCTTTTTGTGCTATACTTTGTAGATAAACAAATTGTATAAAACGATACCGACGTCATCAAAAGACATGCGTTTCGGCAGTAAATGTCCACCGGGTGGATAAACATTATACCTATAGAAACAATCATTAGTTATTAGAAAACCGGGTGTTTCCCAAAACCCTTAAATAACGCTGTTTAGTTAAAGATAAAATAATTATATAAATAAATTATAAATTAACAGAATGTACAGAACAATTAGACGAATAAAACTTGAGAATCCATTAATTTATGTCAACACGATAAACAATAAACAAGTACTACTAATTCTCACTGTTTATATCTACAGGGTGTTGAAAAAAGAGGGCAAAATATTTTAGGGGCATATAGTATGACCCAAAATAAGTCGAAAATTTTAATAAACATAGGTCCGCAAACGAACCGTTAGTGAAATATTTCCACTTATGTATAATGTATATGCAATAGCGTAAGTTCCCCTCAGGGGGGACATTGGGATGTAGTTGTTATCGCATTTGCATTCCAATGTTCTTTGGGAATTAGCGCTCCCAGGGACCCGAGCTCGTACCAGTCGGTTTGTGTATGCCGGCTGGCGGATTTTAATACACATATTGTAAGACGATGTTATTTTAATGGTTGAGAAATTAAGGTTTGCCATAAATACAAAATATTCCTAGAACTAAAAATGTACAATAGCGTACGATGTAGATAAAAGGGCCACCGTTGACAGACATTAAGCAGGGGACGAGTGACCCCGAATGTGTGGTCCCAACCGAAGAAGTGTCGCCAGAAGTAATAAATTAGATATTTCTTAAAATGTAACCAATAGCTGAGCAATATTAACAAAATGCAGTGAGATGAAGAGGCTGTTTATAACTTGAGAGGAAGGCAATTCGGGGTAGATACTTAACAGTTTCTGACCAGATTTGAATGTGGAAAGTTGTGTTAGTGGTGCTGTCTTTTGAATATGTTTTTATTGAGAATGTTGAATTATATTCCAATAATAATAATAATGATTGTACTTAATCTATGTAATTGTATTGTGATGATTATGTGCCAGTATTTTCAAGGATTAACAACAAACAGGTGAGTTCACTCACTGAGTATATTTATCATAGATTTAAAGACGTATGACGTGGATTTAAGGATGTGGGTAACCACTAAGTAATGCATACCGTAGAGGTATTTTGTATGTACGTACTATTACATGATCATTGGCCAATGTGACTGTCTATATTAGGGATGAGAAAAATGTCAGGGACAACGGCTTAAAGGTGCCGTGTCATGAGTGTTTGGGGACAACGGCTTAAAGGTGCCGTGTCATGAGTGTTTGGGGACAACGGCTTAAAGGTGCCGTGTCATGAGTGTTTGGGGACAACGGCTTAAAGGTGCCGTGTCATGAGTGTTTGGTGGCAACGGCTTAAAGGTGCCGTGTCATGAGTGTTTGGAGACAACGGCTTAAAGGTGCCGTGTCATGAGTGTTTGGAGACAACGGCTTAAAGGTGCCGTGTCATGAGTGTTTGGTGGCAACGGCTTAAAGGAGCCGTGTCATAAATGTTTATTGACAACGGTTTTAATGGACCGTGTCATGATGGACTTTATAACCAACTGAATATGATGATATGATGTGCTGTTTGAATTTATGAATACTCATATGCGTTTTATGACAGGAACATGTTGATGTCCGCTGGAATCTGACCGCTAACCTTACGTCTTGCCAAACGCACGGAATCCTGACAGATCCGCTGGAATAATATGTACGTCTGGTATGTGACAAACAATTACCTAACTGTACTGCATTGACCGTAAGACCCAATGCAGTATGTATATGATCTTATTATATGCATCTAGATCAATATATTTATATTGTTTATACTTACGAGGTCTTACAATATAATATGTTATTTGTTGTGTTGAAGACGCTAATGACCTGAGTTGTCGACGCGTCTATAATCTACAATAAATTAAAAAAAAATAGCGTAAGTTATTTATCGTCCATTTAATAAAAGAAACATGTTTTTTAAATTTAATTTGGTTTGTTTTATTTTATTTTTATTTTGTCTATGCTGCAGAAGATGTTCAAAATGCCCACCTTCCATGTCCACGCAAGTTACACATGTATATCTGCTGTGAAGACGAAATGCAACACCCACGTTATTTCACGTTATCTTATTTAGCGATTTGAATACGTTTTCTTTTCAGCTTAGAATAATAAGATAATTCATTCATTATTCTCTAGACATTGAGTTAATCAACAACCAATGCAAATGGTTGTATCTATTGTATAAACTCATTTTAACTACATTATTTTATATCGATTCTGTTGTTATTACAACACCAATTCAATTATAACATTGTAAACCTTTTTTCTAATAATAATAAAATAATTTTTTTTTAAAGTTAAGTGTGTGACACCAAAACCATAACTCGCAGGCTGTGCATCTTCGTAAGAAATCCAGCATGTTTAGATCTGGCCATCTAGGAGGTCATAAAACCGGTCCGTCACGTCCTATCCATCTTCCCTCGTAATTTGCGTTTAAGTATTCCCGAACAGTCAATGCAAAATGGGGAGGAGCACCATCCTGCATGAACCAAAACTCACGTCTCACGTTCAATGGTACTTCTTCAAGTATAATAATAAGTTATTACACACATAAGTGGAAATATTTCACTAACGGTTCGTTTGCGGACCTATGTTTATTAAAATTTTTCGACTTATTTTGGGTCATACTATATGCCCCTAAAATATTTTACCCTCTTTTCAACACCCTGTATATGGTAGTGAGTCGCTCATTGACTTTGCTATTCTTAACACCTCCCCTAGAAGTCGTGAACGAATCTCTCAGTTCTGACATACGTGCAACATACCAAAATCTTTCATCTCAAACCGACCCGGCAATTTTCGCTTAACATCACACAACCATATAGTGTCATCTGTAGCGATGATCATATCGTCTACATAAATTACGATTGCATTATTCGCTTATTTTTCCGCGCCACAAAAAGACATGGATTTTGCAGCAACGCGTCGAAACGGATTTTCTTCAGCTCTCTTACTATCTCTTTGTGCCATTGTAAACCCGATTGACGCAAGCCATACAATGATTTCTTTAACAGACACGCACTGTTCTTTCTTGTGTTTAACTGAAATTTCCTTTGAGGTTTCAAGCTCATCAAGGGCTATCAATTTACTCTGACTTACAGCCAATAAAATGTCCGATTCGGCTTTCTAATCCGCCTTAACCCATGCTTCATACATAGAATCTCTTGTTACTGGTTTCGGTATTGTATCCGACACGTATTCCCACAAGTCATTTTTCTTCAAAATTGCCCTCATGTAAATGTTTCATGTGTCATGATTATTACCAGTAAGCTGATCAATTTTTATTATTGCTGCGGAAATCGTTACGAGTTTTCTTCAATCCTAAATACAACACACGACAATTTTCCCGTCAGATATCGCCTGCAACGCGTTAATTTTAAAAATTACGCTATTTTTACATTAGTGCATGTTCTGGGCCTATAACCTGTTGTGAAAAATATAAATTAACAGAGTGCACAGAATAATTAGGTGATATTTAGTATTTGCAAAAAACTTGAGAATACGTTAATTTAGGTCAACACAATAAACAATAATAAAATTAAGAAAAATCGCAGGATAGTGGACAAAATATTGAATTTATTTAATTAAATGTACGACGTTTCGTCTATATATTTAGACTTTTTCAAGTACATAAAAATAACAATATTTATGAAAATTAATATTAATTACTAACCATAGCAATTAACATAAGATAGGGTACATAAGACAAAAACATGGTAACATGGTAAAAAATTATGTTGACTATAAATTTTAACAATCAATAATAATAATACAAATGTTAGTATAATTTCATAACATAATTATACTGACTACTTAAATTTTGAGTGTCTGTTCTATAATTGATTGAATTGTTTTTTCTAATAAAACACATTTCACTGATATTGCGTTTTTTCCAATTTGACTCTTTATCTAATATTTGAACTTCATTGAAAAGAAATTTATGCCCAGTGTCGAAATAATGAGATGACAACGCCGTCTTATTATCACTTAATAAGTTTATGTTTCTACAGTCCATTTTGTGCTGATAAATTCTATTTTTTAATAACTGTTTTGTTTGTCCTACATAGCACTCTTATTACATTCACAAGGTATTTTATAAATAATATTAGATTGATGTGAGATAGGCGTCTTATCTTTAAGTCTTGTGAATAACTTATCCAATTTATTTAAGTTATAAAACACCAACTTAATATTTGTGTTCAAAAATAATCTGTTGATCTTGTAGGACAAGTTCTTCACAAATGGAAATCTAACATAAAACTTGGTAGACTTAGTTCTTTCATCCACAGTATCCAACGTGTTATTTAGGTGATTTTGGTCCTCTATAAACTTATTAACGCATTGATGTATAAAGCTGACAGGGTAATTATTAGCTTTTAAGATATTTTCAACTTTCTTAAAATTGTCCTTATGGTAGTCTTGGTGACTTAATTTTGTTACCCTGTGTAACAAACTTTTTATAACACTAATTTTCTGCTGAACTGGATGGTTAGATCGAAAATTCAGAAGCCTGCCTGAATGGGAAGGTTTCATATACCAATTCGTATTTAATTCTCCCGAAGCTGAGCGTGTTACTAAGGTGTCCAAAAATGGAATTGATTTATCAACTTCTTTCTCCATAGTGAATTGAATCTTTTCATTAAACTGATTGAACCTTTGTAATAAATCATCAATTTTATTTTCGGGAACTGCAATGAAAGTATCATCCACGTAAACTCTTAGTATCGGAATTTTATATGGTAAAGTTTCCAGTACTTTGGAAACAACGTAATCCATCACGATGTTAGCTAAAACTGGACTTGCTGGGTTTCCCATTGCAATAAACAATAAATAAGTAAGTACTAAGTACTACTAATTTTATTGCCATAACCCTAAACGCTTTGAACCCGAAATCGCCGAAAGTATATAATTTTGTTTACATGGTTTTGGAAATGTAATTTGAACCCTGATCAGTAAGGAGACAAACGTTAAAATCCAGATTCTATCCTTGGTGGTCAATTGGTATTTCATGTGCTGCTCGACTGAATATTCGTAAGATTTTAGTTATGTACAGTGTACACGTACAATATATTTATGACCATAACGTCGCTGCTTTTTGATGAGTAGGTACTAGTTTGGTCGATCGCTTTGATTGGACGTGGACGTGACGTGACGCTCGATATGTGTAACCGAACAAAAAAATGAGGTTATTAAAGTTTCACTTTAAAAATATAAATATAAAAAACTAAGTGTGCAGTTAGCTTTTTATTGTGATTGTTGAGAGAGATGAAGTTTATAGGTTTTGAGTATATTTGACGTGGAGGTGGAGCGCGAGTGGTGAAGCACCGTACCACTCGTATATGTAATACCACCTATACAGGGCACTATGTTTGTGCATATTTAACGTGTCGTGACGCCAGGCTGTAAATATATCACACATTATATTATCTATACAGGGTGTCCACGCAAAAACTTTCCACGCATTTTATTTTTTTTTTTTGCCTTTTGAGTTAAAAATTGGAAACTTTGGGAGGTTATATATTCGTTAGAGGAACACTCGGTGTCCAATTATTGCGTCGCCCCCGGCACACACAACTTTGTTATTTTAAGTAGCACTTTGTATGTTTTCGACGGATTTAGAAAAACTAATTAGAATTATACCATAGCAATAAAAATGTTTTTTATGATCATATTATGATTTTGTGAAAAAAAATTTATAAATTAATAATTTATATAAGTATTGATGTTTAAATCGGAAATAATTTGTACTTCTACATTACAAAGTTAAGGTTTGTAAATTTATTTTTTATAATTTGTACTATGATTTGTTTTTCATATGTTCTCATACAGGGTGGCCCAACGAAAAGTTTCCAATGAGATTATTTTCTAATCTGAATTTATGTCGAAAAATCGCGTGAACACATCAGCTTTGCTGTCAAGGGGGACACGTTTGCTGTCAATTTTTAACCTCACCGCATGAACCATTTAGCGGTGGTGACATTTACCACTAAATTTTTAAACGGCATGATGGGTCAAGTGACGCATCAATTTAAAGCTACTTAAATTCTCTTTTCAAAAATGTATTATTTTTTTAATTTGGACCAAAAAAAAAGTTTTTCTAACATTTTTTATTTTACTAATAAATTGGCGTGTGCCTTGAAAATAAAACAAAAAACAATAGTTACGTTTTAAGTCTGACAATTAACTCAGTACTTGTCAATAGCGAACTTAGTAACGTTTGTTGTACATTTAGCTGATGTGATAACATTTTTCTGCGAGTGAAAATAACAAAGAATAACAGAAATTGTTCAACTCTTTATCCAAAACAATAATTCTTCCAGAGCAGCAGGTCGAAGTTTTAATGAGAGACATCCTGAAAGATTTTTTTCCCACACGTATGTTAGTAAGCTGTACAACATTTTCATGAATACTGGATCAGTGGAAAACGCTAAACGTCGTCAACCTGTAAGGCCTATCAGAAATGAAGGAATTGAGATTGCAGTTCTTGGACATGTTGAAATTGACCATAATTTAAGCACCAGAACAGTGTCTGAAGTGTTAGGAGTCTCACGTACGAGTGTTCATAGAATTTTGAAATCCGTTTTGAACTTCCATCCGTACAAATTGACACCTGTGCAAGAACTTACTGAAGATGATAAAGATCATCGCCAACAATTTGCGGAAAAAATGAGCGAACGAGTTATGAACAATCCAAACGTATTATACGCCACTTGTTTTACAGACGAATGTACATTTTTTCTGAATGGCTTAGTTAATCGCCAAAACTGTCACCATTGGGCAGCTTCTAATCCGAGAAGCTCACACACAGTACCCTCAAAAGTTAAATGTTAGGGCAGGTATCTTTGGTAACAGAATTATTGGTCCAATTTTTTTGCCAGGCAATTTAAACGGAGTGTCATATCTCGAATTACTTATCAACTACGTTCATCCAATGATAGTAGACATTATTGAGAATGATGAAAACATGCCAAAAGAAGTGTTTTTCCAACAAGATGGAGCTCCTCCTCACTTTGTCCTTCCTGTACGACAGTTCTTGGACGAGCATTTTCCCGGCCAGTGGATAGGAAGAGAAGGGTCTATCAAATGGCCAGCAAGGTTACCTGACATGACACCTTTAGATTTTTTCGAATGGGTTTAATGTTCGTGTCCAAAATGCTCACGTAACAATATGGGCATTTATCGAATTCCTTCGTGAAGAGCAAGGATTAGTCGAGTTTCATTTGGAGCAAATTGTACGTGGTGATGAACGTCCGTCTAGGAAACGGAAATACCAAAATTACGATCTGCGCTTGCTGAATGTCGTTAAGTCATGGGGCACTGTTGATAATCTAGAGTTTTTACGTGGAGTAGCACATAATCTTGAATATTAAAAATGTATTTAAATATATCATTAATCTTAACGTGAGTTTTAAGAATAATAATGTAAAAAGTATAATTTACAATTCAATTCAAATTCAAATTCAAAATTATTATTTATGACGCAACATTAACAAGATTTGTTTATACGGTAACCATGGAAAAACGTTCTCGATTATCGATGAATAAAAAAGGCATAATATGGTTATTTTGTCGCTCGGTTATTTTGTCGCCGGGTATTTTGTCGCTCGGTTATTTTGTCGCCGGGTATTTTGTCGAGGTTTTTTTGTCGCGGTTATTTTGTCTCCGAGCTAGTAGTTGTAGAAACGAATGATCGTATACAGAAAACTAAAATAGGATTTTTAACATTAGTTAAAAAATTTTTTAATGTTTGTCTCAGTAAGGACGCCAGCCCTATTGATTTTGATACCAATCGGATCAGTGGTTTTGTGCATATTTTGTACCTATCACAATATCGTCTAAGCATCGTATAAAGGCATTCAGATACATTCCACTGAAATTCATATTCAAAATTATTTTAGAACTTGGAAGTCACCTCATTTTTTAGTTACCTACGTTACTTTGTGATGATAGAAGCGTTTTTTTTGCAAGACCAAGACCAGAGCAATCGTTTTTTAGATGTTACGTGGTGTAAATAGTTATTAAAAGCCACTAATTTTTGATGATTTAAAAAACTAGGTATTAAAATTATATAAATCTTAAGTCATAAATTATTATAATCTATGTAAAATGCAAGACTGGAATACTTAGTCTTACAGGCAAGACCAAGAATATGGTGGTCACAAGCGACTAGACCTTGCAGTCAGGGTTCTTTTTGATTGGTCGAATACCCCATCTTGATGTCGTTTGATACACACACATACACAACGAACGTAACAACTAACAAGTGAACTCTGTACTACGATAGCGATAAAAAAATGGATTTTGTATGTGGAAAATGTTCAATTTATATTTTTCAAGACGCATTAATCATTTAATGTTCACAAAATCAGAATGAAAACTTCAGGTAAGCCTTGTAATCTAATTCTTTCTATAAAAATCGATCAATTTTTTGACATTTCAAAATAAAACTTAATTAAAATTTATTTTTCTCAAGAACACTGTTATAATATATAAATTTTGGACATCCTAATATCTCAAATAATAATATTAAATTAAGTTTTATTTTGAAATGTCAAAAAATTGATCGACTTTTATAGAAAGAATTAGATTACAAGCCTTACCTGAAGTTTTCATTCTGATTTTTGAACATTAATGCCTGTCTTGAAGAATATGTTTTTGAACATTTTCTACACACAAATTTGCCCATTTTTTAATCGCTATCATAGTACAGAGTTCACTTGTTAGTTGTTACGTTCGTTTAGGTGTGTGTGTGCCGAACGACATCAAGATGGAATATTCGACCAATCAGAAAGAACTCTGACTGCAGGGCCTAGTCGATTGTATGGTGGTCTTGGTCTTGCTTTTGTTCATCACTAAATGTCGTGTAAAATAATACTTTTGGGTATTTTTACAACCCTACAATACATGCCGACCTACGTTGGTGGAAACAGGAATGAAGGGTTAAAATACACAGACAACCCCTGGCCTAGTAATCACGGCTGAATGTTAAAATTATACAGTTTTATACACATTCATAAATACACGTAAATCTACTGTTTTAATTCAGAAATAGCCCGCTGAGATTGAATAAATCAAAATTAAGTTGCCTGAAGAAAAGAACGTGTTTTAACCTGGAAATATTTGCACATTTGAATGGTTAAATAAAGAAATTAATTGGCGTGTTACTATCAACATAATATGCCCCTTTACAGCCTTTATGGTTTTTTCTTTATATCTTACTACATTATTTTATATGACACATTTTATTTGTACTTATAATGATTTATTTTGTTGTGGGTGAAATTTTGATTTTAAGGTAACATTTTGATGATTAGTTTCGGCGCTACACGAGATGATGGCCACAGGTGCATATACATATACACACACATTTCTTATTGATATTGATATTTATTTCGTCATTAAAAAGATACAAAATGTCTGACATGTAAATAAAAATAAAACGAGACAAAATTACAAGTTAAAAAATTATATTCTAAATTCATTAATATTATAGAGGCACGCTTCAGTCAGGAGTACTTTAATTTTCTTTTTAAAAAGAGTATCCGGCAAATTTTTGATTGATAGAGGCAATTTATTGTAAAATTTTTGTGACATGTAGTGAAAATTATTCTGGATACGGGACAGATGACACTTTGGTAATCGTAATGCTTCTTTATTCGTAGTATTATAATTGTGGTTATTATTTCTATTGAAAGATGAGATATTAAGTTTGGCAAACATCAACAGATGATATAAATATAAAGAAGGTAAAGTAATATTATTATTATCAGGTGTCAAATACATGTACGGAATGCCTAAATGTATCCCGCATACAGTTACAGTAGTATTAGATGTAACTATTTTTTTCATTGTTCGAAAAAATTTTTTTTTGTTACAATTTTTTCCATTGTTATCTTTTTCTTAAATTAAGAAAATTAAATTATATTAATTTAAGCTCAAAGCGTGATATAAAAATTGCAACGAGCTAGCAAAATTTCATCCGATTCGAACATTTTTTTAAATATCCGATCTTTTTGAAAATCGGTTTTTGCGATTAAAAAAAAGATAGGATTAAGTCCAAGAAATTAATGTTAGTATTGTACTTTTCAAAGCAATTCATTTATGTACATCAACAATTTACAAATATGTACACTTTACACTTTTATTTACACGTTTCTAATCAAACATTGTCATTGTTCAAGCGACATATGAAAATTCTTGCTATTTTTTCATACTAGCGCATCCAAGCCGACCCTACGATGTACAACGTATTTCGTCTCACCCCCACCACCCAATTTCGATCTCTTTCTCCCCTAGCCCAAACAGATTGAATAAATTGGTTTGTTCCTCGTATTTTACAGTTCCTACATACAATTTAGTATAGCATACATATTATAATATTAAACACATGCATGCATTATGTGACAATACAGCATATAGTTACATAGTATGTCTAATGTCTATACTCGTACTTAATACATATATCGTGCCATAAGTAGTCTAGATGTCTGCGGTGTGTGTGACGCCAGAAGGTTACATGTTCGTGTCCTGGTTTAGAGGTTTATATGTAACCACAGTTGTGCTTGTTGTTGAATGTATGTTGCAGCATTGTAGGTATTCACTATCGCTTGGGATATTTGTAGTCAAAGATTTACAATGTACACCCCGCGCATACAGAATACAGACCGTGTTGTTTGCACTCTAATAGCATTATGCAAATATCGCTTGTTCTCTATCGTATTTATAATATTGAATTGTATGAAACCGGCATTATCAAATTGTTAACTTATTATCCCCTTCTAGTGTTTAAGCTTTATCTGTGGAATTTATTTAATTATTTCAATATTGTTCGTTTGTTATTATTCATAGTTCTTGATCTTTATGTATTGTTTTATGTATAACGCAGGTCGGTAATGTTGGAAATAATATTCTTCGCATTAGGGTCGTCTCATGTATCAAAATTTGATAATTTTGAACAGTGCATATTGTTCCCCATACATAAAAAAATAACGTAATCCAACTTTTTCGTTCTTATATTCGTCCTCTTAGTAAACAAGAATTAAAGGAGTATATCTATTGGGATCCGTCAGATAGGTGGAGCTTCAAAAACATGGCGCAGACGGGGGGAAATTTCATATACGGGGTATACTTTTGCGTGTAATTTTATGATTTTCAAAGTGATAAGAAATGATAAATATAAGTACAATTTGTGATTGGGCCGGTACGAATCCTAAACAAAGGAATTTCGTTGAAGGAGAACGGATTCTCAAAGCCGGGCATATTATCCAATGTCGGAAATATAACGAGAAAAATGCATGCAAAATGAACTGTCAAAAGTAGTAATCTTTACGACATATTGCTTAAAAACATCAAAATTAAAAGAAAATCTCCACGAAATTAATCATCCGCGTTCAATGCGCTTTTAAGGCTGGGTTAGGTGAATAATGTAAACACATAACTGCAACATAATAAGTTATATTGTAATAAGTTGGTAAGTTACTAACCTCAAAATATTTGTATACGAAGTTAATCCTATAAATTTGTTAATCATCAGGGATTCAACTATTTTAGTGCAGTATGATAACAAGTACATCTTATTATTACTATATAAAATATTTTTTTAATTCATAAATACAGTTTTTCCACATTTCATTAGAAAATAATTCTCTGTAAATTAAGTTTTACAAGGCAATAACTGACAGTGTTTATTGCCATGATATTAGAAAACGTCGCGAACAGTGGCGGCCGGTGGTCAATAATTGTGGCAGTGCGCCTAATACCTAATATTGTATTGAATATAACATTTTTACATATTATACTTATATATATTATGTAATTAAGAGAAAAACAAACCTTATCTATAAAGAAGATCTATTCTACGTTGCTTCTGATGAGAGAAAACCTCTATCACTTGTTGATTAAAATCCGGCATTGAATGAATTAAACACTTTTCAATGGATAGCATTGACAACGCATTTAATCTTTCCTGATGGATAGTATTTCTCAAAAAAGTTTTAATTCTTTGCAGCGTAGAAAAACACCTCTCACTTTCTACATAAGTTATTGGAATTGTGATAATAATTTTTAATCATTTTGTACACTCCGCAAATGATAAAATATATCTATTTTTATCAACAAAGCTGGTTGTGTAAATGTTGCTTTATTTTAGAACATCGTCAGATTCTTATTGTTGTCTTGTATCAATAGAACCGACAACAAACTAACTGCATAACAATATGCAAATGAATTTGAGAAGAACCGTGCTTTTTTATTTTTTCGGATAAATGAATCAAATCGTTAACGCCTTTTTGAGTCCACGTTGCTTTACCGTCAAAAATTAAGCACGGAAAACTCAAAAAAACATTAAATTTATCACTTCCACAGAACCACGATGCTTTATCATACAATTCTTGTTTAAATGAACGCGTAAATTCCTTTTTTTTATTTACATGTTTGTTTAATTGTCATAATTGATCGAGGTGGGCCTAATTGTTTTAACCGTATTTTGTCTTCGTATGTCGATCGATTATTTTTTATATATTCTACACTTCCAATGCTACTCATTTTTGTTTATGAAAATATACGTAATTATTATTTTTATAAAATTTTTAGGTTAGTTTATTGTCGAAGAAAATCAAATCACAATTTTATTGATATCTATAATACAGCTTGATTAATGATTATATTAACTATTTATCACCACTCATCACAAACAATTTTTACAAATCACAAAATTTAATAAAATTACTGAATTAATTAAAAAAAAACCCGGGAATTTGCGTTGAAAACTGAAATATGTACTCTGTATTATTGTTATTACTATACTAACTTGATATTATAAAAGACTGTACGTAGTACGTACGAAGCTGTTTCGGTGTATTTCGTCTATTTTCGCTCGGCGCGCTACGTGCCCTTATATCAAAGTACGTAAACATATCTGTCTCACGGTTTTACTATCCTTGTCTAATTTTACATTTGAACAATGCTACTTATTTCGTGCGCTTATAAAAGTGCACTGTCTTGGGTGGGGATGAAATTTCAAATACCTACAACAGATCCGCACTCAGCAGATATTTTGTTCAATATTTCAATACTGATTATTGATCTCACGAAGCATGAATAATCGATTATAATATTTGATTATGTGTAGGTGTATACTGTGTCACCGTTTTTCATAAGTAAATCATTCATAAATTTATTTTTTTTAATTTTGCGTTGCGTTTGCATTTCAACTGGCAGTGCGGCGCACGAACGCACTTAAAGAGGAGCCGCCACTGGTCGCGAATTCCATTTTCGATAAACTTTTTGTTTATTTTACTTGTTTTATTTTTGTAATAAACAATTTCATGATTAATTTGCACTGTTAGCATGTAAAATTTTCCCTCGTTTGAGTACAATTTTCTGCCACCAGATGTCAGATGCTCATTTGACGGACCCCAATAGAGAGAATTTATTTATCATATAACATAGGCTTAATGACTTCCATAGTTACACACACTAATGTCACTTTAATGTCCTTTTTAAAATACAACAATACAATTAAAAGTAATAATACATAACTTCGAATATTATAAACGAAACTTAAAAAAAACTGTCTTTTATTATTTACTGTCCACATACCTGCATTAAATCTTGTTGCAATGACACAACTGAAGAGAGAGAGTTCAGTTATTCAAATGAATGGTGGAAATCTCAACTTAAGACGCGTTTCAGATTTATTTCATGGCACATACCCCGATTGTCCTATAGACCTATACCTAACCAAGGAACAATTTCAAGAATGTTGGCAACGTTTGATACCACAGGCTGTATTGCAAACCATAAAAAGAGAAACAGATCACAAACATGTAGGTACTCACAAAAGGTACGAAGCGAGCAATTGTTGACCTGATCAAAGAGGATAATACGTTGAGTATATACCTAAGAAGATTTGCTGGAATGGTTCATGAGAGTTAAAGTGCAGTATATACACATTTCATAAGAAGGAAAAATTCAAAAGTTTTCGCTATCAAAACTACCAAGAACTATTGCCTGAGGATGCTGCACAAAGAAGCACTTTTTGTGAAATAATTGATGGAGAAAATTAACCAAGACGATACTCTACTTAGAAGAATATTATTCACAAATGAATCAACTTTTGTCATTCATGGGGAAGTGAATTCCTAGAACTATCTATACTGGAGCAGACAAAATTTACATCTTTTTCGTTCTACCAGAACGCAGCGACCTCAGAAAGTGGGCGATTAAGAGATATTTTACAATCGAAACAATTGTAATCGTTCATAATAACAATCGAGTCTACAATCGACTCGGAGTTTGATTTTACAATCGAAATTTTCGATTGTTCAAGTCGATTATTTGCTATAGCAATAGCAGCTAATGAGAGTACATATAATCACGATTCAAGGTTATATGCTAGTCAACTGACGTTCACGCGACTCGTTGATTGCTCACTGTTCACACTGTTCAGTCGGTACTCACTACTCTGTGATCTCTTCACTATTGAATTTGTATTACGCGATTACTGCACAATCGACCATCGACTCAACTACCGTTGTTGAGTGATTAACGATGGTATATTATGTGGCTCTCGACAGTGTACGATTCAGTACTATGCGACTCGGTCTCGGTGAACTATGAAACAACAGCAATCGAGTCCAAGTGACAACCATCGAGAGTCATCGAGATGTTTGAACAATCGAGACAATCGACTAAAACATTTCGTATCGCGCATCACTAACAAAAATGTTGCTACAATATCTAACTCATCAATGGTTACTTTTATTTATTTATTGTAGATTATAGACGCGTCGACAACTTAGGTCATTAGCGTCTTTTAATAACATCAAATCAAATAACAAATAACTTAAAACTAAATGACATCACAAAACATCCATGAGCGAAGGTGGGAATCGAACCCACGACAGTGTGATCCAAAGGCCTGCTACGCTAACCGTTACACCACACTGTCCTCGTCAATGGTTACTGTGATCGTTTGCTGCAGAGAGTGAGAAAGAGAGAGCGTCGATGTTGGAGCTTGGCTGGCGCGTTCGGTTAAAGTCGGCGCTTTACGGACATCTAAATGACTTAATTGTTATGCCTGTGTTTCAGCGCGGAGAAAGGAAAGATTTCAATTCTTATTTCTTTCCTTTAACGAAAAGTTGCCAGTGAAACTAGATAGTTTCACGGGCACGATTTCGCGAACTAGTTTTCTCAACAAAGGAAACTTTCCATGTTTATTCCATCTATAGAAATGTTTTGCGCAAATCTAGTGGATAATGACGTTGTTACGTTTAGCACTTTAGCCTATATTATTGGACCAGCTTAACAAATACAAAGGGGTGTGACGAATGATGCGAACTAAGTTTAGTGCATGTCAGTGCAGATATCGGTTCGTGCTAATGCATTCAATTACCAAGCGATGTTTTGCGTCGTGTAATCATAATACTGTATTTTTCAGCAGAATCACGCATTCTGGATTTGATGATACATAATGTTATATAAGTACAAATGGAGAGAAGCGTTACAATTGTATCTTTTACAGGGTCAATCATAAATTCTAGGATTGAGATAATTATAAATTCCTGTTTAAAGTACTTCGGACGTAACTCAACAAGAAAAACAATTTTTTGATAATATTAATCAATACCTACTAATAATAAAACTGTAAAAAAGGGAGGTTGTTTTTAATTGGGACAGTTCCGACCACACGCTTTAATCCGTTTATTATGAAAAATAATTACTTTAAAAGTTTGAGATATTTATCTACCAATGGCGTTTTAAATACAATTATATGATCGATTGGCTTTAAACTTAAAAGGAAAACGAAGAAAACCCGATATAGATAGATTAGCGAATTACACATCAGAGAATGAAGAAATTCCATCCACGCGCGACGGGACCATTCCAACTGCAAAAATACTTAACGCTATTTAAGTGCTAGGAAAACTATTTATGATACATGGATTTCTTATCATTTTATCGAAACTTAAAATCAAGATTTCTGTAAAGCACTGTATAAACGATTTTCCTTCATTCTCATTCCAATTTCATTTTATTACTCAAATCATCCTTCATTCCACATTGTGTGGTGAGATTATAAAACGAAGTATTTCTTGAGTTCTGGCTTATCCTGTAGATGAAGTGATTTCCCTGAAAATCTCTTTTTTAATTTTCCAACTCAGTGATCATATAAATTCGCCACAGTGGAATGTAACATCCAACAATAATATAATCTGTAGTTGGATTAAGTTATTCTTTTTAGACATGTCGATTCGACTGGCAACGCGACAATCGCAGCTCTGTATTCAGTATTGTCTGGTTCGGTCCTCCGCACTACCTACTTCTCACTCTCAGCAATAACGGCCTCTATATCGCCGCGCATTCATTGCCACGTTTCGTTTTTATGTGTTTCAAGTAAACGAGGATTATTTGTATCGATCTGAAGCAGACAGAATTAAATTAATATCATAATACAGTCTCAGTTATTATATGGAATCATTTTGAAAGTAGAATAAAACTTTTTTTATAAAAAATCGATCAACTTAGGTTTCCGTAGCTGTTAAGAAGTAGAACTCAGCAATATTATAATAGGATATTTTTCCAGAATTTTTTCCCTCTGTTATATTAATTGAGCAGTAATTCTAAACAAAATTACACCTAAATCATACATTCTGATTTCAAAGAAGCTCAAGAATAATTTTTGAAATATTTATGTAATCCCCGCCCGTTAAAAAGCGTTTTTGCTCTACTGAAGTGTGACGTCATAATTACATAGACGTGCGTTTATATTATCTACTGATACTATCTAAACACCCGGAAAGTACCTACAGACATATTTATTAGTGTATTTGCCATATGGCACATACACTATTGGCGTCGGTCGGATGGCGGGACCTAGGGGTCGGACCAAAATTTCTCGACGTTTCATAGCCTCCTGAACACTTTGGCACCATTTTTGGAAATGTCTATTTATATATGTATATACAGGGTGGACCAGGTTATAGTAGCAATAATTCACCATTCGATGGTCCATCGAAAAATAAGTCGACATGCATAATTTTATTTTTTTCCAAAACGCTTCCTAAGGGAGATATACCCCTTCAAAGTTCAGTTTTAAAATTCTTTTTTTTGTCCTAACTCTCAGGTCATTAATGCGTTTTTGACCAAATTTGGTACAAGTATTTCTGCAATAGATACTCATTACTTGACGTAAGTAACTTTTGTCAAAATTGTCAAGTGGCGTAGATACAGGGGGGTTGTTTTACTTTTCCCGCCCTGATTTCTGCGCCACTGGATATTTTTAAAGAATAACATTTTTTTTCGAATTCCCTGTTCAATTTAGAAAAAAAGAGTCACTCTTGCAAAATTTCGATTTGAGGCTTCGTTCACGAGATAATTAGAGTTGAAAGTTTAGAACACTTCTAAAATAGCCACCTATGAAAATAATAGGCCTGGAATCTTGTACAACAATTGTAAACTTTTTACTGTTTGGCGAATTTAAATAAATAATTCATTAATTAAATTAAAAACAACAAATAAATAACTTATGAAAATAACCAACAAAGTAGGCGATACTTGGTTTTGAGATAATTTATGACACTTGTCAGTATTGATTTTTAAAACTAGACTTTGAAGAGCTGTAACTCCCTTAGGAAGCGTTTTGGAAAAAAAATACAATTATGCATGTCTACTTATTTTTCGATGGACCATCGAATGGTGAATTATTGCTACTATAACTTGGTCCACCCTGTATATATATATATATATGTGTGTGTGTGTGTGTACGGGCAATAACTTTCGAAAGAGTTAATTGATTTTGACGAAATTTGGTAGGCACGTAGAAATCCATCACCGCACGAAGCCTATTTAAAATGGGCCTAATCGGACCATTTTAAGGGTGGTTTTTAGGGGTTGAAAACTGTTTTTGAGCCCAAAAATGCCGAAAAAATTCTCAGAATCGTTTCAAAATTGAAATTTAACCCTTTAGTAACGATTAAAATGTGCTGCTAAAATTTTAATAAAATCGGCCCAACAGGACCGGACTTACAAATTTTATGAAAACACTAGTTTGTGGATAGTGCTTTACTTACTGAATGGTCTGAAGTTCAGCAGCATCTTTCGAGGGTGGCAACTTGGGCAGGCTGATCTTTGTCTTGCCGCTCATCTTTACAAACATACTGAACCTCAAGTCGTTGATCCCCTGATTCACATCTGCCTTAGTGGCGTACATGGCTTTAAAAATCTGTTCGCCAGCTAGGCAAATTTCATGCTTAGTTGCTTCGGCATTCCAGAAAACTGAAGCATGTTTTTGCAAATCAGGAGATCTGTCGATGAGAGCACAAAGATTTGTTTTTCCATGGCCGAATGGTGAGGATGTGGTGTCACAACCAGTGAAAGCATGGGCAAAGAGTAGATATTGAGAGTCATACAAGTATGATGAGCGTGAATAGTATGATCCCTCCTTCCTGCTCTTTCCGGGTTTATACAGAAAAGCATTGCTGCTTGCATTTGGCACTCCACATAAAATGACAAGCACGTCAACATCCTCGCTCACTACTATCACTTAATCGACAATGTCCAGTTGTGACAATGCAGTTCGGACGATGAGAACATCTGCATCTTCTTTGGCCTCCAACACTTGGACCGAGTCTTCTTCTAACTTTTCCCTCAACATGTGAATCAAGCGAGTCTTGTTTATGTCGTTCCCCAGGAACTTCTCTTGGGAGACAACAGGGACTGTACTCTCAATAAAAATTATGTCAGTCGATGTGTTTGTACTGGAACGTCGAAGCCTATCCGAGCTTTTAGTTCCTCTTTGATGAACATTAGTTGGGTATCCATCAAGCACGACGATAACTGAGGATCCATAGTGCCTCTTTATATAGCTGACATACTTCTGGCAGATGGAGCCATACGAATCATTCCTGTTCCACAGTACTTTGTGAAGGAGGAACCCACCATCCACAACGAACATCTTGCTTTTCAGAGATGATGCCTGGATAGATACTGCCTGGAAAGCTCGGTAGAGTAAGGATTTGGTTCCCTTCCGTAGTAATCCAGCTTCATTCAACAATGAGAACGGGTAAGGAACAAGTTCGTATGTGAAGTAGAGCTTCAAATCTGCATCAGACTGTTTAGCAATGCAGATTCTCTGGAATAATGTCAATGAATCAGCAGCAATAACTTGTTCAGAACCGAATGTCATGCTGTTCGCGGAATGAGCAAGTGTTAATACTTGATCTTTTCGTTTCAATTTAAGGGTATTGAAGGTTCCATTCATCATTTTTGACATACAAATCTTCCCATGTTCTTGAGCTTCATGACAATTTACCTGCTTACCTCCAATGAGTCCGCTGGTTATGGACATGATCGTGTCAGTTTCAGGAAATGGATAATGCTGGTCAAACCATTTCTGAAGTTCGAATGAGTTCTTCTTGTCACGACTACCTCTAGAAGGCCTGGCTTCAACGTGCTGCTCACTTGAAACTGCTGCCACTTGGCAGTCCATTTCCATTGCTTCACAAACATATTGAAGATTGACATTTCCTTGTGTCCATCTTGCGAGGACGTTGTCACTCACGCCTCTTACAAAAAGGCCCCCTTTCGATGAGCAGGATCTCATCAATGTCTGCTCTATTGTCATATCTGACCAAATGCCGCTCCAAAACTTGTCACTTCGTCTTATGGTAAAGTAACCCCCTTCAGTGAAACGCTCAAACTCTGAGGGGTCTATTTTTTCCTCGAGGGTCATCATCTCTTGGACGTAAAGGTGTGCACTCTTAGCGTACGGCAAATGGCCTGCAGCATGAAAGAAAGGTAACATTTAGCGAGTTGTAATGAGATGGAGATTCCAGTTACCCATCCTTTCTGCTTCAATGAACTGTTTTACCAGTGTCACCATTTTAACCCACAGTTTTGAAGTAGGTCCTCTATTTACCAATGATTCCATGGTGCTGCTAAATTTACCAGCAATACCCTCAAATTCATCAGCGGCATCGATGGTGAGTGACTTATCTCCTATCAGCCTGGTCTCTAGGAAATATTTGTCCTCGTCGTTCATCCTAACGTTCTCCCATATCAGTGATGCAAGAACACTGTGAACAAGTATGTGGCCTCTCACAGCTCGCGCATATGCGTGTCCCATCAGCATTTTATCCACACTGTTTGGTGCATAAATTACAGAAAGCAGTTCTTTCAATCCACTCCCTGACATACCAATACAGCCTAAAAATGACATAAGGAGGTGGAACCCACCAAGTCTTACAATTACGTGTTGTAAATCCGGATCTGTACTGTGGACTATGTCCATAGCCTTAATGTATAACGGCTGGTCAAATGTTACTACACAGCTCTTTTGTCCGATTTGACGACATCTGTCAACAGCAGCCTGAAGAGAAGTATACACTGTATCGCTGTTGGAAGGTGGGGCATTGATGAATGGGAGAAATATAATTTTATAACTGACGTAATCTTTTTTAGCTGTTGTTTCCTCCATGAAACCGTTCCACCCTGGATGACCTGGATAATCTGAGTGCTTTCCGTACAGCCATAATAGATTAGTGACAGACGGTACTATTTCAGAGGAAGCATCCACTTCACGCACGACGATATTTCTCAAACCATCCTTCATATTACATCGAAGCAGCGGTACAGCGCTGGATTGTCCAATTATTTCTGCCGATGAACAACTTGAAAGTCTTTTCATAGCCTTTTCAGGAAGCATAGCAGAGTGTGGGGCTACACACATTATCCCTCCCATAGAATAAAACGTATTGAGCCCGTCGAGGGTGTTGATGTTTCTATCTGCATTTTCGAACACAAGCTGACAGAATTCGGTTTCCAAAAATTTATGTGTTTTTGACCTTAGCACGCATGATGCCTCAAATTTCAGCTCAATCGGAAACCGGGAAGTGGGTCAAATTCAGCTTGCAAGATTTGGTCTAAACAAATATACATATCTACAAACATTGCAAGTTAAATAAAAGCTTGTAAAAAAACTCATATAGCCTATAACCTTCCTTAATAAACGGGCTATCTAACAAAAACTTTTTTTAACACGCTTATATTAGCTTCACCTGTATGTTTGCGGGCTTGTCAGTTTGTAACCGACTTCTTTGAACTTGATTTTGACCAACTTTGAACGGTCAGATTTAGTTTAAACTTTGCACACTTATCAAGGACCGACGACAATACAATAATTCAATAAGTTTGTCCCATTATCCTGACCAGGATCTCCAGGACTAAAAAAAAAAGCAAAAAACTTCAGATTGAACTGAAACTTTGCACACTTATCAAGGACCGACGACAATACAATAATTCAATAAGGTTGTCCCATTATCCTGACCAGGATCTCCAGGACTAAAAAAAAAAAAGCAAAAAACTTCAGATTGAACTGAAACTTTGCACACTTATCAAGGACCGATTACAATACAATAATTCCATAAGTTTGTCTCATTATCCTGACCAGGATCTCCAGGACTAAAAAAAAAAAGAAAAAACTTCAGATTGAACTGAAACTTTGCACACTTATCAAGGACCGATTACAATACAATAATTCCATAAGTTTGTCCTATTATCCTGACCAGGATCTCCAGGACTAAAAAACAAAAATAAATTATAATTTAAAAAAACTAAAAAACACGCTTTAATGAACTAAAAAGTAAAAAATAATTAATTTTATTGTAAAAAAGCGTGGGGTGCTTTGTATCATATTTTCATACTACCCCACGCTTTTTTACAGTAAAATTAATTATTTTTTACTTTTTAGTTCATTAAAGCGTGTTTTTTAGTTTTTTTAAATTATAATTTATTTTAAATCGGACTTGTAGTTCCTAAGATTAGCGCGTTCAAACAAAAAAACGGTTTTTTTTTGTTTGAACGCGCTAATCAGGAACTTCCAGTCCGATTTGAAAAATTTTTGTTTTTGTTAGATAGCCCGTTTATTAAGGAAGGTTATAGGCTATTCGAATTTTTCAATAGTTCAAAGCTTGAAAAAATGCGTTTTTTTCATTTTGGTAAATTTTGGCGATTTTCGAAGTTCTGTAGAGCCGGTAAAAATGGGAACATAAACATATTTGACTAGTGCGTTTTAAAGTAAATATTGTGCCCTTTAATTTTGAATAGGACCACTTTTTCGATAGGACCAGCCGTTTCCATGTTATAAGCAAGAAACCGAAAAAAGTGCAAAAAAATCGTGGTTTTTAGCCCACCAAAACTCCCCCGCCCTGTTTTAGAGGTCGCAAACTTGGATTTGACATCTCCTAAACATGCTTGAGGACACAAAAAATAAAATCATTTGCTGCACAAAACGCAAGGTGGACTTCCTCTCGTGACTGAACTATTAACTTCCCATTGAAGTTATTGTAATGGGTCCGAAAATCGAAATCAAAATGTATAACAAATTTTTATGTTTCAAGGTCACTATTTTTACACTATTTTTAGAAAGATGTCTGTGTGTGTATGGGTGTGTGTGTACGTACGTACGTACGTATGTGTCCATTTCTTTCTAAGACGAAATCTCGAGAATGAAAAATGATATCGACTACGTTAGGGTGCCAATCGACGCGTATTAACGTAAATATGATCTGAAAGAAGTTTTTTCAAAATCGGTTCAGCCGTTCTTTTTTCTTAACCAAATAGACTCCAAAAAAGTACATTTTACACAATATCTCGCGAATAAAAAATTATATCGACTTCGTAAGGGTGTCAATCGAGGCGTGTTAACGTCATTTTGATCCAACATAAATTTTATAAAAATCGGTTCGGCCGTTTTTTTTTTTTTAATTGTTAAAAATAAATAATAATTATGTTTTAATGATTAAAATGATTATTTTTCTGTGTAATATCTAATTTAATTATTATTATTAAATATTTATCCAACTGTGAAGTTCGTCGTGTGGACCTCAAGGATCGCACTTTATTCCTAATAAACGACCCACCTCACGGCTTGTTTATTATTACTTTTGAAACGTACGGTTGCAAAATTAGGCGGGGGGCACATATTGTAAACGAATTAAGAGTTCATTCTCGCAATACAAAATTTTTATTATTGAAAATAAAGCTAGAGAAAAATATTTTGGATGTATTTGTAACGCCATTTCGAAAGAATTAAGTTACTTATACAGTGTTTAGATATCGTAAATCTTAATACTTATAGACAAGCTTGCAACCTGCATCCTTGCCCAAAACAATGCATCGTAAAAATGTTTATTTCAAATTTCAATTTAGTGGACATTTATAACAAATAATTGCCATGCGATTTTAAACATTTATCTCTGTTTAAAAGACTTGAAAAAAATGCCTTACCTATTGACAAATGTTTATATTCTATTGACGATTTGTAATTTTATATGTATACTTCCATTAATTGTTTTATTTATTATGTATTTATTATAATTTATTTCACAACTTTCAAGCTATTTTAAGTTAAGAATTAGTAAATAAAGGTCAATAAATCATTGATAATA
Source organism: Mongoloraphidia duomilia (assembly GCA_039654895.1). Taxonomy (NCBI): domain Eukaryota; kingdom Metazoa; phylum Arthropoda; class Insecta; order Raphidioptera; family Raphidiidae; genus Mongoloraphidia; species Mongoloraphidia duomilia. The sequence continues at coordinate 18,341,123 of CM077520.1, forward strand.
AAGACTGTTTGCCAACATTATAAAATTATTGTTCACTTTGTTTCAGATGGTGATCCAGTTTCGAAAACTGTGACTAAACTATATAATTTAAAAGGTAACAAATTATTGATTTTATTTTTTATTCTTGTAAGAGGGGTTGCATTTCTCTACTCAACCGTTTTACGACTTTCCGCTTCGATTGTGGAAACCTCTTACAGTCTACAGATGATTTATACTTTTCGATATTTTAGCTTAAATTAAGTGGAGCTACGATATTCTATAGTTAGAACTTAAGATCCAGTTTTAACTACAACTCATACACTTGAAGCTTAGTCAAGTAGCATTAAAAGTTACAGAAAAAAGTAGGCGACGCTGTTTCGAGAAAAAGTTCTTACGTTCTTACAAAATTTTCACTTGGGCATTATTCAAATCTTGTTAAAGAATTGGGTATTGAATTAGTAATTTCAACTAAATTGGCAGTTTTATTATAAATATTATTATGTTCTGAACATTCGCAAAAAATAAACTATTGTTTAAATATTTTATAAGAAAAAATAAGGATTTATTGTTAAAAAATAAAAATTGCAATTTGTTATAAATAAATAATCGAAATGTCAATGTGGACACAAACATCAGTTGAATTTCAAAAAATCCTTTCTTAGTGGGTGCTTACGTTACAAAAGGAACCTAATTTATAACTTTTGAATAATAAGAAATTTCAAAAAAATGTCCAAACAAAAGTTGTTGAATACCTCCTCCTTAATAATTTTTGTAATGGTAATTTTTCACGTACAAGCAATATTTACCAAGATATATGATTTCATCCCTTAAATTCAAGATGGTGGCCACCCCTTGCGGAATCCGAGGGGGGAAAGTTGGCTGGAGTGTTCTATAGTGGCACGCCCTATCTACCATTAAATTTTCATCAAACTTCTAATTAACGCAATTTCAGACCAATTTTTTCGACTATTTGATTGGTCTCATTACTTTGGATCGATTTTAGATTTTAAAAGATATAATTTCAAAATAACTGTTTGTAGTAATTTTAAGAAAATAAGAAAAAAATTCGTTAGCTTTTTCTATCACATAATATGAAACTTAGGATGCCAGAAGGCAGCAAAGACTGCAAGCTTATTAAGTGAAAAGTTGTTTAACAAGATAAAAAGTTTGAATGAAAAATTAATTTAAATGAGCAAAAAATCCAGTTACACGTTGAAACAAAAGTTAATTTTAAATCATTATATAAAATGTTGAAACGAAGTTATTAAAAAATATGAAAACATTTAATTCAAAACTAATTTGCTTATTATCATTGTTTCAAGTTTGATTAAGTTCCGTCATATTAACTGCTACTTCATCTGGATAAAAATAAAAGAATAACGACAAGAATGAATGAATGAACATTGTAGAAAAACTTTTTATCTCGTAAATTGCACGTAAGTTTAAAGAAGAAACAGTTCATTTGAATGAACGAAAAAAGAATAAAACCGATTGTAAGATGTAGATAGGAATAAATTAAAGATGAAAATTTTAATGTTTTCTGAAGAGTTTTGCATGATAGATCATTTTATTTCATCTTCACGTGAGGAAAAAACCATAGAAAAATAGAACTCTAAAGAAAATATTATCATTAAGCTAAGAAAACTGTGTTTTAATGCTTGAGTCACACAACGTTTCAATGTACAATCGCACAATAGGGTATTTCAATTTGCCAGTGATCAAAATAAAATATAAAACTTTGTTATAATGAAAGTTTATGCTCTAAAATAGTTATTAGAATTTTTATTTTTATTAATTAAATTTCGTAAACATATTTAAATAAATAAATAAAATTATGATTTTTAATCTATGTGTCACCTGACTTCAAACACCGTGCCAGAACGTGTGACGTCAATTTTAAGTAAAAAATGAATGTATCCATAGCAGCGAAGCTTAGATTGTTTACATCATGTTCACATAAATATATATATATATATATTTAAATATATATATGTGTGTACACGATAACTCTCGACAGACTTAATCGATTTAAACTAAATTTGGTACACACATTGGAACCCATTACCGCACGAAACCTATTTAAAATGGGCCCGATCGGACCATTTTAAGGGTTGTATTTAGGGGTTGAAAAAAGTTTTTGGGCCCAAAAATACCGAAAAAATTCTCAGAATCGTTTCAAAATTGAAATTTAACCCTTTAGTAACGATTAAAATGTGCTGCTAAAATTTTAATAAAATCGACCCGACAGGACCGGACTTACAAATTTTATGAAAACACTAGTATGCGGAAAGTGCTTTACTTACTGAAGGGTGTATTTAATTTGGTACCGAGGTTGCATTGATAAAAATATTGAAATTAAGAAAAAAATATTATTTTAAGGGATGTATTAAGGGGTTAAATTTTTTATTTTGTTCAAAAACAAACTTAAGTTCACATAATAAAGTCACAATTATTAGCAAATACACTATATTGTCGGCAGGGTTTTGGCACTGCGGCCCGAGTTTTATTTTTTTAGTCTTAATCATAGTTCTAAAAATTAATGGCGAAAGAATTTTTGAAATATTTTAAAAACAACAAAGTTATGCTACTTCAAAGTTTGAATTTGACAATTCTCCGCGCGATGCCGTTCTCAGTGCGGGTGAGGTCACGCGGCACAATATTTTTAAAAGTTTTTCAGTTTGTATGTGTAATAATACATACCGAGTCATCGTGATAGCGATGATTCACATCTACAACCTAACTTCAAAAATGTTTCTGTATTATTATTATTTACTGTCAAAAATAACGTTCCCGCGGTTTTTATGAACGGACCATACTATTTGATATAACTTGAATTCAATGTAAATCATATGAAGAAATTTAGTTAATATTGTTACGGATCACCCTGTATATAAGCGGCAGGCAAGAATTCTGAGAAACGGGAGTCTGCTTCCTGAACACACTGGTACCTATGCGAAGACTCTAGACAACGCTAGAGAATACGAGCACACACTGGGCTTAGGCAACGCAGGTATATAAACAGCGAGTGTGTCGTGTTGAATCAATCAGTGAATGGTGAGTCGTGCCATCAAGTGGATCAGTGATATAAATATTAGTCAGTCATCGGTGAATCAGTGATATAAATCGTGCAGTAATATAAATAGTTCCGTGATATAAATTGATAAAATAAATAACTAGAAATAAATAGTCCTGGTATATAGTCAATTGTATATAGTTAATTGTATATAGTAAGTGTTAATCACTGTTTAGTTATTGTTACATGTGTTAATTGTTAGAACTGACTTTTCGTTGTTGCGTTTATTGTTATTGTATTTTTAATTATTGTAAATAAATATTTATTCCGCCACATCAGAAAACTGTTTTGTAACAATATGATGATTGAAATCAAACGAACTGTAGGTATACATTGTCCAGAATAAGATTACCTATATTACTTACCTGACATGGTTGTTGATTACGTTACAGTGTAGTAGATGTTGAAACCAAAAGTTTATAAAAAAATTACCAATTTGCAGATAAATTTTTGCCGTGCTACTAGTGCTTATTTTCTTTTTACATTTGTAATTTATATACAAAATATGACATCGATTTGAAAGAGTTTGTAATCGATAGCTCAAAGGTTATAGGTACCTGCATACATATTATAATATGTACAAAGAGAATTCACTGAGATAAAATAATACAGAGAAGTTGTGCCACAGTTTTATAACCTGCAGGAGTTTGAACGAGATATTAAAAAGTTAAAAGTGTGATATTATTGACATTATATTGAGCTGATAAGCTCGTATATGTATGATCGTCATAATATCTCATTATGTTGAATAGAATGTATTTTATAACGAGTTAAAAAGAGATATGCTGTTTATCGGGGTATGTCAGGGTTTTCTTTACTGCGCCAGACTAGGGCATTAAAAGATAAAATGTACCCTTTTACATTACTGATGTTAGCGAGTAACTTGCAAACCACCATGAATTGGAGGACAAACGCTTTGACTGTTAACTCACATTGGACGGAGTTGACGTTGTAACATTTTCCAATTTTTTTTTCAAAACTGGTGTCGAAATTCTGTAAACAATAATAATTGTTGTCCGGGTTCTGACAACTTTTTGCCGTATTTGACTGTACTATAGTACTTGAACTTGGATTTGTAGTAACATACGCCTTTTAAGGATTACAAAATACAGTGCGTTGCAGGCTAGTATATTGCCTATCATAGCTCTGTATTGTTTGTGGGTTTGGAGTACGAGCCCCCCTTGCGCTGCTGTTTGGAAGCTGACACACAGCCGTATTAAATAACAAACCCAAGTTCATTTCAGAACAATACTGCTCTGAAATCAACCTAGGTTCGGAATTACGCCGCCCCAGGCAGCCCTGCGCACCCTAAAAAAGAGGACATGTCCGGGGAAACCCGTACGGATGCCAATCCTTATATAAAGTGAAAACATTTTGTTTAACGAGAAAGCATTTTATATAAAGTTGACAAGGTTTGATCCACACTATAAGTACGGTCTTCAATAAATTGCTTTAAACAGAAACATTCATACTTGTCGTTCACGCTCAGGTCACGTCTTGCTCTGTTCATCGAACGCTTTTTTGAAGCGAACTTTTTTCCTTGTGGTGACGCAGAATTTTCTTTCAAGGAAATTGATGACGAAAATGAAGTTTCTCACGCGTATGCATATTGCTTATAAAACTTTTGACGTGTAAAACACATATTTAAATCTTTTAGCACCTCTTGATTATGCTAACATCGTTACTGAAACGTGCATCGAAAAAAAAATGTTAGTGGTTTTGTGGTTATTTTCTTAATATTTGTTGTCTTTATCCAAGTGTGCAAGCTTTCACGGCCGGCATTGTTCCAAGTCTTCATGGTTTCCAGGCTTGTAGGCCGTGGTCCGGTGGTATTTCTACCTGACGTTTCGTCTACAACTGCGGTAGACATTCTCAAAAGCGATGTGGCAGCGGTCGAAGTGTCCTCCTTGGCGGCTCACAGGTCAGTGACCTGTGAGCCGCCAAGGAGGACACAATTCTCCATCACTTTTTCTGTCAGTTAAATTAGGATAATTCCAAATTTCCTCCGTTCTTTGTTTATTTCTGTTTTTGCACTCTCTTCTTCCAACGCAATTGCAGTAATTTCTAACTCGAGTGTCGGAAAACTATTTTACACAACTTTCCACTTTTGTTAATTTAAATAATTAGGACAAACTGATGTGTGCACTCTACCGTTCGCAGCTTGACCGAGAGTGTAATACCATATGATTATGACCGGACCGTTATCGAACCGAAGTGGATGTATTAGGTATAACGTGAAATGTGAATCAAGCCTAAATATTGTAAAATGCTAGTTGGTAGGTAGGTCACGGGAAAGTGGACATAAATAAATAAACACTACTAATTCATATGAGCAACGTTTCGTATTCAATTAATACTTCTTCAGGCTTTAAAAGTATAAACAAACATGTCATTAACATATTGTAATAAAATTATTGAAATACTAAATTAAAATTCTGTGAAAATTAGATAACAAAAATGTTATTAAAAAAATGTTATAAAAAAAATGTTATAGTCTCTTTGTTATTATTATTACACACATAGAATACGTTTTTGAAAATGAATGTACCTACAATATTTTAAAGATACAAATAATCTGGAAATTTTTTTTATTTGACAGTCAAACGTATGTCATTGTCTTCATTGTAAAATACCTATACGTTAAAAACGGTAGTTTTCAAATTTTCATTGTTATCGAAATTAAAAATTTTAACAATGAAATTAATTTTTGTTTTGTGAAAACCGAACAAAAACAAAACACAATAGAGAAATAAAAAATAAAAATAGTTCTAAATACTTATAATTAATAAATACCTCGATACCACTGTGCGTAGCAATCACTACGCACAGTGGACGTGGTACTGGTAGTAACTCAAGCTGTATAGTGCAGTCAAATTAGTCAATCAATCGTCTATTTTGTGTAGGCAGCGATTTTTTTTTGATTCGTTGAAGAGTCGGTGATAAGTTTAAAACTGAGGTTTCGGGAAGGGGGTGCCCCAATTTGGCCACCATCTTTAAAAGAAGGCTGTATCTTCGTAACCGTGAGTATAATAATAATAATAAAATTCTCGACAACTTTTAAAAATAACTTTTTGAGGTACCTAGCATTTCTCAAAAAAGTGTAAGATTATTAAAAATTGGAAAGACTGTTCTTTAGGCTTTCCTGAATTTCACAAAAAAATTGAAATTAATTCACTCAATCGTTAATATGAGTTATTGCGATTTTAATTTTCGCTGATTTAAAACCTTTTATGGGAAATACCACTTTTCTAAAAATAAAAGTAAAACAAATTTGGATGAACAAATGTAAGAGCCCTTTAATTTTGTGTGTATATAGTTTATTAATAATCAAAGATTTTAGCAAAGTTGGATAAGTTTTTTCAATACAGTTTTTTTGAAATAAATTTTAATTCGTGAAAATCTTTCTTTTTACACGATACATCAAACCGATCACTGTAAAATCTTGGCAACATCACAATCAGCCGAGTGATGAATAGATAAATATTCAAATTTAAACCTTACAGTATACCTACAATAATATTACTTATAGATTTTCATAATCGAGGTGTCATTTGATTTGTCATAAAATATTAATGAAAAAAAAAAATACTAATGAAAATTGTTTTCTAAATTTTGCGAAGTCACCACACGACCGTAAAAATAATCGGATTTTGATTTATTTAGCGGCGATTTGTTTGTCTTGATGAAATCTAGATTGGCATTTTTTAAGATTTCTTTTCGCCTTCACAAGAAAGTTATGGCGGAATCAAGGAATGAGGTGGAATTTTTTAATCTGAAATTAATCATATTAACCTTCCGTATGATTTATATAAATTATTAGTTATGAGAAGGAAGGATTCCTTAAAAAATTTTGCATCCACAAGCTCTCACCGGCCACCCGTCATGCAAGTGATACTTGCGGAGTAAGTTGAAACTATAATCGCGTCTCAAACCATGAAATGGCCGATTACAGTGGGTTTGGGTCGTCCGCACGAAGTACACGGAGCGACCCAATAAGCACAGCCTTTTGCATGCGGCAGACTAGTGACTCAGCATTACGCTGATATACCGGAATACCTTTTATATTTTCCAACAGTGACGATTTGGCTCCTCCAAGAACACCAATTATAATGACAATTAATTTAACAGAATACTCTGGGTACGGCTTCCTGAGCTCAAAAAGGTCTTGATATTTGTCTGTTTCACAGTTTCCTTGGACTTGAGAATAGCCGAGCGTGCAGCAATGCTGTTGTTTACATGGCGTTGCTATGGTTCCTCTATTACAAGTCCCCAGTTCCCGGGTTCTAGCCCGAGAGCTGGTATAATTAGTGTCAATTGGATTTTCTATTTATTATTAAAAAAAAATAATGAATTGGAAATATGAATTGGTGTTAGGCCCAAATAATCTTAGCTGTTGGTGGTCTTTAAAACACACACACAGTCTCCTTCGCGACTATGTTCGTTTCATCAGAAGCTAAGAACTCGATGACAAACATAAATCGCGTAGTTTTATCAAGAAGAACTAGGTATCAGGCTTTGTAGCTGAAAGTTGCCTGTTATATTATACTTATGAAACTGCAACAAAAATTTTAAACATACTGAATGCTACAGGTAATATATATTCAAGAGATCGTATTATTCTGAAGTCGTCTATAATAATTCCAGTTGAGAAGCTCTGTTTTTTACGCAACCACTGAATTGAAAACACGCAAGATCGATTCAGGTGGAGCTCGGAGCTACTTACGGCTTGAAACCGTGTGCAATGCAGAGCTGCCGTTGAACATAACACATAATTTTCTTTTCACTTTAGTCTTGCAAACGACCAATAACAGAAATTGGATTTTTACGACTCAGTTAGTTACTGTATCATAGACGTAAACAATAAACGGCTCACTCTATCTCTCCGCATCCACGCACGGGGTTCTAAACACCAGCATGCATATTGAATATTTGTTTATGATTAATATAAATATTACACAACACTTGAAAAAGTTCTAGACACATTTTTTTTAAATTCTGTCAACGATCGTTTCGGGTTATTAACCCATATTCAGGAGCACAAATACTTGAACTGACAGTTGAACAAGTTCAAGTATTTCTGCTCCTGAAGATGGGTTAATAGCCCGAAACGGTCTTTAAGAGAATTTAAAAAAATGTGGATGTAGAGCTTTCCCTAATGTCTGTGTTTTAATAGCTATTTATTATTCAATCATGTTCTACCAAGTTCCTAGCGAAGAATCAGTTCAAGTGATTTGTTTATGAGTAAACCCAACTTTTGTTACGAAATTCGTTGCTGAAAATACGGAACACTAGGGGGAAGTAATGAAAAGGGATGTGGTTGTAATTGGGGGAGGAGGGAGATATCTTAATTAAACTACACAACGGATGTGTTCGTTGGTTTCTTCTTTTTGAAGATTTCGATCAAACTGTTAGGAGGCGCATGCGCACAGTTGTACGCCCAGTCTAAAATATGCATAAAAAATGCATTTCGGACTTGATATTATGTTTAATACCATTTACACAAATCCTGCGTTTTTTTCCACAATTTGCAGAAAAAACAGTATTTCTTTTTTGGAGTATTTTATCGCTTTCAAGACAATATAAATAAATAAATAAATAACTGCTGCTTGTATCTTTTTGTCCAGTAATTTAGTCAAATATTGTGTTAAAACATGTTTTATATAACACATGCACGCTTTTAGTGTTTTTTCGTATCAGTTTTGCGGACCTTAAATGACCGTTTATTGACGAGTGACGTCATGATCCATTATGAAACGCTTTTCGATGATATATTGAAAAACATTTGAAAAACCCGTTATCTAATGAACATGTACCTCTTTTCGGTGTTATATAAATGAAATATGGTTACTATGGTAGCAAAGTGAATAAATATTGTATCGAACCCAATGTTTTTATTATGAGATGTACTTCTGTCAGTGGCATTAAATTATTCAATTAAAGTCTAAAACCATGCATGTGTGCAACACGTGTGCTAAATATTTATGCGTCAGGCGCGATGTTTTTAGCACTCGTATTCGGCTCGCGATGCTTACTCGCCAAGGTTCGTGAGCGCTCTTCTATTACTCGTGCTGAAAACATCGCGCCTGACGCATAAAGATGTATTTAGCACACTTGTCACACAATATACTATTTTAATTTGTGTGCATTTTCAAATTTATATTGCTTTTTAATCATTTTTGCACGTCTGTGGTCCGCACCCACTCTTTATTTTCTGTGGGTAATAGACCCCGAACACACACGGAGTCGGCGCCTCTGGTCGCGCGTATCATCGAGCAAAGTGCGATTCTGCTAGAATGAATACGTATAACATGTTACGATTTTACAAATACCGGACGCTTCATAAAGTTTCTTTTTATTTTTCATCCGAATTGTGTTTCCCTGCTGTATTGAATTTCATTAATTATTTTGACACAGGTAAATAATATATAATTACTAACGATATTCCGGCTTTGACTGCAGCATTTAAATTTTTAGTGTATTTGCCATATGGCACATACACTATTGGCGTCGGTCGGATGGTGGGACCTAGGGGTCGGACCAAAATTTCTCGACGTTTCATAGCCTCCTGAACACTTTGGCACCATTTTTAAAAATGTTTATATATATATGTATGTATATATATATATATACCGTGCGAGTTTTTTCAAAACGTACATAGGCTGTTTCACAATTTGAATCGTGGTATAAATCGTGGTATAGATATTGTTAGAAACTATGGAAACGAATGTTTTTATTTACAATATTTATTATTATTGAGTTGTGATAATAAATTTTATAAGTTCAGAGATTTATTTATAATTTTTGCTATAAAAAAATGTACACAGTGGAAAAAAAGGTTCTTATGTACAATTTGTGTTCTGGTGGAAATAGTTGTCGGCAAGTCTCTGCGTTATTTAGTGTGCAGTTTTGCAGGCAGACCAGATAGATACCAACAATGTCTATACCACGATTTTAAATTGTGGAACAGTCTATGTACGCTTTGAAAAAACTCACACGGTATATATGTCGGAGTAGATACATTAGCCGAAGCGCTGGGCGCTTGATTCGCCTCGTTACTCATGTTTTATCAATCTAGTTAGCCTCTTGTCGTTCACGAACTCAGATAGTAGGTATAGGCTTGGTAATGAATCCAAAGTCTCGAAGTTCAAACGTGATTGTTCACTCTATCACTGCACAAACCAGAATGCCCCATGTATTCAATTTCAACCACGACGTTATGTCGGTTTTTAACAGGTATCTCCGTAATAACCAATCAGAGACTTCGAGACTCCGGCTACATTTGCAGACGGGGTCGTCTGCCCAAACCTAAGCTATTAACGTAGGTAAAGATCATAATTTTTCCGAGCCATAAGATTAATGGTAATTTGGAAATACCGTCTATTAAATTAAGGTACGAATTGCTGATCATAAAAACAATCATTAACAAAGGTACAAATTGTCAGGTCATAAAAGTAATTTATTATAATCGCATTAATATTTAGAAATTCACAGAAATCGGATTATCTATTAAAAATATTTAGATGCGTGTCTTTCCATCTCCGACACGGCCATCCTGACGATCACACGTCCTCGGGTGAATCTAAAACAAACGTTCCGTGTTACACAAATCTTTTGATTATACAAAAAGTAGGCTATAGTCACAATCTATCATGAAGGCTTGTCATTCAGAAGTCAAACTTTACAACGAAGATTTGCTACAATATTATTAAAGTTCACAATGTTATTATTTGTTACATATTCATAATTTCCACCGGTTATTATTCAGTTACTGTTCAGTTAGTCGTATATCTTTCGATCAACCATTCATTAGACTGTCGCGCCAACTAGGGTTCTCTGCGACATGACCAATACAGCATCGCGCGTTTTGATCAACCCCATCCTTGGGTTGCACGGACGTGCTTGGTACATATCAGTACTAGTATAGTACGCAGAGACTCCTACTACAATACCAACTTCTAACACATAATCGCGTTCCAACTAGGGTTCTCTGCGACATGACCAATACAGCATCGCGCGTTTTGATCAACCCCATCCTTGGGTTGCACGGACGTGCTTGGTACATATCAGTACGCAGAGACTCCTACTACAATACCAACTTCTTATCTAACTTCGCCGCATCGCCAATTGCTCCTCGCGCCCTGATCAACCCCACCCTTGGGTTGCACGGATTTGCATGGCGAAGCGGCATCGGCGCTTGGCCCATTGACTGGTGATCTGCGACCGACTATTCTGTGTCAATATCTGAAACGTCTAACTCTAACTCGCTGGGAATATGATTTTCTGGCATTTTTTTCAGACTCTCGTGACTATACTTGTATGTTCTTTTATTGTGCAATGACTTTAAAGTGTATCTGTCGCCGTCAAGAATCTCCGTTATAACGAATGGACCTCTGAATTTAGGATCGAGTTTTGTTTGATTTCTCTCTTCGTTCCTAATTAGTACATGGTCGCCTACATTATATCTGACTACTTTAGCTTTATTTTGATCGAATCTGGACTTGTCATATTTGGCATTTATTTCCATATTCTGTACCGCCTTTTTCCTTATATCGGAGATTTCTATTTCTTTATCGTTACTATCTATTAACAAACCAAACGGTCTAGCGACTTTACCTATTAACAGTTCTACTGGGCTGAACTTCGTGACACGGTTGGCAGTACAATTAATCGCCAGTTGTACTTCGGCAATGGCTTCTTGCCACGAACGCCCACTCGTTTCGACCGCGGTGAACATATTTTTTAGTGTACCCATCACACGTTCTACTTGACCGTTTGCTCTACTAGCGCCTGTGGCGATTAGATGCAATTCTACGTTTTGCGAAGCACAGAAATCTTTGAATTCTTTGTTTGTAAAACATCTGCCCTGGTCAGCTATCACGCGTGAAGGTACGCCAAACAAGGATATCGCGAATTTTAAAGCTGTAATATTATTAGAGGCGTCTATTTTGCGGGTATGATGTAACAATACATATTTTGTAAACGCGTCAATCAGAACAATTACGTATTCTTTCTAACGCTTCCTCAATAGTAGAGCCAATAATCATAATATCGTCCATGCACACAATAACGTACGTATATGCAAGCTTCCCGAGAGCCTTCATAACCGCTCGTTGAAAGACGGATGGTGCATTTTTTAGCCCAAATGGCATTGCTAAGTATTCAAATTGACCGTCAGGTGTGACAAAAGCTGTTCGTTCGATAGATTCTGGATGAACAGGGATTTGATGAAACCCGCTGGCCATATCCAGACACGTGAAGTATTTCGCGTTACGAATGACGTTCGACTTCAACAATTCATCAATTCTATCTCTTACTACCTGCCTTTCTTCGGTACTAAGACGGTACGGTCGCCTTTGTACAGTTACATTAGGGTCAATTAAACGTATTTCAAGTTCCCCAGTGTTTACACGAGTACTCGGAAACCCTTGAATAAACGAATCAGTGAATTCTTTTCGGTCACGTCAGTATCCGCATTATTTAAATCAATTTTGTTGTCAGATTCGAGTTTACTGCACGCATTAATTTGTTTACTCTTAAATACGCTAAAATTATCCGAAGTTATATTTACATCAAACCCTTGTCCGAGAATTTCACAACCAATCATTATGTCATATTTTAAATAATCATCTAAAATAACATGAAAAAGAATCTCTAATGTATGGCCATTAATCGTGACATTAGATTAAATTTGTAAAGTACAATAATTTACGCTAACATTTCCAAGTCCCTTTAAAATTATCAAATTATTTTCCTTTTCCCCGCAAATCGGGCTGCAACTTTCTCTTTAATTAACGAGCATTCCGCTCCTGAATCGAACCAACATAAAAACGACTCACCACGGTGGACCAAGGATCCCGACGGGGCTGCTACTGTGCAGATATCCGCTGTTGAACACCAAGCAATAGGATCCGCATTTGAATTTTCCGCGTTAAATTTAGGTAGCGAAATGTTTCGGCTAGTAGACGATGGTTTTGTGACGACTTTCATTAACTCCACTAGATTACGATTTTGCATTTCTAGCAACAATCTAAATTGATCAGGAGAAAATCCCGCAAACGATCCAGATCCCACTTCTGATGTCGGAGTAGATACATTAGCCGAAGCGCTGGGCGCTTGATTCGCCTCGTTACTCATGTTTTATCAATCTAGTTAGCCTCTTGTCGTTCACGAACTCAGATAGTAGGTATAGGCTTGGTAATGAATCCAAAGTCTCGAAGTTCAAACGTGATTGTTCACTCTATCACTGCACAAACCAGAATGCCCCATGTATTCAATTTCAACCACGACGTTATGTCGGTTTTTAACAGGTATCTCCGTAATAACCAATCAGAGACTTCGAGACTCCGGCTACATTTGCAGACGGGGTCGTCTGCCCAAACCTAAGCTATTAACGTAGGTAAAGATCATAATTTTTCCGAGCCATAAGATTAATGGTAATTTGGAAATACCGTCTATTAAATTAAGGTACGAATTGCTGATCATAAAAACAATCATTAACAAAGGTACAAATTGTCAGGTCATAAAAGTAATTTATTATAATCGCATTAATATTTAGAAATTCACAGAAATCGGATTATCTATTAAAAATATTTAGATGCGTGTCTTTCCATCTCCGACATATATATATATATATATATATATATATATATATGTGCGGGCAATAACTTTCGAAAGAGTTAATTGATTTTGACGAAATTTGGTAGGCACGTTGAAATCCATCACCGCACGAAGCCTATTTAAAATGGGCCCAATCGGACCATTTTGAGGGTGTTTTTTAGGGGTTGAAAAATGTTTTTGGGCCCAAAAATGCCGAAAAAATTCTCAGAATCGTTTCAAAATTGAAATTTAACCCTTTAGTAACGATTAAAATGTACTGCTAAAATTTTAATAAAATCGGCCCGACAGGACCGGACTTACAAATTTTATGAAAACACTAGTTTGGGGATAGTGCTTTACTTACTGAAGGGTGTATTTAATTTGGTACCGATGGTTGCATTGATAATAATATTGAAATTAAGAAAAAAAAATTATTTTAAGGGATGTATTAAGGGGTTAAATTTTTTATTTTGTCCAAAAACAAACTTAAGTTCACATAATAAAGCCACAATGCCAGTATTAGCAAATACACTATATTGTCGGCAGGGTTTTGGCACTGCGACCCGAGTTTTTTTTAAATCTCGTTTATAGGGTTTTTCTGGAACGTATCTGTTGATGTTCAGATCATCCTTGCTAAAATATGAAGCTGCAAGTTATATTGAGGTTATTTAGAAGATTCGATGTTGGTTATTTGCGATATTGTCTATCAAATACCAGCGCCCAGTGGTGCGCCTGTTATAGTATAATTTGTTGGTGTATGATCATTGATCCATACATAAATCAAATTTAAAATATTTAACACAAATATTTAACACACCAACTTGTAAAGTCAACATGTTGGTTGAAAACAGAAACACTACATACTGAAAAATTTTGGAGCATACAAGTAATTCAAGAATTACAAGGCGCGATATTCATGTAGGTACTGTGTGTAAACGGTTTTATTGAACATAGGGAAAATAACACTGAGAAGTTTTATAATTTTGTAGTAGGCTATGAGCCATAAGACCTAATATAAATATGTATTGGATTACATAGAAAAAATAGTACAGTGAATTTTTCAAACAATTTTCCATAGCAACGGTTGACTATTAAGCGTTACTCGGAACCGGCTAAATAAAAAAGTCATGATGTGTCGTAAGACACCCGCTATGCTTTTTACGCATTGTATATAAAACCGAATTTATCAAAGATATAAATAATACAATTAAAAAGTTATTATTTGATCGCCATTTTGAAATCTGACGCCATTTTATTTTTTTGTGTCTTATTAAATTCTCAAATATCAATTTTCAAAAGGATCAGATAATTTTTACAAAGAAATATATACCTATGACCGTCATTTTGAAATATGACATCATTTTATTTTTTTGTGTCCTATAAAACTCGCAAATATTAATTTTCAAAAAGATCGGATCATTTTTGCAAAAAAGTACATATGGCCGGCATTTTAAAATCTGACGTCATTTTATTTTTTTGTGTTCTATGAAACTCTCAAATATCAATTTTCAAAAGGATCGGATAATTTTTACAAAAAAGTACATACGGCCGCCATTTTTAAATCTGACATCATTTTATTTTTTTGTGTCCTATGAAACTTTCAAATACCGATTTTCAAAAGGATCGGATAATTTTTACAAAAAAGTATATATGGCCGCCATTTTGAAATCTGACGTCATTTTATTTTTTTGTGACCTATGAAACTTTTAAATATCAATTTTCAAAAGGATCGGATAATTTTTACAAAAAAGTACATACAGCCGCCATTTTGAAATCTGACATCATTTTATTTTTTTGTGTCCTATGAAACTTTCAAATACCGATTTTCAAAAGGATCGGATAATTTTTACAAAAAAGTATATATGGCCGCCATTTTGAAATCTGACATCATTTTATTTTTTTGTGACCTATGAAACTCTCAAATATCAATTTTCAAAAGGATCGGATAATTTTTACAAAAATGTCCATACGGCCGCCATTTTTAAATCTGACGTCATTTTATTCTTTTGTGTCTTATGAAACTCTCAAATATCAATTTTCAAAAGGATCGGATAATTTTTACAAAGGAGTATTACATATTTCCGCCATTTTGAAATATGACGTCATTTTATTTTTTTGTGTCCTATAAAACTCGCATATATCAATTTTCAAAGGGATCGGATAATTTTTACAAAAAAGTACATATTATGGCCGCCATTTTGAAATCTGACGCCATTTTATTTTTTTGTGTCCTATGAAACTTTCAAATACCGATTTTCAAAAGGATCGGATAATTTTTACAAAAAAGTATATATGGCCGCCATTTTGAAATCTGACATCATTTTATTTTTTTGTGACCTATGAAACTCTCAAATATCAATTTTCAAAATGATCGGATAATTTTTACAAAAAAGGACATACGGCCGCCATTTTGAAATCTGACGTCATTTTATTTTTTTGTGTCCTATGAAGCTCTCAAATATCAATTTTTAAAAGGATCGTATAATTTTTAGAAAGGAGTTCTACATATTTCCGCCATTTTGAAATCTGACGTTATTTTATTTTTTTGTGTCCTATAAAACTCGCAAATATCAATTTTCAAAAGGATCGGATAATTTTTACAAAAAAGTATATATGGCCGCCATTTTGAAATCTGACGTCATTTTATTTTTTTGTGTTCTATGAAACTCTCAAATATCAATTTTCAAAAGGATCTGATAATTCTTACAAAAAAGTACATATGGCCGCCATTTTGAAATCTGACGTCATTTTATTTTTTTGTGTTCT
The DNA here is from genome assembly GCA_039654895.1 of Mongoloraphidia duomilia. Classification (NCBI taxonomy): domain Eukaryota; kingdom Metazoa; phylum Arthropoda; class Insecta; order Raphidioptera; family Raphidiidae; genus Mongoloraphidia; species Mongoloraphidia duomilia. The sequence goes on from CM077520.1 coordinate 18,357,537, forward strand.
ATGAAACTCTCAAATATCAATTTTCAAAAGGATCTGATAATTCTTACAAAAAAGTACATATGGCCGCCATTTTGAAATCACCATTTAATTTTTTTGTATGCTATAAAACTCTCAAATATTAATTTTCAAAAGAATCGGATAATGTTTACAAAAAAGTACATATGGCCGCCATTTTGAAATCTGACGCCATTTTATTTTTTTGTGTCCTATAAAACTCTCAAATATTAATTTTCAAAAGGATCTAATAATTTTTAGTGTGCTTTATTTCCTGTTTTATTACATTTATCCCAAACGTTACCGGAGAAAGACCTTTTGCCTGTGAAAATTCAAAAGTACGATTTGCACCCGGACGAAACTCGGGCCGGTCAGCTGGTTACCATAATATTGTATTGTCACCGGAGCTACACATGTGTGCAAAATTTCAACTCAATCGGATCATGGGAAGTGGGTAAAAATTCAAAAGTACGATTTACACCCGGACGAAAGCCGGGCCGGTCAGCTAGTTACCATAATATTGTATTGTCACCGGAGCTACACATGTGTGCAAAATTTCAACTCAATCGGATCATAGGAAGTGGGTGAAAATTCAAAAGTACGATTTACACCCGGACGAAAGCCGGGCCGGTCAGCTAGTTACCATAATATTGTATTGTCACCGGAGCTACACATGTGTGCAAAATTTCAACTCAATCGGCTCACGGGAAGTGGGTGAAAATTCAGAAGTACAAAGGGACATAGAGACAGAGAAAGTCAAATTGTTCGGGAAGGTATGATGAACGTCGAGAAATTTTGGTCCGATCCGATCGACGTCAATAATTAGTTACACGTCATTTTAACTCAGTAGGCCAGGGTTTTTAAACTTAAATTCAAACATCAGCAGTCAAAAAATTGAATAACTATATTGAAATAATGCAATATAAGACAGGGCATACGCTATCTTCCAATATCCATATCACACTGTGCAACAGACAAGGACAACCGAAACAAGTTCGCGATTTATTAGATAAAGTCGCATTTATTTAGTTTAATAATCATATAAATCTGTATAAAAAAACTGTTTTGACACAATATTATACATGAAATCTATCTAAAATTTTCTGCTCTTTCGTTTAAGACAGGTTTCGAATCGATCTGACTTAAATTGAGCAAACTATAAGCAAAAAACTCCGTTTTTTCTAATTTGCTCCCCTCTGGGGCCAAAATTCAAAAATCGGGCGACGTTAGGATCAAATAGACCCCGAGAGGAATCGAACAAAAAAAAGTTTTTGAAAATTGGTTCATCCGTTTGGGCTGTACGCGTGACACAAAATAGCGTGACAGATTCACAGATTCACAGATTCACAGATTCACAGATTCACAGATTCACAGATTCACAGACAAAGCGAGTGTATATAGGCGCTTCTAGCTTCGCTAAGATCGCGCCTAAAAAATTGTACATAAAATACTTCTGATGCATTTTGCATAAAAAATAAAGAAGTTAAACAAACGAATATCGGGCAGTAATTTATATAATGGTATAAGAAGTGACTAATCACACATGATAAACACAAAGCTCTACTTAAATAAAATAGGAAACTACTAACAAAATTGCATACGTTTTAATGTAGATATATCCATACTTTTTTGTACACTGAAGGCATATATGTAGGCCATTTACATGAATTGCACAGATATTTTGAAATTCTGGGTTTTTTGATAGAGCATAATGTTACAAAACTGTTTTCTGAGTTGGCGGAATAAATATTTATTTACAATAATTAATAATACAATAACAATAAATGCAACAACGAAAAGTCAGTTCTAACAATCAACACAAGTAATTAACACTTAACTATATATACAATTAACTACACTAATATTTAATTGACTATATACCAGGACTATTTATTTCTAGTTATTTATTTTATCAATTTATATCACGGAACTATTTATATTTCAATATTTACATTCACTGGATTTATATCAGATTTATTTCGCTGTTCAACACTGTCACAGTATAATCTACACTGACTGATTCCCGTTGACTTATCAATATTTATATCACTGATCCGCTTGGTGGCACGACTCACCATTCACTGATTACCGATTGCGTGACACCGTCGACTGATCCCGATTCTCTCGTACCGGCTTGTTTATTTACCCTGCGCGGCCCAGCTTAGTACGTTCTCGCGTTCTCTAGAACATTCCGGCAGGTACTCGTTGTTCAGTATGCAGACCCCCGTTTCTCAGAACTATTGCCCGCCGTTCATATACAGGTTGATCCGTAACTAATATAGAAATATGTCCATCATCTGGATCCAAAACCTGTACAAAAAGTAAATAAAATGATGTAGGTATGTTCACACGTCGCTAACGACGCTAATGACCTCAGCTGTCTAACGTTTATAATCTACAATCTAATCTAATCACTTGTCGAGCGTCTATAATTTATAACCATTCATTCCATTTTTGAAAACAATTGAATTTTTGTGAACAATTGAAAAGATTTGAAACAAATTAAACAGCAAATGCTTTATGTAGGTACTGCAAAAAGGCATATGATTTTATTGATGTGCGTTCTTTACCGTATCAAGCGGTCCTCCGAGACAACTTAAGTTGAAATGCTCGCCATGGGGATTTTCTTCGGAGTTAAATGCTTGCTACACCTACCTTTTGTTAACTAATGTAAATTATTTTCCTTCCTACTCCAATTAACGTAAATCGTATTCGTATGTTCTGTTCTTCTGGAAATACTTTGTTTAGAGAATAGTGGAAATTTAACATTGCACACAGGAAGTAATGGTTAAACTGGTGGTTAGAAAGAGAGTAACAGGTAAAAGTGAGAAGGAAAGTGGGGAACTGTGCGGTGAAACCACTTGAGTGGGAGCTGACAGTAACGGGTGATGCCTCTTTTATAACTCGCATAGATTGCACTTGTACTGCTTTCGCTATTGACTTCATAATATTTCATTTAAAAGCAACAATCGAGTTGTATTGCACTTTGATATTGATTCATTTTGTAAATGTGAAAACCGGTTTGTATGTATGTTTGTTTACACCATCACACCTTAAATGCTCAACGAATCCGAATGAAATTTTGAAGGCAGGTAATTTATGACTCGGATTAACACACAGGCTACTTTTTTCCCCGGCTGATCAGTATTTCCCAAAGAATAAGACAAAACTTTATTTAGTGTAAACAGTGTAAACACTCTATAGTAACTTCCGACAGGTACAAATACGTATGTACATTGCACACCCAAGGACTTTACTGTTACGAATTGACACAAGCAGTTTGCGTGAAAAATAACCTGACGTAAAAAAGTGTATATTTTACGAGCCCTCAATCAAGTTTAAACGACAACCAAATAAATTAAATTAATGATCCAATTTGATATAAAACAACGGATCGGCAAACGACAGTACATTAGGGTTGGGTAAAATGTTATAACAGAAATAAAGTTTCCGTTTAAAATTCTCTGACTGCTACTCCATACACACGCCATACGGAGTTGCAACTAAACCACTCGCGCCCCGTGCACGCGGAAACTCAGGTAGGTATATTGATTTGCTTTCCGTGCACCTGTGTTTTTTGAGTTTATTTCTAGCATGTAGTATACAGGGCATGTTTTTTGAATTAAAAAAAAATTCGACTGATGACCAGTCCTATACTTCCCACCTAGTAAATATTTGCAAAAAATAAACACTCTTATTTATTCTTTGAAAAAAAGCATGGCCCTCTTTTTTGTTTAGTGATCTACTGATGGCTAGCTTAATATAGTAAAAATCGTTACCTTGATTTACGTACAATTTTTATTTTTTTTAGTAAAATATTTTTTTCATATTATATTAACATCTAGAGTTCATTTATATTTTTTTTACCTATGTTAATACGTGACATTGAGAACGTTTTTTTTAATATCTTAGGATCCACTGAACCGATTTGACTCAAAATCTAATCAGATCTAAGTTAAAGGCTGATAAACACAATAGAATAATCGACATGGCCATATGTTGTTCCGTTTTTACGATATCGAAGGCGAAAAATTGACCACATACACACACACACACAGAGAGAGAGAGAGAGAGACATCAGTCAGAAAATGATCTTAAACGATTGCTAGGGTCTCAAAACGTGAAGATCTGTTAAAATCTCGAAATATTTTTTTCGGGCTAAATCCATTACTTCTCTACCATAGTAGAGGTGGGAAGTAATAATGAGGTAAATTTAGAAACGTGACGCAGCAACTCTTAGAGCTTTTAACATAATATGAGTAGTTCCAGATCTGACCGTAAAAAAGTCTACTGGACAACACTACTGAAATTTTATTATTTAATAGATTTGATTTAATAGATTTGAATTTAATAAATGTGATGAAAAATCGGTGACAAACTAATTCAACTTTTTTTTACCATTTTTTGTTGTCAGTATCTCGAATATGGCTCAACACTAATTGATGAAATTTATTTAGATATAGAGAAGTATCAATTACAATTTTTTTGCATACTTAGCAGACCTCATATTGAAATGATAATATTATTGTAAATAGTTGATACTTCTCTAGAATCTATATAAATTTCATCAAGTGGTGTTGAGCCGTTTTCGAGATATTGACAACCAAAAAATGTTTAAAAAAATTGAATTAGGTAGTCCGCCATCGACATTTTCATCATATTATCTGTTAAATTCAATAATAAAAAACTCGGGTCGCAGTGCCAAAACCCTGTCGACAATATAGTGTATTTGCTAACACAAGCATTGTGGCTTTAATACGTGAACTTAAATTTGTTTTTGAACAAAATAAAAAATTTAACCCCTTAATACATAGGTACTTTAAAATAATATTTTTTTTCTTATTTTATTATTATTATCAATGCAACCTCTGTACCAAATTAAATACACCCTTCAGTAAGTAAATTACTATCCGCAAACTAGTGTTTTCATAAAATATGTAAGTCCGGTCCTGTCGGACCGATTTCATTAAAATTTTAGCAGCACATTTTGATCTTTACTAAAAGGTTAAATTTCAATTCTGAAACAATTTTGAGAATTTTTTCGGTGTTTTTGGGCCCAAAAACATTTTTCAACCCATTTTAAAAAGGCTTCGTGCGGTGAGGGATGCCAAACGCCAATAGTGTATGTGCCATATGGCAAATACACAAAAAAGAAGAAACGAATGTGGGTAAAGGACTGAATTAAGCGCAGAAATATGCTAGGGGCTTCTGATAGACTTCTAAAAGAGATAGCAACCAAAGATTCAGAATCATAGAATTTTGTGAGATTATCGCCCTCAAAATTTCTATTTCTTTCAATTCTTTTAATAGACGGTCAAATGCAGTACTTCTCTTTAATAGATTCATATTATCGTTACTTTGTGTATCCCGCAATACTTCATATTTTTCAAAAAGATTTAAAAATGTTATTATTTGATCACTGTCACACTTCATTTTTCCTTTCGCAACTTGTCGTCAAACTGTGTACACAGGGAAAGTTACAAGTCTGCACAGTAAAGTCAACCAGTAAACTTGCCGGCTCTGCAAAATCATTTACCACTTGCCGGCAAGTAGAAAGTGACACTTTACTCTGCGTTACACATGACAAGTTTACTGGCGGAAAGTACTTTCCGCCAGTAAGCTTTCTAAGTATAAATCTAAGTATAGATTGCGCCTAAAAATTAATGTTTGTTCGTCTTGTATGCGTTCCTATACTATTCATCCGATTACGATGAAACTTTGGTGAGTTGTTGTGCGCACGCCCGCGAAGGTTTCTGAATTAGTACAACCATTTTACAATAGGTGGCGCGCGAGTCATTTCAACAAATAAGCTGTATTTCATATTATAGTTTAGTAGCATTCGAGCGAAGCGAATGAGTAATGTATTAATAAAATTCGATCGAACGAGCAAAACGAGTTAGTAATGTATTAATAATTTTCGAGCGAAGCGAGTGAGTAATGTATTAATAAAATTTGAGCAAATAAACATCACCAACCCGGCTTCGCTTTGCAGGAGGAGAATTTCTTGCGGGGGGTGCGTGCGTGCGTGTGTTATTAAGTCATAAATTCATAGCATCCGGGCGAAGCCGGACCGGGCCGCTAGTAATATTATTTTAAATTATACGATAAATAAAAATTACTTACTCTGTGCTTTCAATTTTTGCTTTTCTTTGCGACGTTCTCTCTGTAAAAACGAGATGTGTAAATTAAAAATTGCTTGTTCATTCTTTAAGTTGTTAATTCCTATTTTCACGTTAATTAGGCTGACATTTTTTTATATAAAATTTATAAGAATTTCAATTTTATTTTACTTACTTCTTCTATAGAGATAACATAAAAACCCGAAGCAGGCTTCTTTTCAACCGGTAATTCGTTGTTATCATCTGCTCCACGCTTCCTTTTTTTACGAATTGCGATGCTGGGAGCTAGTAGTTCCCGACGTTCCTGGAAATCGGCAAATCTTCCGGCTAATCTTCTCTCCTCTTCCAACCGTTTTCCCTGAACCTTTCGTTTGGCTCTTTTACCTTGAGTAGCCCTGGCTTCCACTAGCATTTCCAATCCATCTTCGTCCATATCTTTAGGGTTAGGACGTGCATGAGTTGGATCAATTAATAAGATGTCGTTTTCTTTGCGTCGTTTTCTCTGTAAAAACGAAATGTGTACATTAATTATTGCATGTCCATTCCCTACGTTGTTATTTCAAAAATTTCACTTTCCTACTTTCACGTTAATTAAGCTAAGACATTTTCTTTAAAATGTGTAAAATTTATAAGAATTAAAATTTTATTTTAAAAAGTAGCAATGTCATAACAAACCGAGAGCTAGTGACAATTTTCAGTGATTAATTCAAGGCCTTATTTTTGTGAAGATATTGAGGGAGGCATATTAAAGTGCACTGAGTAAGGGAGATTTTGCTAGATAGCGATATGGGAGGAATGAAGACCCGCCCTCAACATGTAAAAAAAATGGTAACAATTATTATTGCTAAACCATTGCATTCACCTTTTCTTTTCCTGGTCCGAGTTCCAAACTCCAAAAGTCGGGTGCCGCCGAATCAACTTCGACAGAGGTATCATGAAAACCCGGAGAAGGCTCTTCCAACATACCCAATGGGACGTCGTTTTCTTTGCGCCGTTTTCTCTGTAAAAACGAAATGTGTACATAACTATTGCATGTCCATTCCCTAGGTTGTTATTTCAAAAATTTCACTTTCCTACATTCACGTTAATTAAGCTAAGACATTTACTTTAAAATGTGTAAAATTTATAAGAATTTAAATTTTATTTTAAAAAGTAGCAATGTCATAACAAACCGAGAGCTAGTGACAATTTTCAGTGATTAATTCGAGGCTATATTTTTGTAAAGATATTGAGGGAGGCATATTAAAGTGCCCTGAGTAAGGGAGATTTTGCTAGATAGCGATATGGGAGGGATGCAGACCGCCCCCAACTTGTAAACAAAATGGTAACAATTATTATTGCTAAACCATTACACTCACCTTTTCTTTTCCTGGTCCGAGTTCCAAACTCCAAAAGTCGGGTGCCGCCGAATCAACTTCGACAGAGGTATCATGAAAACCCGGAGAAGGCTTCTTTTCACACAGTACTTCTTTGTTATAATCTACTCTCTGCTTCCTTTTTTTTCGTAGTTCACGAAGTTCCTGTAAAGCGGTTAATCTTCTAGCCTCTTCCAACATACCCAATGGGACGTCGTTTTCTTTGCGCCGTTTTCTCTGTAAAAACGAAATGTGTACATTTATTCTCTTTGGGGAGTTAGTCGTTAATATTTCTACTATATTATCAACAGAAATTTGTGTGCCTTTCGCACAAACAAATGATGTAACTACCTGGTGGCAGGACTGGCAAAAAGCCAAGGACCCTCGGGTAATAATCCCACATGTTAACGTACCGAAATTTAGCGATTACCGTCTCGACATTTAATGTAACGATTTAGTGTTTAACGTACCGATCTTTAATGTATCGATTTAGTATTTAACGTCCAGAAAATTAATGTAACGATTTATCGTTTAACGTACGGATATTTAACGTACCGATTTATCGTTTAACTTACCGAAAATTAAGGTATCGATTTAGTGGCGCCAACAAAAATAATTAAAGATCACCTATTTAGGGTTTCGATTTGTGAAACTGTTGATACGAAATCTCCCGTTCTCAAACTTTTTATCTTTTAATTTTAAGTGTGAATTAATCGCGATGTGCATTACGTCCTGTTGCGATTGTCGACTATATAGAAGTGTCATCCCGATTTTAGTCTTTTTTGATCTTTTTTGGCAATACCGTTCTCTTTGAGCGAACGTTTTGATTTTCTTATTTTCTTTTTAGCGTTCCGTGATCGATCTACGATATATGCTTTTGTTGTGTATGTTTTCTTGGGTAATTTTGGGCTGCTGGTTCTGGCTGGGTTTACTCCCCGGATATTGTTTCTGGATTTGATCCGGAAAAAATCTTCCTTTCTTACTAGTCCCAGTAGTCAACGGCTTTTAGGCCTTTTGGATATTTTCTTGTTTATCTCCACAGGTTCGGACGACCTGTGAGTACGTGTGTGTCCAGTTGTCCTGGCGCCTCGGAGTTTACAGTTAACAAAATAGTACTTAGGCTTTCTCACATGACACATTGTCTTGTCTTATTGAAGTTTGACATTTTGTCTTATTTATTCCGTTGTGATTACAAAATAAGAATGCCTTTGTACTCCAACGCGGAAATAAAATAAAATAAACCAAATTAAATTTATCGTCATTCTAAATTCAAAATGGCGTACACCCCATTACAACATTCAAGATTGAGGACCCAGATTGTTTTTTTTTTAAATTAAATAAAAGTTATTGTATTTTTCAACTGTATGAAATTATAAAATAATTAAGACTAAAAAATAAAAAATAAATAAATGAAAAAAAAACTTTCTAAAAACAATGGTTTTCCTTTAAATCAAAATGCACTAAAAAGTAGAATATAATTTTTTTTCAGTTAAAAAGAAAACCATGGGACAAAAATGTATAGACAAAGTAATATTTTATGAGCGCCCCATGGTTTTCTTTTTAACTGAAAAAAAAAAAAATATTTTCTACTGTTTAGTGCATTTTAATTTAAAAGAAAATCATAGTTTTTAAAAACTTTTTTTTTAATTATTTATTAAGCTTATATAGCTATTTGTTTGCTAATAAAACACAAACGACCGTTAAAACTCACCACCAGCCCGAATTCGCTTCGCAGGGGGAGAGATTCTCGCGGTAATGGATATTAAATCATACCTCGCTTCGCAGGGGAGGGGGTGATAAATTAACTATATACTAAATATACGTGAGCGAACCCACGGGTAACCCTATTAAATCATAATTTCATACCACCCGGGCGAAGTCGAACGGGTACCGCTAGTAAATAATATACATCTTGTCTGTTCGCTAATTCAGTTTTTGATAGATAATATTGTGATTGACGTCATGCTTCCCGTACCCCTAGATAAGGGACACAAGGCACAAAAACAGCCCTACAATGCCCGAGGCAATATTTTTTCCGATCAGGTGTTTAACGTAGCGAAAACAAAGCCATTATTTTAGTATGAAAATAAGCAACGCTGTCTTTAATCCTAATGTATGATTTGACTTTTACTAAGCGTTTTGTGCAGTGTCTCAACTTTTTGTAAAGTTGACATTGTTTCCGGTAAGAAAGTGCTTTTCCGAACGATAAAACATAATATTGAAAGTATCAAAAAAGTTTCTATCACATAGCAACTCAACGGCATGCTTAAAATTAACATATTGACAGTAGTTAACTGAAACGATACCGATAAGTAGTTAAGAAGTCCGTAAGCAAAATTAATACTTTAAAGTTTCGTATTTTGTTAAAAAGCATGTGAAAACGATATAACATTAAATGTATGCACTTAACAAAATTGTTATACAGTTAAGTCAAAATTTAATGATACAAATTAAAATTTCCGCTTAAAACGATTTTGATGGCATAGGTAATTCTTATTTTAATGATAAAAAAATTGGGGTCACTTAGGCAGTTATAATATGGTAATGTGATGTCAATTCTGACGTCATGACTATTCTCGTATGGTATTTTTTGTGATACTCTTGTAGCAACCTGTAACGCATAGTTCATCGTAAACAAAAACAAGCCGTGAGGTGGGTCGTTTATTAGGACTAAATTGCGACCCTTGAAGTCCACACGACGAACTTCCCAGTTTGAAAAATATTTAATAATAATAATTAAATTAGATATTACACAGAAAAGTAATCATTTTAATCATTAAAACATAATTATTATTTATTTTTAACAATAATTTAACAAAACGGCTGAACCGATTTTTATAAAATTTATGTCGGATCAAAATGACGTTAACACGCCTCGATTGACACCCTTACGAAGTCGATATAATTTTTTATTTGCGAGATATTGTGTAAAATCTACTTTTTTGGAGGTTATTTGGTTAAGAAAAAGAACGGCTGAACCGATTTTGAAAAAATTTCTTTCAGATCATATTTACGTTAATACGCGTCGATTGGCACCCTAACGTAGTCGATATCATTTTTCATTCTCGAGATTTCGTCTTAGAAAGAAATGGACACATAGGTACGTACGTACACACACACACACAGTCATCTTTCTAAAAATAGTGCAAAAATAGTGTGGTGACCTTGAAACATAAAAATTTGTTATACATTTTGATTTCGATTTTCGGACCCATTACAATAACTTCCAATGGGAAGTTAATAACAATTAGGACAATTTGAAAATAACGATCAAGTAAAAATTAATTAAATTGTACTACATATTTCATCTTTTGTATTTTGATAGAAATATATAGTTTTAAAGTTTGTATTCGTCTATCCGACACGCTCCCAAGCTCTCTATAAAATAGCTGCTTTTCACTTCATTTTCGGTATTTTCAAAATTTTTGAAATAATATGGAATATTTCGAGAATATTTGATTCTTTCTTTATTTATTATTAAAAATAATAAATTGAAGAACATTAAATGACTATTGAATTTTAATTTATGAAAGATTTACTGTGTATTATTATAGAGATGCATTGGAAACGAATTTTAGTAGTATTAGACTAGTGCCAACACGGATTTTGGAAGCTAAAACAAAAAAAATTATTTACAGGTAAGGACCAGTCGGAAAATTTAGTTAAGGTTATAACTAAGAGAAAAAACAAAAATTAAACTCGAGATAATGTAAAATTGTGAAATGGGGTGCTTTTAGGGGTTAAAAGTGATTGTTTGCAATTATTGGCGAAACTTGACCTCCTAGCGGAAAATGTTCTGCACAAAAGTTGTAGATAATAAAACAATCTAAAACTTTTGTACAAAATTTTTTTCTACATAACCTCAAATTTCCCGACAAAATGGCGGAAACCGGTTTTTCGGTTTTTAATTTTTTTTTCTTGTAAAAATAACTCAATGAGGTACATGAAATTTTGTGAAATTATACCTTTCTTTGCATTGAATAAGCATGATTTTTTTGGAATCTAGGAAACGTGTAGTTTCCAAGATATGGAAAACACCTTAATAAATTAAACAGAAATCTTTTTTTCTTCTTCTTTATAACCAGTACCTATAAGTTAACCCTTAACCGGCGTTGCGGAGTCCCTGGGACTCTAGCAAGGATAAACGGTTTAACAACTTTCGTATTTGTGGATCAGGAAACGTGCGTGGTTCAGTAGCTTCCTATGGTAGGGTGACCCGTCGCGTGCTCAGTCGACTTGGGTCTAGTATCAAGGCAAGTGTGTATTACAAAGATCTTAGAGTCCATGGGACTCCGCGACGCAGTTAATGTGATATTTTCAAATTAGTGGCTATGTCCGAGTATCCAAAAAAAGTTGACGTTACAGATCCTAACTTTGAGGCATGTGTCCAAAGATGGTTTGAGGAATGTGATTCAGATTTTTCAGACCAAGATGGCGGTCCTGAGAGCAACATTACTGTCGTATTGTGTGTGTATTGTGTTTTAAAGACCACCAACAGCTAAGGTTATTTGGGCCTAGCACCAATTCATATTTTCAATTCATTATTATTATTTTTTTTTTTAATAATAAATTGAAAATCCAATTGACACTTTTACCAGCTCTCGGGCTAGAACCCGAGAACTGGGGACTTGTAATAGAGGAACCATATAGCAACGCCATGTAAACAACAGCGCCGCTACACTCTCGGCTATTCTCAAGCCCAACATTACTGTCGAGAATGCTATCATTTTATATGCGTTTTTGATACATTGCCGATTTTTTAAATTTTAATTTAGAAGTTAATGTTTTCTTTTTACTTCCCGCCTCTACTATGGTAGGGAAGTAATGGATTTAGTCCGAAAAAAATATTTCGAGATTTTAACAGATCTTCACGTTTTGAGACCCTAGCAATCGTTTAAGATCATTTTCTGACTGACGTCTGTATGTGTGTGTGTATGTGTATGTATGTGTGTGTATGTGTGTGTGTATGTGGTCAATTTTTCGCCTTCGATATCGTAAAAACGGAACAACATACGGCCATGCCGATTATTCTATTGTGTTTATCAGCCTTTAACTTAGATCTGATTAGATTTTGAGTCAAATCGGTTCAGTGGATCCTGAGATATTAAAAAAAAAACGTTCTCAATGTCACGTATTAACATAGGTAAAAAAAATATAAATGAATTCTAGATGTTATAATATGAAAAAAATGTAAATATTTTTTTTCTCTAAAATGTATAGTTTTGGAGAAAAAAAATATTTTACTAAAAAAAGAAAATTGTACGTAAATCAAGGTAACCATGATTTTTGCTATATTACTAGCCATCAGTAGATCACCAAACAAAAACAATGGCCATGCTTTTTTTCAAAGAATAAAAAAAGAGTGTTTATTTTTTGTAAATATTTACTAGGTGGGAACTATAGGACTGGTCATCAGTCGAATTTTTATAGAGATGCAATCGAAACGAATTTTAGTACTATATGGAAATCACCCTAATAAATTAAACCGAAATCTTTCTTTCTTCTTCTTTATAACCAGTACCTAAGTTAACCCTTAACCGACGTTGCGGAGTCCCCGGGACTCTAGCAAGGATAAACGGTTTAACAACTTTCGTATTTGTTGATCAGGAAACGTGTGTGGTTCAGTAGCTTTCTATGGTAGGGTGACCCGTCGCGTGCTCACTCGACTTGGGTCTAGTATCAAGGCAAGTGTGTATTTGTGTATTACAAAGATCTTAGAGTCCATGGGACTCCGCGATGCAGTTAATGTGATATTTTCAAATTAGTGGCTATGTCCGAGTATCCAAAAAAAGTTGACGTTACAGATCCTAACTTTGAGGCATGTGTCCAAAGATGGTTTGAGGAATGTGATTCAGATTTTTCAGACCAAGATGGCGGTCCTGAGAGCAACATTACTATCGAGAATGCTATCATTTTATATGCGTTTTTGATACATTGCCGATTTTTTTAAATTTTAATTTAGAAGTTAATGTTTTCTTTTTTTTATAGCTTACAACTTTACCAATCATGGTTTCAAAATGAAAAGTTTTAATTTTTTAGTTTTTTTTTGCACAATAAGAATCAAAAAAACACAATGTTTATTTTTGTTAAAAAATGTATTATTTTAGTTTTTAGATTTTTTTTTGTTGTAATTGGTTCAAGTTGGATATAAATGTTAGTTTGTTACCTTAGAATATGTTTTTTATTTTTTATAAAACAAAAAAAAAATTAATTTTTCATTACTTAACAAAAAAACACACCATTTTAATTTTAGAGTCCCAAGGACTTCGCAACGCATTGTGTTACATTTTCGTATGACGCCACGACGTTACCACTAGACCACGGTAGGCTTATAGCAAGTGCTATATAATAGGACATTATAATCAAGAAAAACATAACGGTTTTTGTTTACGGTAAACATTTTTAGTTAACGCTTTTTGTTAACGGTAAACATTTTTAGTTAACGCTTGTGTAAATTTCACTCTTCATAAAATTCCCATACCGGGCGCCTTATATGAAAATCAATTCTCAAGGAGTAAATTCCAATAAAATCAGAAAAATCGGTCCAGATCGATCTGTTTAAAAAATCCAAACCGCAGATCACCTGACAATATGATCTGCTGCCGTAGCCCCTGTATTAAACACACTCAATTAAAAAATGTGAGACGGTGACACGTCTCACAAAAAATCAGTTCCTCACGCGCCATCAAAAAACAACGAGTCAACCCACAGGCAACCGTGTAGATAAGAGTGTAGATTATAGACGCTCAACAGCTGAGGTCATCAGCGTCTATTGGGTATTGTAAGTACCTACAATCTCCTCCCATCTGGAGGAACGGCACGATGTAAACTATGGGTCAATTGTATTTTGAACAGTATAGTTTTGAGACAGTTCCGAACACAGAATTCAGCCAGAAGCGCTTGTGTAATTGCTAATTACAGGCACATTCTAGTCGTAAAATTACATTAAACACGTGTTACACCAGCTTACTGATGAGAAACTATTGTGTTCGCGTAATTGTTATGTTCCCATACTTTCGAATATATACTCTACTTTGGCATTAACGGGTTCTTTATTGTTTTATTGTTAAAACTCATCTCCAAAAGCTTTTCATGTAGGCTTATTTTTGTTGCATTGCATCGACAAACAATTTACTATAAAGGCCGGTTCTCACGGGGCGATTTTAGTTGATCAACTTTAGTTGATCAACTAAAATTGAACTTAAATTGAACAACTTTTCGTTCCCACGTTTCAATGAAAATTGATTGACTGTTTCAACTTCAAAATGGCGTCAAATGCAGTTTTCCGTGCAGGTCTAGGAATAATAGTCACTTTAAGGGACGAACTAAAAAAAATTTAATGAAAATGACGAAACAACGCAAAAAACGTCGTTTTTGGGTTAGACGGTGGATTTCGAGAAGATATCAAATTTAATTTTATTTTTAATGTCCGCTATATACAGGTCTTCTAACCTCATTTCACTCTTTATAATATGTAATGCATTTTCTCGGCAATCTTTATTTCTGTATGAGTCTAATTTGTGATTCCACAAACAATCGTGTTTTTGATATAACTCTAAGAAATTTAATGTTAATTTTTCTGACCACTTCATTATTATAAATAATAATATAACACTTCGGGATACCAGACAACATTGACAGTACTGACAGACGAATGAACTGAAGTTGACTGACAATACAATAGTTCCAAGTTCACACGCTTCAATCTAGCAGTTTCAACTAGTTTGAAGTTGAATATGACTCATACTTGAACGATAAAGTTAGACTCAGTCCAACTTTTGTGGAACCGACTAAAATTGATCAACAAAAGTTGAAATATAGGTTCTCACGCTCATTTTCATTCGATTTTAGTTGATCAACTAAAGTTGATCAATTAAAATCGCCCCGTGAGAACCGGCCTTAAGAGTAACAACAGATTCGAACAAAATATCGCTTCTTGTTAGTTGTTAGGACGAGAGAAGCGAGTCTGACTATACTATGCTACAGTTGATACATTCTTGTTATAAAGGGTATGTGTCTCACACACATAAACGCACAGTCGAAGTTATACTGCATACATTAACATTTTTGCTTTTCCCCTCAGCATTTTTAAAATTAATAAGTAATTGTTATTAATAACATCCATGCAGATATTATATTAACATCTATACATAAAATCCAAACTGCCTACAATATTACACTATTTTGAAACGTAAAAAAATTGATTTTTAAAATTATAACATCTATAAGAAAACGAATTTTCCCAGAGATGAGACCTAGCTAGATCGATTTTTTTGCCCTCCAAAACCCCTTTTCAGTAAATTGCATCAAAATCCTTAGACCCGCTTTATCCCTGTCAGCGTTACATTGTAGCGTTTCATAAATTTTTGAGTCGGTAATTTTTGACACGAAGTCATTCCATTTTGCTATCCTGGCTACAGAAGTATAACTTCAAAAACGACAGTTTAAATAGTTATTTAGTTAGCTCTCGCACGTAGTGCGTTTTCATCTTTGAAATTGCTATACAGGGTGTCCAAGACTTGCGTTGTCGGCCGATATATTGATTTTGGGTGAAGATAGAAGTTTAAATACAAAAGTTGTATAAATTTTAATGGTGTATAACCTAAAAATATTTTCAATTATACAGCCTGTCCCATTTAAGCGTGGCAGATCAAAGTTATATTTTTTTAACCTAGCACCCTGTTTTTATTTGTTTTTTCACCTAAATTTGAATAGAAATTGTAAGGGAAGCCATGCTCGAAAATTCAGTAATTTTTGAGTTATTCAAGTCTTTTAGAAATGTTTGACACGTGCAGACCTTTACCTAAAACTCGACATAGCCAAAACAGAAAACTTTATCAAACTGAAATTTTGAGGATCACTAGACAATGGACGGACAAATCAATGTCTGTCCTAAAAAAATGAATTTATTTAACAGGGTGTTCAAAATAATGTACTTCTTTTAACTAACTTCAATCACGTGTAACTTTTGATTGTTAAATACAACGAGGTTATTTTTTTGCTGGAATTGTATTCTTTAGAATATTTACTAACACTTTTATTAAGGGTTGTCCATACCTAAACCAAATATTTTAATACGAAAATATTAAGTTTAGGTATGGACAACCCTTAATAAAAGTGTTAGTAAATATCCTAAAGAAAACAGTTCCAGCAAAAAAATAACCTCGTTGTATTTAACAATCAAAAGTTACACGTAATTTAAGTTAGGTAAAAGAAGTACATTATTTTGAACACCCTGTATAATAAATTCATTTTTTTAGGACAGACATTGATTTGTCCGTCCATTGTCTAGTGATCCTCAAAATTTCAGTTTGATAAAGGTTTCTGTTTTGGCTATGTCGAATTCTAGGTAAAGGTCTGCACGTGTTAAAAATTTCTAAATAACTTGAATAACTCAAAACTACTTAATTTTCGAACATGGATTCTCTTGCAATTTCTATTCACATTTAGGTGCAGAATTGAAAAAAACAAATAAAAACGGTGTGCTAGGTTAAAAAAACATAACTTTGATCTGCCACGCTTAAATGGGACAGGCTGTATAAGCGAAAATATTTTTAGGTTATACACCAATAAAATTTATACAACTTTTGTATTTAAACTTCTTTTCTATCTTCACCCAAAATCAATATATCGGCCGACAATGCAAGTCTTGGACACCCTGTATATGAGAAAGGATTGGATTTCACTTTCGGGCACTGTGGAGTAAATGGAAACTCACCTAGCCGGAAACTGGGAGTTTCGGGTTCAAGTCCCGGCAATGATCATTTGATTTTTTCTTAGATATAGCTTATAAATCATGGCAGCTTGGCTGTCTAATATATTATTCACCTCTAATTGTTATGTGAATAATATTGTTGTGGCTATAAAGGGTTACAAATCGGTTGATTTCCATTGACCTAATATTACTTTACACAGAATCTAAAACCATCGTTTGTTTAAATATGTTGTTGCAAACTAACATTTGACACTTTAAAGACTAGTGCTTAATGACTTTATTTTTATTTTATTTATAGTAAATTATAGACGCGTCGATAACTAAAGTCATTAGCGTCTTGATTACATTAAATAACAATTTTACTTAAAATTAAATGACATCACAAAACATCAGCGGGACGACCATTTTTTAGCCCTAAGAATACTAAGAAACAGGCACTCTACTTCAGTTAGTGAGCAGAATGCTTTACAACATGTACGTGGGTGTAGATATTAGTGTACTAACTGTGGGAAGAAGGCTAAATGAATTAAAGGCAACAACTTTGTATTGAAATAATTTATAATAAATAATTATCTTTTTATTTTGTTTAAAATTAAACTTTTATAATTCCAATTTTTGTATGAACATTTTTTATTATCAGAATTTTTAAAACTAAACAACTACTTTTGTTTTGTTTATTTTGTCGTCAAGTAAAGATGTGTTATGCAAAATATATGTTCATATTTCTCAACAAACAAGACCTGCCAATAACAAATTTTTATTTTTGTAATGATCTGAAACGAATGCTAGTGCTTTTATTCACGGTGTATGTGTCTGATGCACTAATGCGAGTAGTGTTGCTGCGGTTTGTGGTGCACAACTTGTTCGCGAAGAATCGTCCTTTGTGAATTGTTTATTTATTTAGTTCCGCAGCTATTATACTCTGTGCAAATATGTATGTACATTGTACACACTGTGGTCATGTCCGTTCATAGTCGTTTATGTTATAGGCAACGGGATACTGTGTGCTTTCAATTATTTATAAAGTCTCCACGAAAACTTAAACATTAATAATTCAACATTTTCCCGAGATTTAGTCCCTTTGTTCTTTTAAGTACATCTGTTAGTAGAAAGCCAGATTTTTTCAATAACGGTTTTTCGACGCGACCAAAGCGTACCTGTAAGCACGTATAATATGCACACGCTTTGTCAGTGAGTCTTAAAGTTAGCATATTTTGTATTTCCTGTGCAGCCAAACGGCTAAACCAATTTAAAAAAATATTTTTTTTTTTAAATTTCTTTTGAGATATAGTTGTGTGTAAATAAAAGGCTGATCGATGGGAAGACTAATTGAAAGAATCACACACAGCTCATGAAATAAAAATAAGTCCAAAAATCTGACATCAGTCAGTCAATTTTTCGACAGATGATTAACATACTTGAAATCATGGCCTTCATTTCAATCCATCAATTTTTTTTTTAGCAAGATGATTTAAAATTCTACAAAGTTTTTATTATGAAGAAATATGTTTGGTCACAATCTAAGGTCATTTGTTACACCAGATTAATAGCGCTAATCAAAAGATTACTGTAATTACAAAAGTTTACATTTTAATTCCCATTTTATTATCCTTTATTGATACTATTAATTATTATGATGAGATTTCAAGATAAAAAATTTTGGAGCATACAAGTAATTCAAGAATTACAAGGCGCGATATTCATGTAGGTACTGTGTGTAAACGGTTTTATTGAACATAGGGAAAATAACACTGAGAAGATTTATAATTTTGTAGTAGGCTATGAGCCATAAGACCTAATATAAATATGTATTGGATTACATAGAAAAAATAGTACAGTGAATTTTTTAAACAATTTTCCATAGCAACGGTTGACTATTAAGCGTCACTCGGAACCGGCTAAATAAAGAAGTCATGATGTGTCGTAAGACACCCGACAGAAGCTATGCTTTTTACGCATTGTATATAAAACCGAATTTATCAAAGATATAAATAATACAATTAAAAATTTATTATTTGATCGCCATTTCGAAATCTGACGCCATTTTATTTTTTTGTGTCTTATTAAATTCTCAAATATCAATTTTCAAAAGGATCGGATAAATTTTACAAAGAAATATATAGGTACCTATGACCGCCATTTTGAAATATGACATCATTTTATTTTTTTGTGTCCTATAAAACTCGCAAATATTAATTTTCAAAAAGATCGGATCATTTTTGCAAAAAAGTACATATGGCCGCCATTTTTAAATCTGACATCATTTTATTTTTTTGTGTCCTATGAAACTTTCAAATACCGATTTTCAAAAGGATCGGATAATTTTTACAAAAAAGTATATATAGCCGCCATTTTGAAATCTGACGTCATTTTATTTTTTTGTGACCTATGCAACTTTCAAATATCAATTTTCAAAAGGATCGGATAATTTTTACAAAAATGTCCATACGGCCGCCATTTTTAAATCTGACGTCATTTTATTTTTTTATGTCTTATGAAACTCTCAAATATCAATTTTCAAAAGGATCGGATAATTTTTACAAAGGAGTACTACATATTTCCGCCATTTTGAAATATGACGTCATTTTATTTTTTTGTGTCCTATAAAACTCGCATATATCAATTTTCAAAGGGATCGGATAATTTTTACAAAAAAGTACATATTATGGCCGCCATTTTGAAATCTGACGCCATTTTATTTTTTTGTGGCTTATGAAACTTTCAAATACCGATTTTCAAAAGGATCGGATAATTTTTACAAAAAAGTATATATGGCCGCCATTTTGAAATCTGACGTCAATTTATTTTTTTGTGTCCTATGAAGCTCTCAAATATCAATTTTCAAAAGGATCGTATAATTTTTAGAAAGGAGTTCTACATATTTCCGCCATTTTGAAATCTGACATCATTTTATTTTTTTGTGTCCTATAAAACTCGCAAATATCAATTTTCAAAAGGATCGGATAATTTTTACAAAAAAGTATATATGGCCGCCATTTTGAAATCTGACGTCATTTTATTTTTTTGTGTTCTATGCTCGGTTCTATGAAACTCTCAAATATCAATTTTCAACAGGATCTGATAATTCTTACAAAAAAGTAGATATGACCGCCATTTTGAAATCTGACACTATTTAATTTTTTTGTGTGCTATAAAACTCTCAAATATTAATTTTCAAAAGAATCGGATAATGTTTACAAAAAAGTACATATGGCCGCCATTTTGAAATCTGACGCCATTTTATTTTTTTGTGTCCTATAAAACTCTCAAATATTAATTTTCAAAAGGATCTAATAATTTTTAGTGTGCTTTATTTCCTTAGTCTGATTTTATTACATTTATCCGAAACGTTACCGGAGAAAGACCTTTTGCCTGTGAAAATTCAAAAGTACGATTTGCACCCGAACGAAACTCGGGCCGGTCAGCTGGTTACCATAATATTGTATTGTCACCGGAGCTACACATGTGTGCAAAATTTCAACTCAATCGGATCACGGGAAGTGGGTGAAAATTCAGAAGTACGATTTACACCCGGACGAAAGCCGGGCCGGTCAGCTAGTTACCATAATATTGTATTGTCACCGGAGCTGTGCAAAATTTCAACTCAATCGATCGCAAGATTTGTAACAAATATACGGGATCAAGCTAAATAAAACCACCGTTTAAAAAACAAAGCATCTACTACCTACTTATTTTTGCGTGATGCCAGAACATACGTTTTTATTTGAGAATCAGTTCGGTTGCTTTTGCGTGATGCCAGAATATTTTAAAACTCGCAGTCGCATAAGAAGTTATTGACTTGAAAAAAAAATCATGTAAATCGGATCAGTGGTTCTCGAGTTATAAGCGTACAAAGGGACATAGAGAAAGAGAAAGTCAAATTGTTCGGGAAGGTATGATGAACGTCGAGAAATTTTGGTCCGATCGGATCGACGTCAATAATTAGTTACACGTCATTTTAACTCAGTAGGCCAGAGTTTTTAAACTTAAATTCAAACATCAACAGTCAAAAAATTGAATAACTATATTGAAATAATGCAATATAAGACAGAGCATACGCTATCTTCCAATATCCATATCACACTATGCAACAGACAAGGACAACCGAAACAAGTTCGCGATTTATTAGATAAAGTCGCATTTATTTAGTTTAATCATCATATAAATCTGTATAAAAAAACTGTTTTGACACAATATTATACATGAAATCTATCTAAAATTTTCTGCTCTTTCGTTTAAGACAGGTTTCGAATCGATCTGACTTAAATTGAGCAAACTATAAGCAAAAAACACCGTTTTTTCTAATTTGCTCCCCTCTGGGGCCAAAATTCAAAAATCGGGCGACGTTAGGATCAATAGACCCCGAGAGGAATCGAACAAAAAAAAGTTAACCCGTTTGGGCTGTACGACTGATACAAAAAATTCGTTACAGATTCACAGACGTACAGACAAAGCGAGTGTATATAGGCGCTTCTAGCTTCGCTAAGATCGCGCCTAAAAATGTAGGGGAAGTCCGTGTAATTTGGATCGGTGTGTAAAATGTGTAATTTGGGACGGTGTGTAAAATGGACCAGCGAAATATTTTGAAACTATAAGACCTTTGGTGACACACCACGGAGATTATATGAACTATCAAAATAAAGGGTCACGGCAAAATAAGCTTTAGTCGGATTTCTTCGTTGTCGGTACAGTTCTGTTGAATTTAAGTGTAACGCATGTTGTGTTATAAGGTTATGTGACAAATAAATGTGGATTTACGCGAAGTGAGTAGATAAGATTGAAAGATCAACCTATCATTTTAATTAGCAACTATGTGTATCCATATTACTGTAATAGAAAATTTCCAAATTTGTACTGAATTAAAAAAAAAGTTTATTTAAATATTATCCGCTGTGAATTCGATCCAACGAAAGTCATTCGATTCTGGTCCAAATTACACGCATATACATTTTTACAATTGGAATTTGTATTTTTGTTACAAAGCACTAAAATATGCTACATACTTAGTATTTTGCTTTGTTAATTATTTACTTCAATTTTTATGAAGGAACAATAAAATCAAATTGTTATAGGGAATGCATGATTTTCTCATTTAGAAATTTGTTGGCAAAAGCGCGCGATTTTCGCGCTCTTTTTCTGGCAATACCTTTCCACCTACACGAAAATATAAGACCGATTTTTTTGTGCTCTATATGGAGGAATTTTTGTCTTAAGTGTATTCTCTACCGAAAATTACCCCCTGCATTCATCTCAAATCCTTTCGCCTCGCCTAAAAATGGTTGCCGCTCTCCCGACGCTATTTTTAAAGCTAAAGGGTTCGGTTAAGCGCCGAATGAAGGACCGAGAATCACATTACAGATCATACAGGCGAAAAATTGAAAAAAATACCCTTGAAAAACTAAAAACTTTTTAAAAATTACATAATCTTTTACACGTAACCAAAACTTTTTTCAAAAAATTCGGGAGAGCGGTAAAGGATTTGAAATGAAGAATGCAGGGGATTAACTTCAGATAAAGAATACTCTTAATTTTTTTATATCTAAGTATTAATTTTCGAGATTTTTTTCAAAAACACTTTTTTGGGGGTAGTTTTACTCCTCCAACAAAATTTGCAGCGATGGTGGAGGTTGAAATAGTATGTTAGTTAGGAGACCATCCTTGACAATTTTTCGCGAAATCCCTTTTGTTATCTCCTCTTTCCTCTAAATGCCACTTTTGTGTCTAATTCATATAGATTCTAGACTATGCAATGCGTTTTGCTAAATACACTTTTTTGTCGGTAAGGTTTTGCATTGCGGCCTGACTTTTTTTATTTTTTTAAAAGTATGCTGACGTTTGAAAAGCGTCATGAGAAAATTTACATGATGCATAGCAATGTCGTTAAATAAAAGTAAAACTTGTTAATTGTCCTCGGCAGCATAAATGACACAGTGACACATTTACCAACACAGTTTAATGAAAGGAATGCTTCCAGCGTGACTTTTAGTCTGCAGAAGCTACTTTGCACATTGCATATTGTTAGTTATAATCACTTAGCACGCTGCTATGCAATTAAAATTTAATTTGCAGAAACATCTTCACAAGTTACTGTTGATCTTCTGAGTGTCGCACATTCTTTTTAAAATGTCAACTCCACAAATGGGGAATGATAGGTACTAATTTAGGTCATAATACACTTTTCACAATTTTACAATATTTTTTTCATTTCGACGTCCCCGGAACGCAAATAACGTTTTTGGAAAAAGTCGGTTCGTCTGTTTGTTTGTGAGCACGATACAGGTCAAACGGATAAACGGTTCGAAACTAAAGTTTGGGAAGATGTTTGAAATAAAACAGGGTTAAGAGCCATTTTGTTTTTGGAGAAAATCGGCACATGCGTGGAATAGATATGTGCCATAACATTTTTAATCCTGTTATAATTACTTCTCATAACGGTTTATTTTTCATTTTTGCAAGAAAGTTTTGTTAAAAAGTTTTTTTTTTAAATCTTATAGTTTCGTAAATATTTTGAAAATGAAAAAATCAGCTGTTCTTTTAACCTGACTAGGTGTTCTGAAATAATTGATTTGACAAAAAGAAATGAATTAACTCACAAGCATAATATGGTTAATTTTTACATGTGAAACCATACGTATAACCATGAATACGATAATCAAATATCATAACACGTGTGGGTGCTAGAAATGTTCTGTCTTAATGCTAATTGCAAAAATTGAAGTAGACATAAAACCACAAAGTGTAAAAATTCTTTATAGTTTATTGTAATATGTAACTTAAAAATTTGTGTAATTTCACACATTTTCAATATTACATAAACTTTTCCTACACTCTGGGTTAAAATCGCGTATTCAGTAATAAATTGCTAGCTCTGGTATGACTGTTTTGCTTGCAGTCCATAAACAAGGATTTTTATATACTTTAGCACTGGCGATGCTTCTTGTGACACGTAAATCTGCTGTTCTACTTTTGTAGATGTTTTGGAGAAAAATACATTATACAGTGTTCCCTATATTAGGGTACCCCATTTTAATATTCGAATAAAATTCTTATATTAAGTTGAGTAAAAAATATTTTAATGCTCTAAATTACAACTAATTCATTGGGATTTATTACAGATTGCAACTTTTGTTTAATTTTTAAAAATTGCCTCTTGCAAAATCTAAATGAACGCCATCAAATTATTTCATTGCAACTTTCATTCCAGATGCGTAATTGTGCATCTCCCGGTAAAGCAAATTTGCATCTATTCCTCCAATTTCTTCACGAATGCGTGCTTTCAGCTCCTCAATTGTTGCAGGGCGACATGCAAACATCTGTTCTTTCAAATACCCTCATAGAAAACAATTGGGAACCATTAGTGACAAACCCATTATTTTTACCGAACTGCCGTCAAAATGCACGCCGTACGTCTTCTAATACACCAGTTTTAATGTAGATTTTCAAGAAAAACACACGTAGTTGGACTAGGTAGTAATCCATAATTTTGTAAAAATGTAACTTTGTCAAAAATTTATATGCTATTTTTAATAGAAAAATCACTGTTCTACAAAATATCTAAACTAGTTTATGACAGGCGCCAACTCGCTAAATGTGCGTTGACATAAATCTGAAAGACAACAGATCAAGAAAAAATTCCAGCCAATTGGACAACGAGACCATTTCAACTCCAAAAATATCTAGTGATATTTTACATAATACAAGAACATAAAGTTTCTATTAGCACGAGCGATGACACGGGTAATGGCTAGTAACAAATATTTATCAACTAAACTGATTGACAGGGCTAAAGAAGTCCAGAGAGAGTCGGTTTTTCACCCTCTAAGAAAAAGGGAAAACGCGGTCGGTGAAAAGTTGGCACGCGACACTGCCTTCCCATTTGTACGCCCATAGTTACAAGTCAATAATTTATTAATTATCTTATTACGAAATTTCACGCCACATTATCAAAATTTGACAGCACACTGCTACTGGTTGGAAATCACTACCTTATTAACACGCTTATATTAGCTTCACCTGTATGTTTGTGGGCTTGCTTGCGGGCTTGTGTGTCAGTTTGTAACCGACTTCTTTGAACTTGATTTTGACCAACTTTGAACGGTCAGATTTAGTTTAAACTTTGCACACTTATCAAGGACCGACGACAATACAATAATTCAATAAGTTTGTCCCATTATCCTGACCAGGATCTCCAGGACTAAAAAAAAAAAAGCAAAAAACTTCAGATTGAACTGAAACTTTGCACACTTATCAAGGACCGATGACAATACAATAATTCCATAAGTTTGTCCCATTATCCTGACCAGGATCTCCAGGACTAAAAAAAAAGCAAAAAACTTCAGATTGAACTGAAACTTTGCACACTTATCAAGGACCGATGACAATACAATAATTCCATAAGTTTGTCCCATTATCCTGACCAGGATCTCCAGGACTAAAAAAAAGCAAAAAACTTCAGATTAAACTGAAACTTTGCACACTTATCAAGGACCGATTACAATACAATAATTCCATAAGTTTGTCCCATTATCCTGACCAGGATCTCCAGGACTAAAGAAAAGCAAAAAACTTCAGATTGAACTGAAACTTTGCACACTTATCAAGGACCGATTACAATACAATAATTCCATAAGTTTGTCCTATTATCCTGACCAGGATCTCCAGGACTAAAAAGCAAAAATAAATTATAATTTAAAAAAACTAAAAAACGCTTTATGAACTAAAAAGTAAAAAATAATTAATTTTATTGTAAAAAAGCGTGGGGTAGTATGAAAATATGATACAAAGCACCCCACGCTTTGTTACAATAAAATTAATTATTTTTTAGGCGCGATCTTAGCGAAGCTAGAAGCGCCTATATACACTCACTTTGTCTGTGAATCTGTGAATCTGTAACGGATTTTTTGTGTCACGCGTACAGCCCAAACGGATGAACCAATTTTCAAAAACTTTTTTTTGTTCGATTCCTCTCGGGGTCTATTTGATCCTAACGTCGCCCGATTTTGAATTTTGGCCCCAGAGGGGAGCAAATTAGAAAAAACGGTGTTTTTTGCTTATAGTTTGCTCAATTTAAGTCAGATCGATTCGAAACCTGTCTCAAACGAAAGAGCAGAAAATTTTAGATAGATTTCATGTATAATATTGTGTCAAAACAGTTTTTTTATACAGATTTATATAATTATTAAACTAAATAAATGCGACTTTATCTAATAAATCGCGAACTTGTTTCGGTTGTCCTTGTCTGTTGCACAGTGTGATATGGATATTGGAAGATAGCGTATGCTCTGTCTTATATTGCATTATTTTAATATAGTTATTCAATTTTTTGACTGCTGATGTTTGAATTTAAGTTTAAAAACCCTGGCCTACTGAGTTAAAATGACGTGTAACTAATTATTGACGTCGATCGGATGGCGAGACCTAGGGATCGGACCAAAATTTCTCGACGTTCATACCTTCCCGAACAATTTGACTTTCTCTGTCTGTATGTCCCTTTGTACGCTTATAACTCGAGAACCACTGATCCGATTTACATGATTTTTTTTCAAGTAAATAACTTCTTATGCGACTGCGAGTTTTAAAATATTCTGGCATCACGCAAAAGTAAGTAGGTAGTAGATGCTTTGTTTTTTAAACGGTGGTTTTATTTAGCTTGATACCGTATATTTGTTACAAATCTTGAGACCGACTGAGTTGAAATTTTGCACACATGTGTATTGTGTAGCTCCGGTGACAAAACAATATTATGGTAACTAACTGACCGGCCCGGTCGTCCGGGCGTAAATCGTACTTTTGATTTTTCACCAACTTCCTATGATCCGATTGAGTTGAAATTTTGCACACATGTGTAGCTCCGGTGACAATACAATATTATGGTAACTAGCTGACCGGCCCGGCTTTTGTCCGGGTGTAAATCGTACTTTTGAATTTTCACCCACTTTCCGTGATCCGATTGAGTTGAAATTTTGCACACATGTGTAGCTCCGGTGACAATACAATATTATGATAACTAGCTGACCGGCCCGGCTTTCGTCCGCGTGCAAATCGTACTTTTGAATTTTCACCCACTTCCTATGATCCGATTGAGTTGAAATTTTGCACACATGTGTAGCTCCGGTGACAATACAATTTATGGTAACTATCTGACCGGCCCGGCTTTCGTCCGGGTGTAAATCGTACTTTTGAATTTTCACCCACTTCCCGTGATCCGATTGAGTTGAAATTTTGCACACAGGTGTAGCTCCGGTGACAATACAATATTATGAATTTTTATTATTTATAAATGTACTAAAAAGAAAAAAATAAAATTTAATTTAGGCTCATAAGTATAAAAGCGTGGGTCGTGACTGTAATAAATTATCATAGAGTTTACGACCCACGCTTTTATACTTATGAACCTAAATTAAATATTATTTTTTTCTTTTTAAAACATTTATAAAACCGTTTATCTTAAAAGTTTTTTTACCTATTTTTATTTGAAGCTATGCTTCTTAACGCACGTTTCAGATGGGGACCTAAATAATAAAAAGTGAAACGTCACGTCACGAAGTAGTGCAACGTTACTTTTGTAAAAATTATCCGATCCTTTTGAAAATTAATATTTGAGTGTTTTATAGGACACAAAAAAATAAAATGGCGTCAGATTTCAAAATGGCGCCCATATGTACTTTTTTGTAAAAATTATCCGATTCTTTTGAAAATTAATATTTGAGAGTTTTATAGGACACAAAAAAATAAAATGACGTCAGATTTTTCAAAATGGCGGCCATATGAACTGTTTTGTAAAAATTATCCGATCCTTTTGAAAATTGATATTTGAGAGTTTCATAGGACACCAAAAAATAAAATGACGTCAGATTTTTCAAAATGGCGGCTACATGTACTCTGTTGTAAAAATCATCCGATCCTTTTGAAAATTGATATTTGAGAGTTTCATAGGACACAAAAAAATAAAATGATGTCAGATTTTTCAAAATGGCGGCCATATGTACTTTTTTGTAAAAATTATCCGATCCTTTTGAAAATTGATATTTGAGAGTTTCATAGGACACAGAAAAATTAAATGGTGCCAGATTTCAAAATGGCGGCCATCTGTACTTTTTTGTAAGAATTATCAGATCCTTTTGAAAATTGATATTTGAGAGATTCATATGACACAAAAAAATAAAATGACGTCAGATTTCAAAATGGCGGCCATTATATATACTTTTTTGTAAAAATTATCCGATTCTTTTGAAAATTGATATTTGCGAGTTTTATAGGACACAAAAAAATAAAATAACGTCAGATTTCAAAATGGCGGAAATATGTAGTACTCCTTTCTAAAAATTATACGATCCTTTTGAAAATTGATATTTGAGAGTTTCATAAGACACAAAAAAATAAAATGACGTCAGATTTCAAAATGGCGGCCGTATGTACATTTTTGTAAAAATTATCCGATCCTTTTGAAAATTAATATTTGAGGGTTTCATAGAATAAAAAAAAATGAAATGACGTCAGATTTAAAAATGGCGGCCAAATGTACTTTTTTGTAAAAATTATCAGATTCTTTTGAAAATCGGTATTTGAGAGTTTCATAGGACACAAAAAAATAAAATGACATCAGATTTAAAAATGGCGGCCGTATGTACTTTTTTGTAAAAATTATCCGATTCTTTTGAAAATCGGTATTTGAGAGTTTCATAGGACACAAAAAAATAAAATGACGTCAGATTTCAAAATGGCGGCAGTATGTACTTTTTGTGTAAAAATTATCCGATCTTTTTGGAAATAGATATTGACGAGTTTTATAGAACGCAAAAAAATAAAATGACGTCATATTTTAAAATGGCGGCCATAGGTATATACTTCTTTGTAAAAATTATCCGGTCCTTTTGAAAATTGATATTTGAGAGTTTAATAAGACACAAAAAAATAAAATGGCGTCAGATTTCAAAATGGCAGTCAAATAATAACTTTTTAATTGTATTGTTTGTATCTTTGATAAATTCGGTTTTATATACAATGCGTAAGAAACATAGCTTCTGTCGGGTATCTTACGACACCTCATGACTTTTTTTATTTAGCAGGTTCCGAGTTTCGCTTAATAGTTAACCGTTGCTATGGAAAATTTTTTCAAAAATTCACTGCACTATTTTTTCTATGTAATCCAATACATATTTACATTAGGTCTTATGGCCATAGCCTACTACAAAATTGATCTTCTT
Organism: Mongoloraphidia duomilia; assembly: GCA_039654895.1. NCBI lineage: Eukaryota > Metazoa > Arthropoda > Insecta > Raphidioptera > Raphidiidae > Mongoloraphidia > Mongoloraphidia duomilia. Next base: position 18,386,926 of record CM077520.1, read on the forward strand.
AGTGTTATTGTCCCTATGTTTGGTAAAACCGTTTACACACAATACCTACATGAATATCGCGCCTTGTAATTCTTGAATTACTTGTATGCTCCAAAATTTTTTACTTTTTAGTTCATTAAAGCGTGTTTTTTAGTTTTTTTAAATTATAATTTTTTTATAATCAAGAAGGCGCATTGAAAATCTGGCATGGATACGCTTCCTTATCCATGCCAGATTTTCGATGCGCCTTCTTGATTATAAAATAAGGTAGCGATAAAAATGTTTGGGAACTGTCGATATAGGCCATAGGGAACTCCTCCCCAGACGATTGAGAGACAGTGCAGTTATCGTGTCGAGAGAGAATTGCAGCAGCCGCAATCGGGAATCGTAAAATGCATGACATGTCATAGACCACTCTACATTTACACTCACAACACGGCATTGCACGTGGCCTGAAGTGCAAAGGGCGCAGCTCTGAGGGCGGAACGGGTATATCAGCTGTGTTCGGCGGTAGAGAGTGCTTTGATATTGAGATAGAACCGACTCCCTCGTCTGCCAGGTCCACCACCCGCCTTCACCCCCGAACCGCTTACTTTTTCAGTGTGTGAACTGTGGAGAAAACCATGGTTGAAACCATATAATGTATAACAAGAATGTATAGAACACAGTATTACTGAAAAATAATGCAAAAAGAATAACACACAGAGGCTTTTCTTTACGAAACCAATTACTGAATTTTGTAAAGTTCATATAGTCCAGTCACGAGAGCTTAAAGGAGGCCACCGCGTTTTGTGCATCAAATGATTTTATTTTTTTGTGTCCTCAAGCATGTTTAGGAGATGTCAAATCCTAGTTTGCGACCTCTAAAACAGGGCGGGGGGAGTTTTGGTGGGCTAAATACCACGATTTTTTTGCACTTTTTTCGGTTTCTTGCTTATAACATGGAAACGTCTGGTCCTGTCGAAAAAATGGTCCTATATAAAATTAAAGGGCACAAAATTTACTTCAAAATGCACTAGTCAAATATGTTTTTGTTCCCATTTTTACTGACTCTACAGAACAAAAAAAAATAAGCTCTTTTTTTGTTTGAAGGCGCTAATCTCTGGAACTACTAGTCTGTAAAAGAAGCAAAGTAGTAATCAATGAGACCCTATACGAGTTTTTTAAAAATTCAATCTCAAAGAGTGAAAACGGGAGTGTAGGTTTTATTGTAATAACAAAAAATCCTACACCCACGTTTTACCCCCTTTGGGATTAAATTAAAAAAAAATCGATAGCCTATAACCTTCCTTAATAAACGGGCTACCTAACAAAAAAAATATTTTTTTAAATCGGACTTGTAGTTCCTGAGATTAGCGTGTTCAAACAAAAAAAGAGTTTATTTTTTTTTGTTTGAACGCGCTAATCTCAGGAACTATCAGTCCGATTTGAAAAAAAATTTTTTTGTTAGATAGCCCATTTATTAAGGAAGGTTATAGGCTATTCGAGTTTTTCAATAGTTAAAAGTTTGAAAAAATGCTTTTTTTTTCATTTTGGTAAATTTTGGCGATTTTCTAAGTTCTGTAGAGCCGGTAAAAATGGAAACATAAACATATTTGACTAGGGCATTTTAATAAGTAAATTTTATGCCCTTGAATTTTGAATAGGACCATTTTTTCGGTAGGACCAGCCGTTTCCATGTTATAAACAAGAAACCGAAAAAAGTGCAAAAAAATCGTGGTTTTTAGCCCACTAAAACTCCCCCGCCCTGTTTTAGAGGTCGCAAACTTGGATTTGACATCTCCTAAACAAGCTTGAGGACACAAAAAAATAAAATCATTTGCTGCACAAAACGCAAGGTGGACTTCCTCTCGAGACTGGACTAATATGAAATAATGTCAAAATATTCTAGTTACTAAGAGAATGGTTACTGATTGGCAGAGTTGCCAGTTGCCCGACTTTCCAATGTATTATCTGGGTGAAAAATTCAAATAAAACCGGACTATGAACTGTAATAAAATTAACGAAACTATCCCAATTTTTCTAAATTTTTTTTCAATTATACATTTTCTAGGATTTATGGATAGAAGATAATTACTCTTTCTGTTCTGAAAGAAGACACTAATTATTTTATTAAATCACTTTTCGTGTCCATTTTCTATACTATATGAAACTTTATCGTAGGAAGAAGGACCCAATAAAACTTATAAGATTATCCTATTGGTTTATGTTGAACGTTTCGTCTACAATTGAGATTTCTTCAGCAACTTATAGATATTATCCTATTGTCCATTTGGTGTAACAAGCTATAAACATTATTTTTGATTTGAATCAAGTTTTTGTTTTCGTCAATATATTGATTGGTATATGATAAAACCAATCGATTTAAAAACCCCTTATATCCACACCATATTATTCACATAACAATTAGAGGTGAAAATAATAAATATCTCAGACAGCTAGGCTGCCATGATTTTTGAGCTTTATCTCGGCTTTATCTAAGAAAAAATCAAAGGACCACTGTCGGGACATGAACCCGAAACTCCCAGTTTCCAGCTAGGTGAGTTACCGATTTCTCCACAGTGCCCGAGAGTGGAAACCGATCCTTTCTTATATATAGCAATTTCAAGTTGAAAACACACTACATGCGAGAGTCGACTATTCAAATAAACTGCAAAGCTTTGCAGTTTTTTTGAATAGTCGACTCACGCATGTAGTGTGTTTTCAACTTGAAATTTATCATATACCTATTAATTACTGTCCACAGGAACTCAAAACGTTGTTTATCAATATATTGATTAACAACCGATATTTGTATTATATTTTTTTATAATTTAAAATCAATTTTCACAGCAGCCATTTTCATTAATTTTAATAAATTAAGATAAAGTTTCACTTTAATTTATGTTGTCTATACGTTCGGTTTGGTAGCCAGACGAAAATTTACGATGCAACGAAATTATGATAGATTTCATAACCCAATAACTCCGTGAATGAACCGACACCAAGTTACCGGCTAAATATAGGAAGTTATTGTATAATAATAATTAATATAATATAATATTAATTATAATTATAAGTTATAATATAATAATTAGAAGTGTGAAAATGGATTCAAGCTGACGAAAGAGATCTAATCTCTTTAAAATTTGAATTCCAAAACTAACCAAAAGGTAAATGTAGAAACTACTTTAAAAACATGGATATACTTAATTCAAATTTAACTGCCAGCGAAGATCGTCATCTTTTCACGTAAACCTCCACGGCTCAGACACGGCTGAGCATCATTTTTTTAACGCACTGGCGGCCACGCTGTTCGTTTTTTTTTCAGAAAACATCTGACAACCCTACTGATTGGACGAGGTTGATTACCTCGGTATTATTTTCAGAGGTGGAACTAAGTACACGACGTTTTGGTGGGAAAATTTAAAATAATATACAAAAATAAAATAGAACATAAACTCAATAACATAGTGCAAAAAGGTAAAGATTCTATAAAAAATATCACAACATAATGTTATTTTCAAATTGATTGTTTAGATTGTCAAAAATGTTATATTGGTCAAACAAAAAGATCTTTAGCTATTAGGCTCAAAGAACACAAAGACAACATCAAAAAACCTTTTGAACAACACACTGCATAACTCATAACTAAATATATAATTGACAACGATCACCAAATTAATTGGAATAATACTAGTATATTAGATACAGAAAAACATTTTTACAAAAGAAACGTTTCAGAAATGTTACATATTAAATCTAACAAAAACACTTTAAATGTACAATTGGACACTATTAACCTTAGTAACGTATATGATCCTATCATTAATAATCTTTTATAATTTAATTTATAGTTGGATATTTATTAGTGTATTTGCCATATGGCACATACACTATTGGCGTCGGTCGGATGGCGGGACCTAGGGGCCGGACCAAAATTTCTCGACGTTTCATAACCTCCTGAACAATTTGGCACCATTTTTGGAAATGTTTATATATATATATATGTATATATATATTTAATTATTTATTTATATATATACAGGGTGAGTTCGACCACCCGTATCAGTCGTTTTTTTCGAAAACGGTTAGTCGTAGAGAGTTGTGTCAAAAATTTGTATTATAAAAGCCCTAATAAAGAATCAAATGGTGATAATTTTTTTTTCCTGGAAGGTCGGTTTCCCTATTAGTTTGCTCCAGAATGTCCAGAACTCCGGAATTATAAATGTAATGATAGGTCGAGAGTGGTATTGTTGAAAAGATCTTTAAAAAATAAGTAAGTTTTGTAGGAACATTGTTTTTATTACTGCCACCCCTGTAAATTTCTATAAGTATAAATATAAATTATTAAATGTTCAAAACTTCGGAATTTTAGAAAGCACGATAGGTTGAAAGTGGTGCTGTTGAAAAGTTCTTTAAAAAATAGGCAAGTTTTGTAGGAAAAATTATTTAATTACTGCCACCCCTGTTAAGAAACAATCCTTTGAAATTATTAAATCAAAATTTCATAATAACGATCGAAGTCGGTATTAAAAATCTAGCAACCTTAGACATTGTCACAAGTGTTCAAACTGTCTTCCATTTACTCTTTAATACATACTACTGAGCTCTTCTGGTTATACTGTGAGTGTACTTCTTCAGTGTTTAATGATCGATAGATAGGTAACTAGACCTTAAATGCGGACTTTTAAAAAGTTCGTTATTATGACATTTTAATTTAGTAATTTCAAACAAATATTACTTAACAGGGGTGGCAGTAATAAAAAAAATTTTTCTACAAAACTTGCTTATTTTTTAAAGATCTTTTCAACAATACCACTTTCGACCTATCGTTACATTAAGTAATCTTCCGACGAGGTCCGTCTCTGGTTAGGCGATACTCGTGTAGAGGTGACTTCAAATTTCAATTAAATTATTTTGACGCACGATTCATTGCTGACCGTTCCCTTTTTGTGATGTCCTAAGTGTCGAGTGGTAGGTGGTTGGATTTTTATTGCACCATTCAGGGCTTTTCCTGTATTTAAATTTTAGAGGCTGCTTCCCAAAACAAGTGCGATCGTAACTAGCAAATAATTTTTGTTTTTCGACCCATGACCCCGCGCCGTCGGTAGCTAGCCGACGCAACCGATTGAATTTGGGTCGTTAGGAGCAAAAGCCATTGCTATAGTATATCGAGATTGAAGTCGTTATTTATCTCTACCTATGTATATATGTGTTCGCGGCATAACTCTCGAAAGATTTAATTGATTTGAACGAAATTTGGTATACACGTTGAAATCCATCACCGCACGGAACCTATTTAAAATAGGCCCAATCGGACCATTTTAAGGGTGGTTTTTAGGGGTTGAAAAATGTTTTTGGGCCCAAAAATACCGAAAAAATTCTCAGAATTGTTTCAAAATTGAAATTTAACCTTTTAGTAAAGGTCAAAATGTGCTGCTTAAATTTTAATAAAATCGGTCCGACAGGACCGGACTTACAAATTTTATGAAAACACAAGTTTGCGGATAGTGCTTTACTTACTGAAGGGTGTATTAAATTTCGTACAGAGGTTGCATTGATAATAATATTGAAATTAGAAAAAAAAAATATTATTTTAAGGGATGTATTAAGGGGTTAAATTTTTCATTTTGTCCAAAAACAAACTTAAGTTCACATAATAAAGCCACAAGGCCTGTATTAGCAAATACACTAAATTGTCGGCAGGGTTTTGGCACTGCGACCCGAGTTTTTTATTTATTAATAATAATTTTACGTGGTGTTCACACCACGTAATTTTATAAAAAACAAAAATATTTTTTGTCATTTTCAAATTTTCTTATAATTTTTGAATCTGTTTTGAATTTACTTACACATTATAGGTTTGTTTTTGATACTTTTTTCTTTTATAATCTTAATTTTTTATTTCATATTTTTCTCTTAATTTTAATTTTTTCTTCTTTTCTTACAGATTATTTATAAATTTACATTTTAATTTACTTGAAAAGGACAAACATCTTTTGTCGAAACGTTGTATTAAATATTTTATTTTATTATATATTGTCTGTTTATTTGGTCAATTTCTTATATTTTAATATTTATTTTGTTCTTTTTAGTCTTTCAAAATTTTACCCCCCTTCGACACCCCTTAAATTGCCATTTTGTCCCTAAAATGCACTTATTGTGTTTCGCTTATCATACCCTTTCATTTGATACCCATATCATAGGGGTTGCTGTGGAAATGATAAATCGCCATTTTGTAACGTCTACCATCCTTTGACACCCGTAGGGGTTGAATTTCGAAAAATCCTTTCTTCGCTTATCAAGCCCTTTCATTTAATACCCATATCATAGGGGTTGCTGTGGAAATGATAAATCGCCATTTTGTAACGTCTACCCCCCTTTGACACCCGTATGGGTTGAATTTCGAAAAATCCTTTCTTAATTGATGCTTACGTCAGAAAAGGAACCAACTGTCCCAAGTTTCCAGCTTCAGCGATTTGGCCTGGACGTTGATTAGTCAAAAAAACCCTACATCCCCGTTTGAACCTCTTAGGGGTTGAATTTATTTCTAAAAACGATTTATACATGTATTGTCATCGGGAATTTCATCGGGAAATTTTGTACACATATGTATGTGTACAAAATTTCAGCCCGATAGCTTCAGTGGAAGTGGGTGAAATATTGATTACAAAATTCCAGGACATACATAGCTAATTTTAATTTAAAAATACCCACTGTTTGAACTTTAAATTATTTACAACTGACTTATGTTATGGGGGGGGTCAAAAATAGCGGAAAAAAGTTCCCTAATATACGTGGAAGCGGACAGTGTTTATTCTAAGTAATTGCCAGTTGATTCTTTTCTATGGTAGACTGTAGAGTAAAGGTGCGTCATGTGACAGTGACATCAATAACCCGACGTGCTCACAGCAGAGCTTCCTGTGCACTCGCAACTCACACTTAAACCCATTTGCACGTCCGTTCCAATGCAGCTCACACGTCTTATCTTGTCCCCGACACTTATGTGGGGCGGCAACCTCTCTATACACCCTCCACATTCCTTCACCGGCTCACCCTTCTTATAGCTTTGAAAAAAATATTAACAACACCCATAAAAATGTTCCTCATCTGTACCGATTTGTACTCCGATGTTCAACGGGAAAGAACATTGCTAAACAATAAAAAGAGAACTCGTTTTTCAATTGCAAACGTGGCCAAAAAAAATAATAACAATTTTCTTCAGAATTGTCCCCCTGAGATGTTTCAATCATTTTTTATACTTGTTTTAAGTGTTTATTATTGGCAGTCAACTAGGGTTTCCAACTTTTTTTAAGGAAAATATAATATTTTTAGGTGATGGTGGGAAAAAATAATGCATTACATTAATGATTACTTAAATGAGATGACTCTGTATGCAGCACGACATTCAAAATTTAACTTAATATAAATCAATAGCTCAATTTTTATTAGGTCGCTTTCTGTTCTGTTTCTCTTTTTACGCCACTTGTAACTTTTAAAAATACTTTCCATTTTCCTCCTGTAGTTTTATTGATAAAATCTGCAGGGGTTTCAAATTTCGGACAAATGTCTTTTGAAACTATAAGCTCTGAAGAAAGACTAGCATGTGGTAATGTGTAATCGTGTTGCTAAGCCCTACTATTGCAAACTTCTACTACTGCCTCGCAATTTTGAAATTTTTATTTTAAAGTAAAATTTTGGAACAGTCTTAACCATTAAGATGGACTAAAATCATATTATTTATCTAGATATAACAAACTTTTGTCTACGAACACTGAAAAATCCTCCATAATTTCATCCCATAGTAAAGGAAATCCAGTTTCCATGTTTTCAACATTTTTTTTTTTTTTGAAGTTATACTTCTTTAGCGAGGGTAGTGAATCGGAAAAACAAAACATAAACCGACTAAAAAATTAATGAAACGCTGACAGGGATAAAACGGCTGTACGATTTGCATTAAATTTACTGAAAAGGGGTTTTGGGGAGCAAAAAATCGATCTAACTAATTGTCTCACCCCAGAAAAAATTCGTTTTCTTATAGATTTTATAATTTTAAAAATCAATTTTTTGATGTTTCAAAATAGTGTAATATTGTAAGCAGGCTTTGGATACTTATGTATAGATGTTATCCATGATTATTTATTATTAAAAATAATGAACTGAAAAAATGATATGTCAAAAATAAAAATAAGTAAATAGTTAAAATTAAAAATGCTAAAAAATTCAACGGAACGTGTTCTAATGAAAAATGTATATAATGGAAATAATAGATTTTTTAATCACACGTCCAAATATAATATTTTTACCTAGGTACTATATTATTATATTTTTTTAACATATAGTAGTTACATTGACCCAAAATATAGTAAAATACTGTAAATTATAGTACGGTTGGCAACCCTAGAGCCAATTTGCAATTCAAAAAGAACTGATTTTATTTGTATTGTTATTGTAAAATCCGGAATATTATAATATTCCCAGGAAAATTATAATTTTACGGATTATTTGTCAATAGATTTTAAAAACTTTTATTACAATGTTACTCAGCCTTAGGCAAATTATAAGATCTTTTTGGACAATATTACTGATTTGTCGTCTCATATTTTAGGATTATTACAATAATCCTGACTTGTAAAGGAAAGTTACAATGCTTTGATTGGTTGACTGTTAGTTATTGTTGAGTTATAATATGTTTTCTAGGGTCATTGTCAAATCAGATTTCCTGGCAATGCTTTCTGCAACCTAAAAAAAATTCCACATATTTAATAGCAAACATGCAATATGCTTGCCTGTTACCATTTACATCGTATATTTATATTTCGATTTTCAATAAAATTCCCACTTTATTGTCTTTGTGCAGTCTGGAAATTCACCAAGAATAACAAAACCGGCCTTTATACTCCAGAATTCTCATTTATTTGCATTAATATTTCAACTTTTATATTTTACGTATAAAATCTTTAAATATGAAATATCTTCTGTACATCTTTATCATAAAGTTGTCGACAGAATATCTTGTCTTGTTCAGTGTTCTCTATGTATACTGAATAAAATATCTTTTTTATCTCCTTGCTTTTACGGTAAATAATAATACAGTGGATGTCTACCAACCCGGAAAATTTACATATTTTTCAGTACTTAATAAGCAAATCATGAATATATAAAAATATATTGCTTCATAAAAACAACTGACGTACTACTCTCATGATCTCGAAATTAAATCTCGGCAAATAAAAAATACGGCTAAAATACAATCATGTCGACTTTTCCTTATAAATCTGTTTATACTGGGTTTTCAAAGCAAGAACATTCAATATAAAATGTTCATTTATTAAAATTGATTAATTGATTTTTAAACTAAAAGTATTTATCGAAGTGAATTCAGACAAATGGAACTGAATTTCATATACATATTAGAGAGAGACGACAAAAAAATAAGACAAAACAACAGGATGTAGAGGAAATAGTTGTAACAATAATTATTACTTCTGAGGCGAATTTTTGAAGAAAATTTTCTTTGTCTTGGCTTAAGGATGTTTTAATTTCGCAATGATTGCTAACGTCTTCAGAGCACAATTCCGTTAATTTTCTTCGAAAATTCACACCTACACTGCGTCGCGGGTTAAAAATGATGTCGAAAACTATTAAAACAGCCTAAAATACTATAGCAGTTGATCTAAAAGCTCTCCGAATGTTTTGGTAAAATGGTTTGTAAAGGGAAGTCTTCAAAAGTTAATACAATATTTTTGAAATTTCTACAATGTTCGGTTGGATATACAGGGTGGTGAACGTAACTGCTGCACATAGGGATTTAACCCGTAAAATCAAACTTTCGCGCTTTTCTGCTTCCCTAATTATTTTAGGAAAAATATCTTCAAATAATCGTTTTAGAACATAGAATTCTGCATCTAAATCATTAAACAAAATTAATTTTGCATTCTTTGTAACGGCAGAAATTTGATATGAAAATATCAAAATTACCTCAAAAACAGATAGCGATAGCCATGGAACTTTAACAAAATGATGACGTTTTAGCTGTCAGAATAATTTCTAATTATTTTGTTCAAGTCTATCACTATCTGTTTTTGAGGAAATTTTGACATTTTCATATCAAATTTCTGCCGTTATACAGCATGCCAAATTAATTTTGTTAAATGATTTAGATGCAGAATTTTATGTTCTAAAACTATTATTTAAAGATATTTTTCCTAAAATAATTAGGGAAGCAGGAAATCGCGAAAGTTTGATTTTGCGGGTTAAATCCCTATGTGCAGCAGTCACGGTCACCAGCTGTATAAGACAAGTTAAAGAATTTATTTAACGCCCGAGATATTTATTATAGCAAAGAAAGTTATCGAAAATATCGTACGTCACGTCGACACGAATTTTGCGTTAATCTATAAATTATTATAAACGTTAGTTTTAAAGTTTTACTGATACACAGTACAAAAAGACGTTGTGGTAAGAGAAGCCATTTTCAAATTTATAAGAGATTTTGCAGTGCAATCTCGAGATTATCTTTAAAACGTAAATTAACATTTTAATGTTTCAACTCGTTTAATAATTTGGCAGGGATAATTAGATACAGCAGCAATATGTCGTTATTATTATTATTATTATTATGTATAACAAGGTAGTAAACTTACATATTATTATAGTTAGGTCTATTCGCGGGGATTACGTATCAACACTTCCGGCGAAAATCTGTACTCTTGTTCAAATGTTCGCAGAATAGTTGACTTTTGTCGCACATAATAGTTTTAAAAAATCAAGCAAATTCGAAACTAAATATTTTGTAATAGTTTTGGTTTTATATATATATATAGGTTCTTTAACATATAATTTAGAAAATAAATAACTTTACCAATTTATTCATTATTTTATTTATCTTATATACAATTTATTAACTACAATTTATTACTTCGTCGGACATAGTGACGTTGTCCTAACATCTATCCTTCTGTCTCCCGTATGACCAAATTCATTGTTATTTATATTAGTATATTTGATTAGCTTTGCGTTCTTTAGCTAGCACAGTTCTAAGTACCTTATTGTTCATTGCCCTCGCTGACTTTGCAGTATCAATGAACTCAGTAATATTCCCTAGTGTGCAAAATCTATATACATTAATTATTGTGCAATACTTACATACTACAATTTTTCGATATAATAGTTCAGCGTTATGGAATTTGGTGAAAGTTGTACTTCTATATTTAGAATCTAGTACTACAATAGTTGTAGTGTAGTATGTATTAAGAGGAGCGCAGGACATTATTCCACCCGTATCGCTTTCACCGCACATTGATTAGGATTTGTGTGAGCAGCGAATGCAATCTGACCGACGACCGACCCGAGTCTCATTGCTACAGACAATCCCTACTGAAAAGCCACCTTGTTCTCTTTAAAGCCGGATTACACTATCGACGTTCGACGTTATTTTTTCGGTCAATGGCGAACTGGGACAATTTTTACAACGCTTTTATTCTTACTTTCTTTGTTGTTGTTGTCGTTCGGGATGTCGTTATAAAAATTAAAAAGAAAAAAAAAACTTTTTAACAAAAAAAAACCTTCTTCAAAAAGCCACTAAAAAGAGGAAAATAATGAAATTTTGAGGTCTGCGCCAATTTAATAATATATGAAGTCGACTAAAAAGTATAGTATAGTGATTAATATCTTCTTTTTAACCAACTTCATATTTTATTAAATTGGCGCAGACCTCAAAATTTCATTATTTTCCTTTTTTTAGTGGCTTTTTGAAGGAGGTTTTTTTTTTGTTAAAAAGTTTTTTATTTTTTACTTTTTAGTGTCAAAAAGTGACATTTACCTTAAAGGAATCACACGCCTTAACTCACTTTTATTAAACCGACATTCTTACGCTGTCTAATGTGTCAGAAAGTGACTTTTACTTAAGGAATCACACGCCGTTACTAACTTTTATTAAAATCAGCCGAACTACTGAACCGATTTTGATGAAATTTTTATGGGACCAATCTGAAAGTATATCCTTTTAAATAAAAAAAAAATTTCCAAATCGGTTCATAAATGACGAAGTTCTGAGGTAACAAACATAAAAAAAAATACAACCGAATTGAGAACCACCTCCTTTTTTTGAAGTCGGTTAAAAATGTGAGCCGTCGTGGGACGCTTGACAGATGTGAAACATTTTCATAGTAGTTCCAGAGATAAAAATTTATGATTTATTACCCCTCCCCCCCTGCGAATATAAATAGTGAAAAAATGTTTAGAATCGCTTCAGTAGTTCCAGAGATAAGAATTTATGATTTATTACCTCCCACTCCCACTCCGCGAGAAACTCTCACCCTGTGAAGGTATTGAAACAGCAATACACAGATATTCACACACACAAACACACACACACACACGTAACAGCGAATGTGTAACAGTAACCCCCACCCCGCGAGAAACTCTCACCCTGCGTAGGTATTGAAACAGTAATACACAGATATTCACACACATACACACACGTACGCGCGCGCGCGCGCGCAAAATAGAGATAACAGTGTTCTGCAGTAGGTGGTCAAGATGCGACGTGCGGTCTGAGCGACGTAACATATCGTTTTTACACCCGCGCCATAAGATGTACTTTTTTCTAGGTTTACAAGAAATTTTAAGTTTACATAAACTACTAAAACTAAAAGCGTTGGGCGCGAAAAGTTGCCCGACACTTTTAGTTTCAGTAGTATATATGTTACCGTTAAAATCCAAAATTAGTTGAAACTCGATCTATAACTAGTTGTAACATTTCCCTTCCGTCAATACTAGTTTAAACTAGTCAAAATTAGTCAAAATTAGTCAACTAGTCAAAATTAGAATTTATAAAGTCTTTTCGTAAATTCTAGGATTAACCAAAAATCGTTCGGTTAATTCCAGTTCTCAGTGTTCTCACTAGTTACAACCATTATTTACTGAAACCAGTCATCGTTTAAACTAGATCGTAGTTAAAACTAATAATATTTTAAAAGTGGAAACTGAATCACGCGGTCGAACGGCTACAGCCGTGCGGCTTTTTGAATACGGCAGATTCATACTCCACTTTAAAGGGAAGACAAAAAAAGTGAAATCCACGCTGTGAGTGATTGCTTAGCATGCTTATACATACTATGTAGTATGTGTATAGATAGACAGTAGATACAACCTACTATCAGAAATTAAATTTGCTACACACGTGAACCGTTAAACATTTTGAAAATATACAGAAAATGAAGTGAAACCACATAGAGGTTATGACAAAAAATATCATATTATAATATATCTCGTGCGCAATGATATTTATCACTTGTGTGACCGTCATGTGACTGGCGCTCGTTTTAACATAGTGTTAATACCTGTGAATAGTATACCTCATTACGACACTAGATATACAATCTACTATTTCTTCACAGATGGTGAAACGTGTAAAAACACTTTTAACTGATATAGTTTAATAAAAACTAATTTAATCTAGTTATAACTGTTAAAATAGAATCGCAGGGATTACTAGCTCTATCAGTCAAATCTAGCTTTGACTAGTTAAAATTAGTATTGACGAAAGGCCAATGTTACAACTAGTTTTGACTAGTTAGATCGCGTTTTAACTGATTTTGGGTTTTAACGGTAACATATATAAGTTTCTTACAATTTATTGTAAGGTCAGAAAAAACTTATTTTACTCATTTAAAAAAACGTTAAAAAAGCGTTGTTTTTAAAAGATTTTTTATATTATTTTATTTACTTTGTAGAATCAAATCAGAAATTTAAGTAATTTGTATACAGGGTGGTGACTGTGACTGCTGCACATATGGATTTAATCCGTAAAATCAAACTTTCGCGATTTCCTGCTTCCCTAATTATTTTAGGAAAAATATCTTCAAATAAAAGTTTTAGAACATAAAATTCTGCATCTAAATCATTAAACAAAATAGATTTTGTATGCTTTGTAACGGTAAAAATTTGATATTAAAATGTCAAAATTACCTCAAAAAGTGTTAGCGATAGCCATGGAACTTGAACAAAATGATGACGTTTTAGCTGTCAGAATAATTTCTAATCTTTCAATGGGAATATCCATGGAAACAAAATGATTGTAATAAATAAATAAGTAATTAATTGCGTATTTGTTGGCCATTTTTCCTTTTAATTAATCTTATAAATTTAATAATGACAATAATTTAATATTCTCTTGTCCACTGGACCAATTGCGAGTCACATTGGGTTTTTTCTGGTATTAGTTATTATTAAATAAATCCAAAATTGAACATAAAATCTTTATTTTGTAACAATATTTGTAGTTCTAAATAGAACAAAATTAAGCAAAATCGCAGGATAGTGGACAAAATAATTTGATTTATTAAATTAAATGTACGACGTTTCCCATGTTACCATGTTTTTGTCTTATGTACCCTATCTTATGTTAATTGCTATGGTTAGTAATTAATATTAATTTTCATAAATATTGTTATTTTTATGATTGTACTTGAAAAAGTCTAAATCTATAGACGAAACGTCGTACATTTAATTTAATAAATCAAATTATTTTGTCCACTATCCTGCGATTTTGCTTAATTTTATTATAATCACGATGGACACGATTTCTAATCTAAATAGAACCTTTATTGTTGACCATTTTTCTTTTCAATAAATTGATTTAAACACTGACAATTAATAATGACTGACAATTGAAAGATTAGAAATTATTCTGCTAAAACGTCATCATTTTGTTCAAGTTCCATGGCTATGGCTATCTGTTTTTGAGGTAATTTTGACATTTTCATATCAAATTTCTGCCGTTACAAAGCATGCAAAATTAATTTTGTGTCCTAAAATAATTAGAGAAGCAGGAAATCGCGAAAGTTTGATTTTACGGGTTAAATCCCTATGTGCAGCAGTCACGGTCACCACCCTGTATAACAGTGCACGCTAGTTTATCATAAATGATTACAATCCTATAATTCTACAAACGAATTCACTTTTGATTGATTTATTTTACACTTAAATACATTATGATAATGCATGGAATTCGAAAGGTTAAGAACTACTGGTAAATTATATTCTACCGAAAACCAATATTATAAATAATTTTCTTTTGTATGTTTTTTACGAACTTGCAAATGAAGCCCCATTGCGTGTACGCTTTGATGCTTCTAATACGCCTATTAACTCTTCTAAAAGTTATTAACGGAATATCCTTTCTGCCAACATGCACAAGGAGTAGATCTACTCTGATGTATTAATATGTAATTAGTCGGTGTAAGATGATTACTGTGTGTTATTACAGTACAAGCGTGCTCTGTTTGTTTGTAATACAGCAGCATTATCACAACTAATGTTTCCTAATTCTCGACAAATATTAATAATTGGTATAAATATTCTGTACGGTATATAATTTGTTTTGCAAGTTCTGTGTACGCTAGTACGCAGTCTATTTGACAATAGAGTCGTCCCACATATCAAAATTTGACAATTTTGAACAGCGCACATTCAACGGCTCGTAACTGAATTTTTTTCCAGCAAAACAATAATTTTCTTTTCATATTTTAAATATAAAAAGCATGGGCATCTTATTTGTTTGTTTGATCTACTAAAGGCCAACTAAAATCATAAACATTTTGATAAGGCAGATAAAAAATGGTTTTCAAGCTATTTGTCTTTTAATTTTCTCTAAATCTGCACATTTTAGAAAAAAAATCATTAAGTCGGCCATATAATATATTATAACACCGACCCACATTTATATGTTTTCGTTTCATCGAATTAGCATTTTGCCTTTTAAATCGTCGAGGCTGTGGCGCGGCATAAGAAGTTTCACTTTAAAATTTTTCACATATGATGCACACTTTCTGATCCTCATTCCTCACTGTGTATTATGCATTAAACTTTAAAGTATAGTACTTCTAGTTGTAATCTGTAAGTTAATAAATAGTTTTCAAAAACACTATGAGTCCCCGGTAGATTGATATAACATAATGACGTCATTTTTAACCGACTTCAAAAAAAGGAGGCGGTTCTCAATTCGGTTGTTTTTTTTTTGTTTGTTACCTCAGAACTTCGTCATTTATAAACCGATTTGGAAATTTTTTTTTTATTTGAAAGGATATACTTTCAGATTGGTCCCATAGAAATTTCATCAAAATCGGTTCAGTAGTTCCTCTGATTTTAATAAAAGTTAGCAACGGCGTGTGATTCCTTAAGGTAAATGTCACGTTTTGACACATCAGACAGCGTAAGAAAGTCGGTTTAATAAAAGTGAGTAACGGCGTGTGATTCTTTTAAGGTAAATGTCACTTTTTTACACTAAAAAGTAAAAAATAAAAAACTGTTTAACAAAAAAAAAACCTCCTTTAAAAAACCACTAAAAAGAGGAAAATAATGAAATTTTGAGGTCTGCGCCAATTTAATAAAATAGGTATGAAGTTGGTTAAAAAGAAGATATTAATCACTATACTGTACTTTTTAATCGACTTCAATCTTCATATTTTATTAAATTGGCGCAGACCTCAAAATTTCATTATTTTCCTCTTTTTAGTAGATTTTTGAAGGAGGTTTTTTTTCTGTTATGTAGCCAACGTGTAGTCCTACTTAAAAGGAATAACAAAAATTACAAAAAAAAAAAACACATTATACCCTTCGCAGTCGGCTAATAAGATTTTAATATCTAATAAGTATTTTTTTTAAAACTTGACTCGAATTTATATTAGAAATCGTGTCCATCGTGATTATAATAAAATTAAGCAAAATCGCAGGATAGTGGACAATATAATTTAATAAATCAAATTATATTGTCCACTATCCTGCGATTTTGCTTAATTTTATTACTTGACTCGAATTACATATACATAGTACAGTAATTCGCATTGTAGTCAGAAATACACGAGTAAATACATTTTATAGATACTGTTTTTACCCGACTGCGGGTATAATGTGTTCATCAAATTTGTGGATATGTTTGTGCCACTCAAATGGCTGAAAGGATTTTCACAAATGAGGTGTCGATAGTTGTAATAAAACATGTTATTACCACAAGTTTCTGACTATTATTTTAATGTTATTTTGATCCAGTCTCAATTGTCAGCCTCCATTCTGAATTCCTATCTGTTTCAAATATATAAGCATGCTATGCTTATAGAGCGACAATGAATTTTGTTGTGTGACAACCGATAAAAAAAAATGAATGTGATTTTTCTATTGACAATGAAATAAATAGAAAATTTTATTATTTTTGTTGATATAAAATAAGTTGAGACTTTTTAATGTTTCTAAGTTTGTGTTTCCTCTTATATTTTTTTCTTTTACAATTTTAATTATGTATTATTGTGTTTTCTTAAATTAAATTTATTAAACTTTGCCAGTCATACTTTACTGAATGTGAATTATCAAATCTGGAAATTATCAATCAGGCCCGCAATTAACATCTTGATAATTCGTTACAACTTTGTAACAATGTATAATGACGTCACATAAAATATCGACGCTAGACGCCATGTTGTTAAAACGTAAGAATCAAAAGTTAGCAAAACTATTTATATGGAGTATCAAATGAAAAGGCTTGACGAAAGGATTCCAAAAATATATTAGAAATAATCTGACATATCTCTAATGCCCATGCCCCAATTTTCTTCAAAAACAATACGACTCTTCCTATTTACATGTCAAACATTGTACGAAAATTTGGTTTCGATCCGCTCAGCCGTTTGACCGGTATCGTGCTGACAGACTAACACAAGAACAGACCTTTTCCAAAAACATGCTTTTTACTATCCGAGAAAGTATTGTAAAATCATTTTTCACAATTTTACAATACTTATGGAGTTGAAATGGTAAAAATTCCCTTTCGTAATTTTCCATAATTTATTCTATATCGTCCCTTATGTCACGTAAAGACGTAACAGACAAACATTGAAAAAGTGAGATACGCCACTAAACAACCGGCCTTAAGCCTGACTTTCTTCTCACGATGTGACGTAACTGTGGTGTAAATGGCAGATACGTCTTTACGTGAGATGAGGGACGATATATTATTCGGCTAAAGCTTCTAAACTACGTTATGCATTTTGATGCGACTTTCGCCATCATTTAGAGAATTTCTTGGTAAAAGTTTTACCATATAATACATCAACATTTAATGAACGAATATTAGAGAAAATTTTATAATTTTAAAACTAAATTTTCTGACGTTTCAAAATAGTATAATATTATAAGTGTACTTTGAAAAAACAAATTACATTAATGCAGGGACTACACGAGTCCAGTGACTGGATCCAGTCAGTTGCGCGTCGTTTGTTAAGACATTTGTGCCGATTGTTAAAGCTGTGGTAACTATGAGTTTAGTACGATCATGTAGAAAGAAATTACTAAAGAAAGTTTGTAAGTTGATGTTAGGAGAACTCCTAAACATGGTTGAAGAAGAACTGAGGAAGGAAAAACGCCTTTGGGTGAGAAAGTGAAAAAAAATAATTGTGTTTTAAAGACCACCAACAGCTAAGGTTATTTGGGCCTAGCACCAATTCATATTTTCAATTCATTATTTTTTTTTTTAATAATAAATTGAAAATCCAATAGACACTTTTACCAGCTCTCGGGCTAGAACCCGGGAACTTGCAATAAAGGAACCATAGCAACGCTATGTAAACAACAGCATTGCTGCACTCTCGGCTATTCTCAAGCCCGGTGAGAAAGTGGATAAGTGATAGAAATACAAGTGGAGTATCGGTACTACTTATGCAACAACTCAAATTAGAGTTTAGAGGATCCACCAAAGTAGATTGGCCATTCCATCGCAGATTGCTGTTAATGCTGTGGAACGCAATTGCTTATTTTTAACCGATTTGAAAAAAGGAGGAGGTTCTCAATTTGATGCGAATTTTTTTATAGTTAGGACTCAAAATGTTTCACAAGCATTTTGTTCTCTGTGTAACTGCGCAAACTTTAACGTTTCAGCGCCAGATAATTTATGCATATTTATACACTAGGTTCGTGCAAGCGATCTACAAAATCATAAAATGATAACGTATGCACTATAACAATCCGACAGTCGCTGTCCAAAGCGTTTAAACAATGCCAGTCGCATTGTACTGACTTGGGCAGCGTGGTGGGGGAAGGCACTGGGTTCGAAATAAAATTGCCAAGCCAGTTCGCTGGACTGACTTGCAAGCGATTAAAACTAGTAGACCGAGAGCTAGTGACAATTTTTTGGTGTTATTTATTCAAGGCCTTATTTTTGTGAAGATGTTGAGGGAGGCATATTAAAGTGCCCTGACTAAGGGATTTTGCTAGATAACGGTATGGGAGGGATACAGGTCGCCCCCAACATGTAACAAAAAAAATGGTCACAATTATTATTGGTTTAAGGCTGAAATTGTTTGTATAGCTTGTCGGTGACCCAATAATGCCAATATAATATTTGCAGATCGATTGGTCAGTATCAAAGGGGTGGAAGATCACCCGTTTAGGGTGATCTTCCACCCCTTTAAAATTTAAACCTTGAACTAATAATATAAATTTTGTCGGGTCACGTGTCACGTACCCGACGAAATTTATATTATTAGTTCAAGGTTCAAATTTTAATATGTTGTTACGGCGACTGTTTTAAGCATATATATCTACACGGGCGAAGTCGTACTGGGCCACTAGTTGGTTATAAAATACATCATATGTTGTCAAATTTAACAGTACAGTCGTATATTGTTTTCTTAAATTGTGTATAGTTTGGTTCCCGTCGCTAAACCTTGTGGTACTTGAGCTCAACTCTTACGTCTTATGTAACAAAACTTGCCGTCTTCAGACGTGATGTTCGAGTGTTATACAAGTTTAAATAGCTCCTATTGTCTTCTTCTGTGTTACACTTCCTGTTCCGAACTAGTCTTGGTGACGAATACGATTCCCTCGTCAGGGATTCGTATTGGCGTATCCATTCTATTTAAAGCCTAAGCTCGAAATATCATCGACATTCACTTAATTAGCGGCAAGGTGCGACTTCGCACGGGTAAGCTCGATTCGCTCGTTTGTTCGAATTTATAATTAATGATTACGTTACGCGCTCGATCAGCTCGTTCGCTCGAATTAAATATTATTAAGTAGGGTAATATTGGTATATCAGCCAAATTACATAATGTATTCTGCACTATTAAGAAAAATTTATCTTATCAAGTTATCAAATTTTGGTTGTGTGATTAAGTCGATTCGAGGATCAAAACAAAAAAAATCGGTCAAGCCGTTTTTGAGTTTTAGCGAGACTAACGATAATGGCTTGATTTTTATTTTTTTTTGAATCTAAACCTTCCTAGAATCGACATAATCACACCCAAAATTTCATCTAAATCCAACCAGCCGTTTAGGAGGAGTTCAGTGACAAACACACAAAATCAAACCAGCCGTTTATAGGAGTTCAGTCACAAACACACGGACAGAAGAAATCTTTATATTAAACCGATTCTAAAAATTCTTTCACTAATAGAAAGCTAGGTACGCAGGGAAAAAAATTAAAATCGGTCAAGCCGTTTTTGAGTTTATAAGCGAGACTAAGTAGCACCCGGGAGCGAACGACCGAAGCGAGTGTGTAATGTATTTAAATTATTCAAGTGAACGAGCGAAGCGAGTGAGTAATGTAATTATAATATTCAAGCGAACGAGCGAAGCGAGTGAGTAGTGTATTGCACCCAGGAAATTCCTAGCACCCGGGCGAAGCCGGGCCGGGCCGCTAGTATATTCTATATAAGTTATTTAACAAATTCGATTCGATTCTTACAAACAAAGGACCTAAATGTATCTCTAATTATTTTTGACGAATCTGACAAACGGCCTATGGGGCGATTTTGTATATTGACATCTTGCGATATTTCATAATTTCTTTCAAGTGACGTTCAAATCCTTCTTTTTCAATTACTGTATTATGCAATACACACACATATTGCCTTAATTATTTTATCCGCTGTTTTTTCCGAGGTTTCTATCGCTTTTGAGAGAATACGCCATTTTGAAAAAAATAATTCTAAATGCACATTCCACTGTTTTCTAGCTCTTGATAGCCTTTTATTGAAATATTCCAACTCCTGAGAAAGTTAGTTTAACGCATAGGGTTTAAGTAAATGATTTAATAAAGGAAATGCTTCGTCTCCTTATATAAAAACATTAGACCTGTGTCTGATTGACTTTATAAATTACATTATCAATTACAATTCTGATTGTGTTTACTCCGGCTGTACGACATTGTGCAAACACTTTAACAGCATCGAGTTGGAGTTGTAGATTTAAATATGGCCCTCGCGTCTTATATTATTTTGTGTAACACATATTTGAAATGTAGGTACAACAAATTCAATTTTAGAGCTTTATTGAATTAATTTCAAACACCGAAATCTCACTGACAGCTAAAAATATTGGCCTTGATCCAATATTTATTTACTTCGTTACCATAGCAACTATATTCCTATATTTTTTGTATGGCATAAAATATGCATTATTGTACTCTGACGTCACAGTCTATATTTTACGCACGCTTAACTATGCTGTCGTATCACATAAAATATTGTATTATTGTACGCGTGCGATATATATTATTTTAAGCAGCCGGCTAAAGGCACGAAATGTTGTACATTACATCAGTTTGTAGAGTTATTTTTTTAATATTAAATGTGTCAGACATTTTTTCAGCAATGTGTTTTACATTACAACTAAGTTGCGTTTAGTTGAGTTTGAATGTTGAAAATTGTCTTCTATCGGCTATGATGGACCAAAAATCGCATCGCGGTCGACCGGTCGATCGCGACCGATTTGTTGGCCATTCCTGCTCTATATACAGAGTGTCCCGTAAGTAATTACAAGCGCAGGTACAAATCACAAAGTCCGAAATGAAAAGCCAAGTCGTACGTTTACAAGTAATAAAGCGAATAGCTAGCATACATTAGAAATAGCGAATGACAGAATAACGCATTAATTGTTTCAGTTATGTCAAACCAGTCAACTTAAATTTTGAAATTTTCTAAAATGTATTTTTTAACAAACACGACTTGCATATAAAAAAATTGATATAAAAACAACTGTTCTGAATAACGGATTGTAATATACCGTGTTAGAATGTCTACTAAATGGACAAGTTTTTCTGGTAGTTGGACTTTATTTATTATATTTTTTTTTCTGTAAACATCAATTAAAAATAATGTAAAATTTTCTTGCCACCGAAAAGTGTTCACAAAATCATTTTTTTTATTTGACAGATGATAACAGAGCCCATGAAATTGCTTTTTTTTGGAAAAGTAGACCCTTCAGGATCATATTAAAAAAAATCAACCAAACAACTCCTAGAATTTTTTAGTGTAAGCACTACGCGATTTCAGCGCAAAATACAAAAATTGAAATAACTTTTAAACCGTCAACACTTAGATAACCACATATATGGTTATTTTGATAGGAAATGACCTCCCCCATCACCTCACTTCGTTTGGACGTCGACTTACGGGACATCCTGTATAATAAGTTCGCCTATGTTCGCTGTACACTGATCTCGCACGGCTAGAATGCGATAGATAATGTATTAAATATATGGACTTTAGTAAGTGGGCCGTGATGTTTGGGACAAATAACGTTAGCCTCTTGAAAGGAAAAATATGTACTTATTTAACCAACTTCAGTAATTTTATGTGAAGGCTTTTTAAGTGCATTATTTAACTTAGACGGAGCTCATTTCTATGATTTGATAAAAAAATTCGTTTAAAGCCTCATTGTGTATTTACCTATACTACCATGTTTATAACAATTTATTTCCCTATGATAATGCATAAAAATTATGAACATTGTTTGTACATAAAAGTTACAGTGTAACAGAATAAAACATAAACAGTTGTCCCCCACCATTGTGCACCCCATAAGCCGGCTAACCGGCATACGCACAGACAGTACTCATACAACTATCAGGACAGTAGCATGTGCTCCGACAATCGAGCGGTTAGAATCCACAAATTTGTTTGATAATTAAAAAACACTTATAAACTAAATTGTAAAATCTTATTGATTTAAATAAACCACAATTCAACCATCAAACTGGCGCTCCAACTTGCGGCCGTTCGAGTTAATTAATAAAAGTAAGAATTATTGTTAACAAATAGGTGCACGTGTACTGTAAAAGCGTATGTGTGCGCGTTCGGTAACTTTGTACAGTGTATGTGTGTGAGCCAGTATACCGTCGCCGTTGTGCTGTGTCACTGTGTGGGTATGGACTTTCTCACGCTGCATTGAGACTGTACTTGTATGTGTGTAGTGTTGTACTCTGCGAGTTTGGTATACCATCGACACACGCTGTGCTTTGTCAGTGTGTAGGTATTGACTTTCGCAAGATAGATACATACGTGCATGTTGTACCGACTGGTATATGTGCGTATTAGGTTTGCCCGGTATTGAACTTTGTTTCACCGTGTCCGGTATTGAACTGTGTTTCACCGTGACTGGTATTGAACTCTGTTTCACCGCGCTCGTTATTAAACTGTTTCGTTGTGTCCGCTATTGAACTTTGTTTCACCGTGTCCGGTATTGAACTGTGTTTCACCGTGACTGGTATTGAACTCTGTTTCGCTGTGACCGATTTTAAACTGTGTTTCGCTGTGTCCGGTATTGAACTTTGTTTCGTTGTGCCCGGCATTGAACTCTGTTCGCTGTGCACAAGATTGAACTTTGTTTCGCCGCGCCCGGTATCGAACTCTGTTGAACATTAAACGTGTTCTGGTGATATTCGCATTGCTAGTGATCAAGTGACTTTTGTCGTGAACACTGAACGTGAATTGTGAGTGAAGGTGCAAGAAAATTTCGCCAAATTCTGCACGCTTCTAGAAAGTTTTGTACATTTTACGACTGTAAGTACATTAAAACTAAAATTTGTTGATTCATTGGTGACTGCTATTGCTCGTCAATCACGGAGCCTGCAGATCAGAATCAGTATTGGTTACGAAGTCATCGTGGAAACGAAAACATGTCGGTGACTTTGACCAACGAGCAATTTCAAGAGCTCTTAGCTAGACTGACAGTCGCGCAGATGCCGGCTGCTGTTGCTCCGCCGCCGCCACAAGTTTCTGGTGGTAACTTTTCGAGATGCTCTTCGAAATTCGATGGAAAAGGCGATGTAAACGCATTCATTGACGCGATAGAAGTTTACAAAGATTGCACTCAGGTTTCCGATGCAAATGCATTGAAGGGACTTCCCATGTTGTTGACTGATTTTGCTGCAACTTGGTATCAAGGTGTGAAGACCACAATCGAGTCCTGGCATGATGCAATTGACCTGCTGAGAAGTACGTTTGGCCCGAAGAAACCAGCGTACAGAATCTATCGTGAACTTTTCGCTGTAGAACAAGATTCCAAGACACATACAGACGTATTTGTGTGTAAAGCTCGAGCGTTGCTTGCTCAGTTAGACGCAGGAACGTTAACGGAAGAGGTCCAGTTGGACATGGTTTATGGTTTGTTACACAAACGTATTCGCGAAAAGGTACCTCGCGACAAAATTCAAACTTTTAGTGAACTTTTGACGCAAAGTAGATTAGTTGAAGAAACCTTCGAGCGCGATGGTGATGAAGTGCGCGGAAATAATTCTAGACTACCGCGTTGTGCGTACTGCCGCACTGTCGGACATGTGAGAGAAGAATGCCGCAAACTTGCATCGAAAGCAAACAAACCGAACGAGGCTAGTGCTCCCCAGACTGGCCAAGAGACAAAAGTGACACCGTCACCGAGTACCGGTGGTACGCGAGTTACTCCCAATGTTACTCCCACGTTGTCCTGTTATGGATGTGGAAAACCGGGTTATATACGCAGAAACTGCCCAAAGTGTAACGCGACCGAAACGTCATCCCTAGAGTTCTGTTCGGTGGGTGCAATAGAATACCCCATGTTGACACCGCGTCCGCGACCTATGTTTAAAGTGAACATTCTCGGTGCTAACGGAACTGCTATCATAGACACAGCCGCTAAGCAGAGTATCGCCGGAAGATCTCTGTATGAGTTGCTTAAGCGAAAGGGACAAAGTTTTAAAAGTGAAGAAACATTTGCTAAATTTGCTGACGGTAGTGCGCGTTTTGAGAAAGTGCTAATTACTCATGTAGACGTTGTATTAGAGACACGAACAATTCCGACTACATTCATAGTATTTCCGGAAGCCGAAGCTAACAATACGCTTCTTGGCATAGATTTCTTGAGTGACGCTAATGTGATTCTAAACATATGTGATAAATCATGGTGTTATGCAGAGCAACCAAGTGTGATGTTTACACTTCTGTTCGAGGCTCCGACGCCTGATAATCGTGTCGAACTCGCATCGGTCGAAAGTCTCCGACCCGACGAGGCAACCATGCTTTCCATGGAGCAGCGTGTTCGAATGAATTCTCTATTGGAAGAGGCTCATGATGTATTTGAGAAGAAGGTGGACCCGACGCCATACGCTGTCCACTACATAAATACTGGAGATCATCCGCCTATTTCGCAACCTCCATACCGGATGTCACCGTTGAAGAAACAGCAGCTGACGGAAGAGCTGGAGAAGTTGTTAGAAGACGACGTTATAGAGGAGTGTGAGAGCCCTTGGGCCGCCCCAGTGGTTCTTGTCCCTAAGAAGGATGGTACGATAAGGTTGTGCGTGGATTATAGACGTTTGAATGCTATAACTGTTAGTGACGCCTATCCGCTACCCCGTATAGACGATATATTACATGGTGCTAGACGCGCAACGATCATAACGACACTTGATTTGCGTGCTGGTTATCATCAAGTTAGTGTGCACGAACCGGACCGTGACAAAACCGCGTTTGTGACCCCTTTTGGAACTTATCGTTATTTAAAGATGCCTTTCGGTCTCCGAAACGCACCGGCGACATTTCAACGCCTAATAGACCGTTTTCGACAGGGTTTAGGTGAAGTGTTGATACTTGGGTATCTTGATGACTTAATTATTGTGTCAGAATCGTTTGATGAACATTGTGACGATTTAAAACGTGTATTTGCTAGACTCAGACAATTTAAGCTCCAAGTGAATCGTAAAAAATGTAGCTTCGCGTGTGCGCAAGTGCGCTATTTAGGACATTTAATTACGTCCGACGGCCTAAGTGTCGATCCGGAGAAGACGTCAGCAATTATGCGTCTGCCGCCGCCAAAAACGGTAAAGCAGGTACAATCGTTCTTGCAAACTTGTGCTTGGTACCGACGCTTCATCGCGCACTTTGCTGCAATCGCGAAACCCCTATGTGAATTGACTAGAAAGAATATTGCATGGGAGTGGACTGCACGACATCAAGATGCGTTCGAAACACTTAAACAATTGCTGACTACAGCCCCGATCTTACGACAAAACGACGAGACCAAACCGTACGTGCTACGTACTGATGCAAGTGGTTATGCGTTAGGAGCTGTACTACTTCAGGGCGAAGAGAACTCGGAAAGCCCCATAGAGTACGCCAGTAGATTGCTGACCGCTGCTGAAAAGAATTATTCGACCACGGAGAGAGAAGCCCTTGCCGTCGTCTGGGCTCTGAACCGATTTCGAGGATACGTGGAGGGTTCGTCGGTAACCGTCTCCACGGACCATCAACCGTTACGATGGCTCCTTAGCCTAAAATCCCCCTCAGGCCGCCTTGCCAGGTGGGCAATGTTAATCCAAGGCTTCGATGTCAAGATGGAATACTTGCCAGGGAAGAAGAACGTGATAGCTGATGCTCTATCACGTCCACCGTGTGACCACAATGTCGCTACGGAATGTGATATCTGTATGCTGACGATCGAAATGCCACATCGCTCCGCCGAGGAGATACGACAAGAACAGCTGAAAGACCCAGAGGTCGCTAAAATTGTCCATTCGTTTGAAGACCCAAACAATCGTGATGTTGCCAAATGGACTGAACGAGGATACCTTTTGTCCAGTGGTGTCCTCCATCGTTACTCAGGCGAGGAAGATTGTGAAGATGCACAACTCGTCGTTCCTGTTCAAGAAAGGGAACGAATCATGAAAGAATACCATGATTCCCCTACCGCCGCTCATTATGGTATTGAACGTACCATACAGCGAATTGCCAAAAGATACTATTTCACCGGCATGCGACGTTATATAACCGATTATGTTAAGCATTGTGCCGAATGCCAGCGTTACAAAGCTAGTAATCAGAAACCGGCTGGACTGTTGCAAACTCCAGTATATGCCCAGCGTTTCGAGACTTTGGCAATCGACCTATTCGGTCCCCTACCCGAAACGGATACGGGACAACGATGGATTTTTATAATAGAGGATACCTGTACCAAATGGGTAGAACTATTCGCCTTATGTCAGGCCACTGCTGAAGAGTGTGCCCGTGTTTTGATTGACGAGGTATTTTTGAGATTTGGACTGCCTCGCAGAATCATTAGTGATAACGGACCTCAGTTCGTAAGTGCAATTATGCAGAAGGTATGTTACTGCCTGGGAATCACACAAAAGTTTACCCCGGTGTATCATCCAGAAGCCAATATGGTTGAGAGAAAGAACCGCGACTTGAAGCCTCGATTGGCTATAATGGTGAACCACGATCATGCTGCATGGGTTGATAAATTGCCTAGTATTCGTTTCGCCATGAACACTGCTAAAGGAGAATCTACGGGTTTTACCGCCGCTTATTTGACGTTTGCCCGAGAGTTAAGAACTCCTGATGAAGTGATGCAGGATTTTCGGACCGTGGTACAGTCCGAGAACTTTATTCCGCAAATTACTCCGTACCTAGAGAGAATTTCAAGAGTCCTGAGTGAAGCACGAGATATACACGATAATCTCCAGGATCGACAGAAAGAATACGCCGACGTGACCCGACGTGACTGTCCTCCCTGCAATCCAGGAGATCTTGTATGGGTTACCACCCATGTGAAGAGTGATCGAGAAAAGAGCAGGACTGCTAAGTTCGCACCGAAGCGTGACGGACCGTACGTGATTCTACAGAAGGTATCACCTACGGCGTATGAGATAGGAGATCCTAGCGACCCGACTACGCCGATTGGTAAATACCATAGATCATCGCTGACGCCGTGTCTGGGCTGTGAAGAGGTCGAGCCCGTAATTGGGATACGCAAGCGCGGGAGACCCCGGAAGAAGCCCATAGACGCTGTTCCTGGTCCCACCACGGGACGTACGTTGGAACCAGGGGGGGGGAGTGTAACAGAATAAAACATAAACAGTTGTCCCCCACCATTGTGCACCCCATAAGCCGGCTAACCGGCATACGCACAGACAGTACTCATACAACTATCAGGACAGTAGCATGTGCTCCGACAATCGAGCGGTTAGAATCCACAAATTTGTTTGATAATTAAAAAACACTTATAAACTAAATTGTAAAATCTTATTGATTTAAATAAACCACAATTCAACCATCAAAACAGGAAATTAACGATATTCAGAGTCGTGACCTGTCAGTCATTCTGAAATTAAATTTACATAGTAATGTTCATCACAGCAAAAATAGTTTACGAAGCTACGTTGTTTTAAAGATAAATACCTAAATAAAATATTTAAATAACTCCAAGACTTTAAAATATAAAAATAAATTTATATAGACGTACCTATATTAAAATAAATTTAAAAAAAAAAATGCGAACGCCGCGGCCGTTTTTCTCATTTGAATGTAGACTATGTGCCTCGTCGGTAGTAACAAGTGAATGTTTTTTTAGAAAATTTCAGCATAAAAGAGGATTACAGAAACCACACTCACTGTCGGTATCATTGATTTAGCATATCTAGACACACGGCAGGGTGTCAGCCAAGTTCGCAACACTAACTGTGTATATTTACACGAACCATTTCGAGTTACTTTCGACCCCCCATAACTCAAAAAATATTTTTAAAAAAATTGTGTTTTAAAAACCACAAACACCTAAGGTTATTTGGGCTTAGCATCAATTCATATTTTCAATTCAAATTTTTAATTCATAATTTTTTTTTTTTAATAATAAAATGAAAATCCAATTGACACTTTTACCAGCTCTCGGGCTAGAACCCGAGAACTGGGGACTTGTAATAGAGGAACCATAGCAACGTCATGTAAACAACAGCATTGCTACACGCTCGGCCATTCTCAAGCCCCTCAAAAAATATTAGACCTACACACTTGCAATTTTGCATGTCTAATAAGGCGCTCTTGAACACCTAGTATTCCAAATTTCATGAATAAGCCTATTATAGTTCTTGGGTTATTAAGATCTGAAAAGTAGCATTTTTATCACTCACTCTTTCACTGACTGACTCAATTACTCACTCATCAAAAACCTAGACCACTTCTAGGTGACTTAGAAACTTGAAATTTGGAACAAAAGTAGATCATTAGGCGTATACAAAGGAAAAAAATCTGAAAACTACAAATTATCAAATTTAAGCACTAATTATATTAATTAGTAATATGTAAATTATGTGGAGGTGCAGTGATTAATAACTGCGCTTTCCCCGCATTTATCTATATTTGTATATTGAAAGTTTCGCTATCTCTGAGTGCTATGGGCTATATTTTATTAATTAATCTCCCGCGGGGGGATAGTATTGTTGAGATGTACTAAGTACAATCAGTTATAATATACAGTACCTATACCATAACACAACACATTGGCTATGCTATCGGAGGGCAGTATAGCCTAGTGGTTAGCATGCTTGGTGCCGCAATCTCTAGACTGGACTGCCGTGGGTTCGAATCCCACCTGCGCTCATGGATATTTTGTGATGTTATTTAGTTTTAAGTTAGTTGTTATTTAGTGTAGTTGAAAGACGCTAATGACCTAAGATTTCGACGCGTCTATAATGTACAATAAATAAAATTTGCTATACTATCCCTGAGTGCTCTATAGGTTATATTTTATTATATTAATGAATTTCTCGCAAAAGGGATAATAAATCATAAATTCTTATTTCTGGCACTACTGAACCGATTCTAAAAATTCTTTCACTAATAGAAAGCTACACTATCCCTAAGTGATAGAGGCTAAATTTTATTTTGATTAATTTTTAGCGGGGGGATATTTCCTGTGGTATAGTAACAAAACGTAACTCTAAAATTCTTTTGCATTTTAGCGTATTGGCGGAATCCTACTAATATTGTAAACACCACCAGCCCGACTTCGCTTCGCAGGGGAAGAATTTCTTGCGGGGGGATTATAAATCATAAATTCTTAGCACCCGGGCGAAGCCGGGCAGGACCGCTAGTCATTTATAGTACATGAAGTATGATGAGTAACTATAATACGTGTAGATAATATTTAAGTAAAATGTAACTTTACAAAAAGTATTGATATCCCACTAAAAACATATATGTGAAAAAAGGGACCAAGTTCGGTACAAAGAACAGCTTCGCCGAAAAAAGAAGTTGGTTTTCACTTGGCAAGTTTTCACACACCATTCATTTATTTATAATATAAAACATGAAAACTTTCCAAGTGAAAACTTGGCACCCACTTAGATTTCAAATCTTTTTTCGGCGAAGCTGTTCTTTGTACCGAACTTGGTCCCTTTTTTTTCATTTTTTGTTTGGTGGGATTATACTGTATATAGTCCATGACCTTGAAAGCGGCTGCGCTAATGACCTATGCTGTCGAAAGTCTATAATCTACAGTCTTAAAAGTGGCAGTAGTATCTATTTTGGTATGTATACTAAATATTTTAAAAGAATGCCAGAGTTTTTTAGTGTATTTGCATACACAACAAAAGATAACAAAATAACGACGTCAAAAATATTCCTGGCGCGCGCTTTGTAGCCATGTAATATTTTTAATTTGTATACATTTTAATTCATTTATTATTAATTATTTATGACTTAAAAAAATGTCTTTTCGTTTTACAATATTATTTATAACTTTTTAAAAATATAAAAAATTAAAAAAAATGTTTATTTCAAATACCCACTTGTCATATGCTTTACGTGTTGTTTTTAAAAAGATAAAAATGTTGCAAGGATGCAGTATTTTTGTTGGCAAAATTTTTATCTTTTTTACACTAAGAATTAAGTGCCACCTAGTAAAAACTAGCTTATGGCGAACCTCGAACTTCACGCGCATAAGAAATGTGATTTGGCCATTGACACTTCTGTGGGTCTTATTCTAACTTGAGAATGTACCGCGATCTGGTGATTTATTTATTCGATTCATTCATTCGAACTGTTCATCAGATCAAGATAGCACAGTATGTTTACAGTACTTATTATATAGAGGTATATAGTTTTGTATAGTATACTAGTATAGTACTTAGTGCGACTTCATCCCGATTATCTCAACTTTCCTGCCCTCCACCTCACCGCGCCCGCCCCTCTGCTGCCTATGTAAATTACAATGTTTATCCAACAAGTTAATGTGAGATTAAACAAAGTACATAAGGATGTGTGCCTGTCCGGGTCCGTAGCTACGCAACTTAACATCGCGTCTCGACTACGTAAACACGTAAGGACCTTCACAAAGTCACCTAAAGCTCTATTCACACCGGCTTACTGACGTAACAGTAATAACTATTTTTAATTGTTACCGAAATATAAACTCTAACTCTAGGTACCTATTGTGAAAAAATATGCATGCTGGGCTGTCAGAAAATCGTCAGAAAATAAAGTAAAGTGCTATTCGCGATTAAAGAGCACCGTGTCGCGTGATTGAACTAACACAAGCTAAATTGACAGATTATTTGTTTTGTTTACTTGTCAATTAAAATTGAACATGCTCAATAAACTAAAATGTCGAGCCGTTCAGCAATGCTAAAATTTACAAGATATTTTTTACGGCACGAAAATATATCACAGCACACAATTTACAATTGACAATTGAACACAAATCTCTTGGATGGAATGTTACTGCCATCTGGCATCATAAAAAAAAATTTATTCATTTTATGCATTGAAAAGCCATGACTTAAAAACATCGTTTTTATGAGAATTAATCAATGTAGTTCCCAAACAGCACGTGTACACTAAAATTATTAATAATCAAAAGCGTCACAACACTCGTCTCTACTATTTACCTGTTCGTAATGGAGAACATAAAAAAGTTTGTAAATCTTTTTTTAAACAATTCTTTGGAGTATCTGACGGATAATTGACTAGAGTCGTGAATACTGTTGAGAAATATGATCATATATTTTACATAACACATTTTTACTTGACGACAAGATAAACAAAAAAAAATGTAGTTGTTTAGTTTATAACAAATTTTGATAATAAAAAATGTTCACATAAAAATTGGAAATATAAAAGTTTAATTAAAAATAAAATAAAAAGATTATTTATTATAAATTATTTCAATACATACTAGAAATCATTTGTTTCGAAAAAAATCCAGGAAAGGTAGTTTACTGATGAACGAAAATCCGCGGTCGATATAAATTCAGCGAGAAAGTCAGTGTGATAAATCCGTACCGACTGACGATAATATCGAACTCTGTGACCTCTAGAACCTATAGTAGACGCCATATTTTGCAGACAGAAGTACCCTCTGTCTGCAAAATATGGTGTCTGCTATAGGTTCTAGAGGTCACAGAGTTCGATATTATTGATATTTACAGGAAAATTTATGGGTCAATATTTTTTTCACATATTCGCATTTCATTTTTGAGGAAGCTACTGTATAAGAAACTTTGAAACATGACATTTATTTATTTATTTATTTATTTATTTATTTATTTTCCATTTGAATAGGTAGGTACACATATTGATATTAATTAATTATACATTGGATACTCCTACCCAACTTGGCAGAAGCCAGTGCTAGGGTAGGGGTACTTTTTTTTTTTTTTTTTTGGACGTGTATAAGTAGCTACCATAATAATAATATAACAAAAACAAAATATATTTGAAATAAAAAAAAAAAAAAAAAATTATATAAGTATATTGGTATATGCATATCGATAATAAAGGAAAATCAAAATAATGTATCTATATATTATACAAGAAATAGACCCTTCTTTTCTCTTTTTTTTTTCTTTCCAGTTTCCACAGATGTTGCAAGATGATACGATTATACGATTATACGAGGATATTACAAATAGCATTTAGTCCATCTTCACCTATTGTTCTAAGCCATATGGAAACTTTTATCTTAAATTTTTTAGCATTTTTAATTTTCTTTATGTCTGCAGGCAACTCGTTATACAACCTGGGGGCAAGGAACACCATGTGTTTCTGTCCAAAAGCCTTTGACATTTTAGGGACGGTATTAGGGTTGTTGGTTTGTATTCTGGTTGAATAGGGATACATTCCTTTTGTAACTTCGGCACCCACCAAGAGAGGGGTTTTCAAAATTTCATCCTTAAGACGGTGAAAAGGGGGTTAATGTGTTTTTACGGATTTAAAAATTCTGTCCATACCTATTGTGTCACAGCCCTGTTAGTTTGGTTATTACTATTTTACACTTAAAAACTGTCAAACCGCTGTGCGCAACGGTCCTTTTTTTATAATTTTTCTTTTATTTTTAAATTTGGATTTTCTAAATTACTGAAATTATTAAGACTTTTTTTAATTAAATTTTTATTAAACAAACAAAAAACTTAAAACGTACAAATAGAAATAGAGGAAAATAAATAGCCTAAATATATCCTAAAAATATAAAAAAAATAAGTCCTTGAAAAAATATTAAATTACGATTTGTTAGAATAAACACATAAAGAAAATTTCTTTCTATTACGTAAACCATTTATTTCCAATAGGTACCTATTATTGATCATCTTGGAATCCAAATCTTCACTTTAATTGGTGAAATATTATTCCAATCAAAATTCCAAATAAAAATTTATTAATTTCAATTATTTGCGAGAAAATTACTTACAGTATCTTATTTAGTTAACAATTAGATTAACAATCAATATTGTTATTACTTCCTATACTGTACAAATTCACTATTTTAGTGAAATTAACATAAGGACATCAGACGATATTAATCGCCATAACATGCATTTCACTAAAATAGTGAATTTGTACAGTATAGGAAGTAATAACAATATTGATTGTTAATCTAATTGTTAACTAAAAATTTATTAGTAAATTCTATTATATTCCAATTTCCATTCCATTAATGATTATAATTTGTTTTACTAATCACTATTTATCTGAATTGCAGTTAAATTTAAATTTTATCTCAAGATCTTTTATGCTTGAACTTTTTCCAAACTTTCAAATCTTTCTAACTCATTAACTTTTGTTATTTTTTATTATTATATAATTTTTACTTCAAAACACTCTAGCTCACTACTTTTTCATAGCAACTATTTTCTATACTTTTACAATAAATTTTATAACAATAAAAATATATGCATATTGATGCCATTGTCGACTATACCCGTTTTTACAAGTCTGTGATTATCGATAATAAAATGTAATTTATACTTATTATGGATTATATTACTTGTACCTTTACAACTGTTGCTTTTTCAAACATGAAATTTGGAGGATACAGTCTTTTTATAACGTAAGCACCCACCAAGAAAGAGTTTTTTTAAATTCAATACCTAAGACGGTGAAAAGGGGGAAATGTGGATTTTTACAGATTTAATCAATAATCACTCTGTTCATACTATTGGTCTTTGAAACATGAAAATTGGAGAATACATTTTTTTTATAACGAAGGCACGCTAAGAAAGGATTTTTCAAAATTTTACTTCAAAGAAAGTTTTTTCAAAATTCCACCCCTAACCTTAGGGATGGAATGAAACACACGGGGGCCCGGCAATCTGTGTTTTTTATTGCTTAAGGCCTCAGGTAAACGTATCACAAACCAGTTTGCGGTAGGTACTCATATTTTGAAGACAGATTAAGTAGGTACCCTTGGCGCCTGCACATTAAGGGTGGAAAAAAACCTTTCATATAGCAACAAAATTTTGAAAAATCCTTACTTAGTGAGTGTCTACGTTATAAAATGAATCTATTCTGCAAATTTAATGTTTCAATGACCAATAGTATGCACAGAATGAATTAAATCTGTAAAAACACATTTAACCATTTTCACCGTCTTAGGGGTTGAATTTTAAAAAACTCTTTCTTGGTGAGTGTCTACGTTGTAAAGGGAATGTATCTTCCAATTTCAAGTTTCACAGACCAATAGTGCGAACAGAATGATTAAATCTGTAAAAACACATTTACTCCTTTTCCCCCTTCCTGGGGGTGGAATTTAAAAAAAAATCCTTTCTTAGTGTGTGCCTACGTCAAAAAAGAAATATATTCTCTAAATTTCATGTTTCAAAGACCAATATTATGGACAGAATTGTTAAATCTGTAAAAAACACATTCACCCCTTTAGGGATGGAATGGACCACAGGGGTCTCTCAGGTGAACGTATCACAAAACAGTTCGCGGTACCCTACTGTTTAAGACAGATGTACCCTTGGCACCTGCACTATTATAGGTAAACGTCAGTAAGTTGTGATCAATATTGTTGGGTAGGTTTGAAAAACAGGAGGCTATGAGTTTTAAGTTTACCATAGCAACGCACACAAACAGTGCAAAAATAACATTTTCTATTAGCGTTTTCGGGTGGTTACACTAGGCCGCACTAATGTAAACTTTAATCAAGAAGCGTGTTCGACTGGCCAGTGTAGAGAGTAGTGCTACAGTGTATCGTTCGGCTTGGAGTAGGTGGGATGTTATTGTGACCTTCACTGTTACATTTTTACCACCGTCGCAGGAAACTCGTGTAAAGAAAGTGCAACATGACGGCGGTATTGACAGAATAATGGCCAACACAAAGAGTGTGTACACTGTAAGTGATACGGTGCTGGTATTACACTTGTGCAAAACTACACGCGACTAGTGTTAAAAATGCTTACCAGCTGAAAACAAGTGTCAAATCAGTTTTCTAATTATTTAATGTAATATTAAAAAAATTCTACGTTTAATTAATTAATTGTGAATTATAGACGCTCGACAACAGAGGTCATTAGCGTCTGTAAAGATACAAAGTGTAAACAAAACAAAAGTAAAAACAATAAAATAAAAGCAAAATCAAAAATTGACACACAACAAAATAAAATCGTTATAAGTACAAATAAAATGTGTCATATAATATACAGAAAGATATAAAGAAAAAACCATAAAGGCTGTAACTGGGCCTAAATGTATATAAATAAATAAAATTAAATAAACCGGTCAAGACCGGTTTCTTTTAAAAATCGAAACAGCAGATCGACATTGTCAGGATCATTTCCTAAAACAAACGACAGATCACCTGATAATCCGATCTGCTGTCGTGTGTCCCTAAACTGGACACACTCCATTAAAATGTGCGAGACGGTAACACGAGTGTCACACGTCTCACAAAGGGGCGGGTCCTCCCGAGCCATTAAAAAGCCATGGGTTAGTCTACAGTGACCGATGCGTAGCCGTGTAAGAACCACTTCCTCCCACCTGGAGGGACGGCAAGATGTGAGCCATGGGTCAACTGTAGATTTTATAGCTCTTAACTTATTCTCCTCGACAGCACTCCATTCATTTTTCCAGAGCTGCTGCACGGCTGAAATAAGTACGTTCTTAAGGTCATCACCGATAACGCAAAACACGCTCTGACCGTTATTTGCAGCGTCTTTAGCTGCAGTGTCAGCTAGTTCATTGCCAGCGATTCCCATGTGGCCGGGAACCCAACAAAACCGGACAGTGGTTCCACCTCTTTTTAGGGAATATAACTTGTCCTGTATCAAACAAATCAGAGGATGGCTGGGGTAGGAACGCTGCAATGCCTGTAGAGAACTCAAAGAGTCGCTGCAAATAACATATTTGTGCGGACCGTGCACATGTCTCAAGGCCTGCAAGATTGCATATAACTCTGCAGTAAAAATACTGCACTCTTGAGACAACTTATATCCAACACTGGCGTTATCGGTGACGAACGCGCAACCAACTCGGTCGAGAGACTTCGAACCATCCGTGTAAACGGAACGATAGTCTCGATTCTGATCCAGCCACGCCAGAAAAAGCTGGCGATAGAGCTCTGGAGTTGTTGAATTTCGAGGATGAATGGAAAGTGACATGTCGATGACGGGCTGAGGAATTAGCCACGGGGGCACAGAATTACGGCCGACTTTAAGAGTTCTAGGAAGCGCCAACGGAAGTTCATCTAGAAGAAGGGTCAACCTGATACCGAGAGGACGTGTTGCATTTCTTCTCCGTCTATACAGAGAAGAAAAACGAGGTTGAAATACGCAACTGTAAGTTGGGTGATCAGGTTGACTACGGAGCTTAGAGATGTAGGATAGCATATTGCGTTTCCGCCGGATGTTCAGCGGAGGCTCTCCGCATTCAGCGGCAATGCTAACAACAGGACTGGATCGAAACGCTCCGGTTGACAAACGTATTCCGGCGTGATGAACAGCGTTTAACGTTCTAATGTACGACTCACGCGCCGAGTCGTACACAATGCTACCGTAATCCAATTTAGACCGTACGACTGCACGATAAATTCGTAGTAAAACCGTACGGTCTGCACCCCACGTGGTGCTGGATAAAATTTTTAAAATATTCAGGGAAGACATCGACTTCCTCTTTAAAATATTAAAATGAGCCTTCCAATTCAACGACCGGTCAAAAGTGAGTCCTAAAAATCGAGCAGTGTCTTGTACAGAAATCAAAGTGTCATATAGATATAAGAATGGTTCTTGATAACAACTACGAATGCGGCAAAAGTGCACACACTGGGTTTTCCCCACAGAAAATTTAAACCCATTGTTGCTTGTCCAGTTCTGAATGCTATTAATGGCCAACTGCATGAATGAATGAATTGTAGATTATAGACGCTCGACAACAGAGGTCATTAGCGTCTAAAAATAAAAAAGTAAACAAAAGAAAACCAAAAACAATAAAACCAAAGCAAAATCAATACAAAAACAAAAGTTGACATACAACAAAATAAAATCTAATAGCTACAAATACAATGTGTCATATAAAATAATGTAGTGATATAAAGAAAAAACCATTTAGGCTGTAAAAGGGCCTAAATGTATACAAATAAATAAAATCAAATAAACCGTTCAAGACCGGTTTCTTTTAAAAATCGAAACAGCAGATCGACATTGTCAGGATCATTTCCTAAAACAACCGACAGATCACCTGACAATCCGATCTGCTGTCGTGTGTCCCTAAACTGGACACACTCTATTAAAATATGCGAAACGGTGACACGAGTGTCACACGTCTCACAGAGGGGCGGATCCTCACGAGCCATCAAAAAACCATGTGTCAATCTACAGTGACCGATGCGCAGCCGTGTAAGGACCACTTCCTCCCACCTGGAGGGACGGCAAGATGTGAACCATGGGTCAACTGTAGATTTTATATACTTTAATTTGTTTTCCTCGACAGCACTCCATTCATCCTTCCAGAGCTGCTGAACGGCTGAAATCAGTATGCTCTTGAGGTCGTCACCGATAACGCAAAACACGCTCTGACCGTTATTTGCAGCGTCTTTAGCTGCAGTATCAGCTAACTCGTTGCCAGCGATTCCCATGTGGCCGGGAACCCAACAAAAACGGACAGTGGTTCCACCTCTTTTCAACGAGTACAATTTGTCCTGAATTAAACAAATAAGAGGGTGGCTGGGATAGGAACGCTGCAATGCCTGTAGAGCACTCAAAGAGTCGCTGCAAATAACATATTTGTGCGGACCGTGCACATGTCTCAAGGCCTGCAAGATTGCATATAACTCTGCAGTAAAAATACTGCACTCTTGAGACAACTTATATCCAACACTGGCGTTATCGGTGACGAACGCGCAACCAACTCGGTCGAGAGACTTCGAACCATCCGTGTAAACGGAACGATAGTCTCGATTCTGATCCAGCCACGCCAGAAAAAGCTGGCGATAGAGCTCTGGAGTTGTTGAATTTCGAGGATGAATGGAAAGTGACATGTCGATGACGGGCTCAGGAATCAACCACGGAGGTACAGAATTACGGCCGACTTTAAGAGTTCTAGGAAGCGCCAACGGAAGTTCATCTAGAAGAAGGGTCAACCTGATACCGAGAGGACGTGATGCATTTCTTCTCCGTCTATACAGAGAAGAAAAACGAGGTTGAAATACGCAACTGTAAGTAGGGTGATCAGGTTGACTTCGGAGCTTAGAGACGTAGGATAGCATATTGCGTTTCCGCCGGATGTTCAGTGGAGGCTCTCCGCATTCAGCGGCAATGCTAACAACAGGACTCGATCGAAACGCTCCGGTTGACAATCGGATTCCGGCGTGATGAACAGCGTTTAACGTCCTGATGTACGACTCACGTGCTGAGTCGTACACGATGCTACCGTAATCCAATTTAGACCGTACGACTGCACGATAAATTCGCAGCAAAACCGTACGGTCTGCACCCCACGTGGTACTGGATAAAATTTTTAAAATATTAAGGGAAGACGTCGACTTCCTCTTTAAAATATTAAAATGAGCCTTCCAATTTAACGACCGGTCAAAAGTGAGTCCTAAAAATCGGGCAGTATCTTGCACAGATATGAGCGTATTATAAAGATATAAGAATGGTTCCTGATAACAACTACGAATGCGGCAAAAGTGCACACACTGGGTTTTTCCAACGGAAAATTTAAACCCATTGTTAGTTGTCCAGTTCTGGATGCTATTAATGGCCAACTGCAGATGACGTTGTGCAGTACGAATGTACTTTGACGAGCAGTAGATCGCCAAGTCGTCAACGTAGAGCGATGACTCTACAGACGATGGAATGCTGTCAATTATGCCATTAATAGCGATGGAAAATAAAGTGACACTAAGAACCGAACCCTGTGGAACACCATTCTCCTGTACAAAGACACTAGACAAAGTGTTGCCGATACGGACTTGGAAGTAGCGCTCGAATAAAAAATTATTTATAAAATTCCCAAGATGTCCTCTGATACCCCAATTATGTAGTGTTCGGAGTATTCCATACCGCCATGTAGTGTCGTAAGCCTTTTCAAGGTCGAAAAAGACCGCTACCAAGTGCTGCTTGTTAAGAAAAGCGTCCTGTATTGCGGACTCTAACCTGACTAGATGATCCATAGTTGAACGGTGCTTACGAAAGCCACACTGGGCATTCGTAATCAATCGTCTGGATTCAAGAATCCAAACCAATCGTCGGTTGATCATACGTTCGAGGAGTTTTGATAAACAGCTAGTCAGTGAGACAGGACGATAACTTGATGCTTGTTTCCGGTCTTTACCGGGCTTCAACAACGGCACTACAATAGAATTACACCAAGCGGTAGGAAACGTATTGGTGTACCAGATTAAATTAAACATCTTGAGAAGGAATATCGATCCGGAGGGAGGTAGCTTTTTCAAAAATTGGTAATGAATATCGTCAGATCCTGGAGAAGTATCATGGCAATCATGCAAACTCGACTGCAGTTCCCACGAGGAGAAAGGTGCGTTGTAGTTCTCCTCATTTTCTGAGGAAAAGTTTAATGCAACTTGTTCTGCTTGATTTTTCTGAGCAGAAAAACGCTCAAGGTAGTTTGCGGAACTCGAGACTTTTGCGTAGCATGAGCCCATGTGATCGGCGACTTCTTCAGGCGCCGTAATTGTATCATTCCCCATTACCAATCCAGAAATATAATTAAAACTCTGTTTACCAGAGATCCTCCGAATTTTCTCCCACACCTCGCGAGCGGGAGTACAACTTCTTACAGTGGAAACAAACTCACTCCATGACTGCTTCTTACTCTCTGCTATGATTCGTCTGGCAATGGAACGCTTTTGCATGAAAATTACACGATTTTCATCTGTCATATTATTTTTGAAACGACGGAGAGCCTTTCGACGTTCACGGATAGCATCCCGACAAGCCTGATTCCACCAGGGAACAGGCACACGTCGCGGTGTTGTTGACGTGCGCGGGACTGCAGCTAAAGCCGCCTCGATGACCGCATCCGTGAAATGCTCCACAGCAGCATCGACATTGCCAAAGTTCATTTCGCCGACATTTAGCACTTTTTGAAAGTGTGACCAATTGGCTTCTTTTATTATCCACTTAGGAGAGCGACTTTCATCCACATGGAATGAAAAAAGCCGACAAATGATAGGAAAATGGTCACTGCTACAAAGATCGGCATTTACTTCCCATTCACAGGATGGGGCGATAGAAGAAGAGCAGAGAGTAAGATCGATAGCTGAAAATGTCCCATTAGCTGCCGAGAAATGTGTATTGGAACCTGTGTTCAATACGACCAAGTTTTTATTCAGAATCAACGTCTCCATTAGCCTTCCACGAGCATCCACACGATTTGAACCCCAAGTGGGATTGTGAGCATTAAAATCTCCCATGATGATAAAGGGGCGTGGAAGTTGATCTATAACAGATGCAATGGTTGCAAGTGTCGGTTGTTCTGATGGAGGAATGTATATTGAACACAAAGTTACCGGATTCGGCGCATAAAGTCTGACAGCGATGACCTGCAAGTCAGATTGTAATGGGACATTTTCGGAAAACACATTGTTTCGGACTAAAACTGCCACTCCGCCACTGGCATGTTCAACGAATGGTTTATCTTTACGATAAATCGTAAAACCACGAAGAACTGGAGTGTTTATATCTTTCAAATGTGTTTCCTGTAAACTAATAGCAGTAGCATTATGGTCGTTAAGGAGGAGTTTTAATTCACTGAAATGAATATAAAAACCGTTCATGTTCCACTGTAAGAAATTGAATGTGATAATTAGTAAAAAAGGAACTACCTCGTTTTTTTCCTCGCTGCATCAGACCGATGATGGGGAGGTCTGCTAATATCTTCGTCCATTGCAGAGTCTGCACTGCTGCTATGGTCGACGCGAGTACGTGTAATAGTCATTTTATGACTATTATCCCGGTTCAAGATAATCTTAGTTTTCTTGACCGGAGTTGCTTGACTCTTTTCAACAAGAGATTTGTCAGGTGATTTCGCCTTTTTAACTGGCGATCGTGATCTACTATCTGGACTTATTTTGCTTTTACTTTTATTTTGTTTTTTGGTAATTTTGGAACTGGAAATTTCGGTTTGTGTAGACATGTCACATG
The DNA here is from genome assembly GCA_039654895.1 of Mongoloraphidia duomilia. Taxonomy (NCBI): domain Eukaryota; kingdom Metazoa; phylum Arthropoda; class Insecta; order Raphidioptera; family Raphidiidae; genus Mongoloraphidia; species Mongoloraphidia duomilia. The sequence goes on from CM077520.1 coordinate 18,428,852, forward strand.
TCTGTGTTGACATGTCTACTTTGATGATAGGAACGGCAGCAATGGTTGCGAAAGAACGTGTAAAAGAAGGGACAGATTCTCTATACTTGCGCTTGGCCTCTGCAAAAGAAATTTTTTCAGTTGTTCTTATTTCCTGGATCTTGAACTCCACTTTGTATTGTGGACATTCTCTAGATCTTGCAGAGTGGATTCCGTTGCAATTAACGCAATGCGACACCCTTTTGCACGGAATATCCTCATGCAAAGGTTGGCCGCAATTGTCACAGAGACTGGGAAAGCTACAATTATTCTGCGAATGTCCAAACTTTTGACATTTGTAACAGCGCAAGGGAGATGGTATATATTGACGTACTTTCAAAGAATAGAATGCTGCTTTTATTGATGGCGGAGGCTGCGGTGTACAGAACGTAAGAATATGAGACGGTGTAGGTACTAACTGACCATCTCTACGTGCGTGAATCCTATATACGTCTGTAACACCTTGATCTTTAAGTTCCTCTTTTATTGTTTCAACTGTACAATTAAGAAGATCGAAACAATAAATTATGCCTTTCGAGAAATTAAGCTGCTTATGTAGTTCTACTTTTACTGGTACGTCTGTGCACATATCCACACCTTTTATATTTTTACATGCCATTACCTTTTCAGCTTGATGCTGCGAAGATGTTTCGATTAATAAAGATCCATCACGCAACTTTTTTACACTTGGAAAAGTTCCAAACAAGCCATCAAGATGTTTATTAATATAAAAAGGACTGTCACCGTTGAAATTTCCAGTTATTTTATTCATTAACAAGTATCTGTTACATGGAGTAACATTTGCCAAGTCATTACCAAATAATAAGTTCAAATTTTCATCTTTACGCCCTCTCTTAGAGGGAGGGCTGTTTAAAGGGGGAAAATTTTCCATAATAATTGTATGATATTCATCAAACGTGCTCCCCACCCACCACGGAGCCCAACAAGGGGACGATGACCGCAAACCGGTACAGAGCGCCAGGGCTACACGTTGATATAGTCAGCTCAAGAGACGGCGCCACTCCATCCAAAGATACTGGCTCACCCCGCCGAAATACTAAATATCCACGACGTTAGCCGATTGACTAGACTGGGTTAGGTCTAGCCGCCCGTTTACAGCGAAGCGGAGGCCAAAGCAGTGTGTTGGTGCACCCAGGCGAACCTCAACTGCCAGGATCCTCTTTTCCGCCTTACGGGTCACCGCGCACGGCAAACACGCAGGTGTACTATTAGGGACTACTACAAACAAAGGACAGCAACAAAAGTGTACCCATTACGGAGGGACAAGACCGCTAACAACAACAAAAAAGAAGAGAGAAACGAAGAAGAAAAAAAAAAAGTTGCGACTGTCCTTCCTTCATAATAGTCCCTAAATGAATCACCCAGCCAGGTACACAACCGACTGGTGCGTGCTCGGGTTTCCCTGGGTTCGCCAATTCCCAAAGAACATTGTAATGCAATTGTGATAAACAACGACATTCCAATGTTCCCCCTGGGGGCTTCTACGTTTAAAATGCTACGTTTAGAATTATTTATAGTACATAGTACATCAGTTTTTTTCATCCATTTATGGTCCTTCGAGTGCGGATTTATGTGGTGTTTCGTATCTTATATATTATTGTAGATTATAGACGCGTCGACAACTCAGGTCATTAGCGTCTTCAACACAACAATTAATAACATATTTGTGTATTAAAATCCGCCAACCGACATACACAAACCGACTGGTACGAGCTCGGGTCCCTGGGAGCGCTAATTTCCATAGAACATTGGAATGGAATTGCGATAACAACTACATCCCAATGTCCCCCCTGGGGGGTTTCGTATCTTGGTTCTTGGCTTCTTATAGGCTCATTCGTCACATAGCATCAAATGGTGGCATGGAATTCGATGTCTTTCTCGTTTCAATATTGTGACTCAGGCATGCTCACTTACTTTCACCCCCAGGCTCTCTCCTTCACGGATTCCTTCACACACGCATTTTCGCACTCATGAATTCTTTCATTCACGATTCCTCTCATTCATCGATTCATTCACTCACGGATTTTGTCATTCTCGGATTCTTTCACTCTTGGTATCGCTCGCGCGTTCAACCATCAAGGCAGCCCCTCTATAATCAAACGACCGAGCTTGGAAGTCTAAATTTACCCATCACGCCGATCGCAACAAATAATTATTCAGCGACGATTTTAAGTATTTATTTTTGAACGCAGTAGACTACAGTAAAATTTTTTAAAAACTTTAAAAACAACCCTTCTAAAAATCAATATTCTTGACCAAAATTTAAAATCGATCAGAAAATAAATAAGAAATATACAGGGGTGTGAAGGTGAGAACGAAACACACTGCATGCGTGTCGAATATACCTAAACTTCGTCTGAATTATCAATAAGTGGGAATCTATCAGTCTGAACGATTATTCGTTAAAAAATAATAATTTCAGCTCGATATAGTCGAGAGAGTCGTCTAATAATTGTACTAAAAATCACGTTCTGTAAGAAAAATGAAATAATTTCGGTAAGAATAGCATTGTGTTAACTTTAATATAAAACGATCTTTATAATTCGTATTCTAATTAGAGTTTTATACGACGTATTTAAGACATACAAAAAGTAATTCTTTTCCAAATATTCTGTGTAAACAAAGATAATTTTATTTAATGGCAAAACTTTGAAAATATAGAATAACAGAATTATAAGTTGCAGTTGCACTAAAGATGTTATGTAAACTTAATTATTCTACACATAGATGTTTACTATGCATTTAAATTCCTATTCTTTTAAATAAATTCTTTGAGATCCTTTCTTTAAAGATATCGTGGCATTGTGTAACAAGCCACTGACACGTTTATAGTTAGACTTAAAGAGAATACTCTGACACTGTCTTTTGTTTAACATAATTAGATCCTATTATAATACGTGTCGGTTTTAAAAGTCGTTTGAAAGTCAGGACCTGATTTACACTAGGTGCCGTCTTTAGGCCACCAATCAAATAACAATCCTTCTACCACCCCCGGAAAATGTTGTCCAGTAACCCATGTTCACCTGTCTTATTCAGTATTTATATTAGAAATCGTGTCCATCGTGATTATAATAAAACAAAGAAAAATCGCAGGATAGTGGACAAAATATTCGATTTATTAAATTAAATGTACGACGTTTCGTCTATAGATTTAGACTTTTTCAAGTACATACATAAAAATAAATATTGTTATTTTTATGTATGTACTTGAAAAAGTCTAAATCTATAGACGAAACGTCGCACATTTAATTTAATAAATCAAATATTTTGTCCACTATCCTGCGATTTTTCTTTATTTTACTTATTCAGTATCTGAGTCTAAATTACACTGTAATTATACATCAATTACATTTTTGAGCAGCATGTTAATAATAACGGTCAAAAACATATTGGTGTTTTTAATTGGATATTTAGATTTTATTTTTCAAGACCTTTCTATAGGGGTATTTTTTAGATAAAAATAAATTAAAGTCAGTTTATTTAGTGTGCACGCATGGTACGGTTTTTAGTATAAGTTTTACTTCGGTCGTGTGTGACGCGACGTATGCCTTTTTTATCTAATGAACTACATTATTTAGACTCCATTCACAAGATAAGTAGTTTATTTAATTTGAAAAAGTGGGTGCGTGTACTTATGTACGCCCTTATTTGAGTAATCATGATCCTGGAGGCCACACAATTTAAATGTTCGTTAGTTTAACATCTTGTGATAACTTTTTTTTGAGGAAATTCTTTTTACGAACACTCAGGGAATATAACCCTGAGTAGTGTGGGACTCGGGCCTGGGTTCCCTACCCACTAAAACCCCCATATCATCACGCTGGAATCGCCTTTCAGCATACCATCAGGTTAACGGCTTGGCTACTGAATCGCCAGAAGAAAGTTTTCTTGCATTTAGTGGCTACTGCTCGCCTGTTCTCCATCCCTCACCCTTCTCCTTATTAGTTATTATTCTTTTATTCAGCCCGCTTACTATCTCCCAGGCTGTTATCTGGTCAGTCATAACCGATATTAGATTAGGTACCGTCAATTCCAGTCCCAGTTTATTGCAAGCTTCCGTTATTTCTACCTCCCACCTCGAGCAATGAAAAGGGTGTGCTCTGCGTCATCCACTTCTCCGCAGTATATACACTCATCGCTATTTATTTTCTCTATCCTTTTTCAGTAACGCTTAAAACTTCCATGTCCTGTTAACACCTGTGCCATAAAATAGTCCACGTTACGGTGATTACATGCCAGCCATTTATTTATATTGGGAATCAGTTTCTTGGTCCATTGTGCGACCAACTCGTTTTCTTCCCACTCTTTTTGCCATGCGCGAATGATGTTCTCTCTAATCTGGTTTCTCACCGACTTTTGATTGCCTTCTCCTGTGTCGTGTACCATTTTCGTTTCTTTTGCTTGTAGGTGTACGGGTAATGCCCCAGCTATTACTTGAGCCGCTTTCGTGGACACAGTCTTATAGTCGCAGATCACTCTGACAACTGCCTTTCTCTGCACCCTCTCTATCATTATTCTGTACATCTGTTTTTCGAGTGCACCGTGATAACTGGCTAGACTAAAATAAGATAATTAAAAATAAGTTACTAGCTTTTGTAGGACAACCGCAGCTTCCTGTTTTTTATAAATTATCTGGCAATTTAACTGAAAAACAAAGTGTTAGGTATAAAATTTAAAAACTCGCCAAATCAACATATTTAGCGGCTGCCCAGAACTTTGCATACCTTTACCGAGAATTTTCGCAGAGAGAGAGAGTTGGGGGACGCGTCAAAACTAAGCAACTCACGAAAATTCAGCCTGTTAGTAATCACTTTAAAATATAGGCGCTGTACCCCGGACAAATTTTACTCTCAACGCGCCAAACAAGTACCTATAACTTCAAAAAAAAAACGGCAACATGTTTCACCTTCAGGTCAAATAAAAAACATAATTACAATAAGATCAGTTATTGACTAATAATATACCTGTATTAGAATGTTATATTTATTAAAATTATGAGGGTGCATTTTTAATAACGACATCACCCTTTTTGATAGATTGTCAACTTGCAAAATAAGAAAAACTTGATACAACCAGAGCTCGTTTCTGTCTATTTTAGCGGGCTAAAAATTGAGGGTATTTTTTTTCATCCGGTCAAGTGAGATGTCATAATATGAAATTGCACTTGTTATAGAGTCCATAACGGTATTTGTTTTTTCTTTTAGGTCGCGTAGTTTTTGAAGCGAGTGTTCGCTTAAAACTATGCCCTCCCCCTTATATCCGAACTTTGTAGGTCAACAAAAGATGATCTGGGATGGAATCGATTGTTCCACACTAAACGTAGAACTGTATATATTTTTTCGAAAAAAACTGAAACATTGTTTCATAAATCCTAAAAACAATTTATTCTTGCGGCATGAGTTTTCAATTTTAAAATTAAAAAAATCTCTTCTCCGTTTGTACGAAACTTATTGACGGATAGCGCTGCAATTTATTGTTAAATAAGAAAAATGCCACGTTCGACTGTGGATTGTTTACAAGAAATCCAGCCTGACTGAATATAGAGAATAAATATGGTAATAGGAATAGCTGGCACATTTTTTCCTCCAATAGAAAGATAGATAGACACGTTTCTTTGTGTAAGGAGGTATTTTTTATGCAGGGTGACGGGGATTCTATCTATTTGATTTGTAGTGGACTAAAATAGTGACTCAGCATAATATAGTCTATTGTTGGCATCATTGATATAGGGAGGATGGTATACAGTATACTGGACGATGGACAATCAAACGCATACTGTATGAATTATTTTATATAGATTGTAACAAAAAACAGCTAAATATACTGTAGAATGTAGATGTACCGGATGTCATAAATGTCGAGATGCCATTTTCAAACTGTGTAAAAAAATAAATGAAACTACACTGTATTAATTGTAGTGGAGCGGAAGTGACGACATTGGACGAAAAATACACACTGTATTACATATCATACATTTTTGAACAATCTGTAGCTTACTAAAAATAAAACTATTTAACAGCTGTCAAAAACTGATAGTTCAAACTTACTTTTTCAAGACAGATTTTTCAGAGTAGCTATTTTAACAGAATGAACACACGGTTTTTGGTGATATTTAGGCTAATCCTCGCAGGATGCAGAGTTTTTCTGTGAGGTGACAGGGGATGGTTCAGAGGGGAGATTCCCCAAAAAACGTTCGCAGGGGGAGAGTAGAGTACCGTATTTGTCCAATCTGTAAAATGTTACCTTAATTTTTAATAGTAAAATTATTTGATTCTCAAAAACATTTTGAAAATAATGCCTTCACATTTTTTAATAAATATTTAAAAAAACATGTTTCAATAGTTTATTAAATTTTATTTATCATAAATATTAACATAATGTCGCAATAAATCAACACATGTTAATAAGAGAAAAGTATATAACTAATTTATGTTAACAAAAAGAAAAACTGGCATTTTAAAACACAATTATTGCTTATTGATAATAACAAAATTTGCTAGTTTCTGATCCGAGAACTGGTAAAAGAATCAATTGGATTTTCAATTTATTTAAAATAATATCAAAATGGAAATATGAACTACTAGGCCCAGTCCCAGATAAATCTAGCAGTCGGGTGCTTTGATTTTAAAAAAGCAGAAGAAAAACTGTTTTATAAATATAGTAATAGAAATATAACCTATTTCAAAGGAGGGCGACACTAGGTTAAAAGCGTAATACCTACACAACAATCCCTAATTATTCACTCTTTGCATACTACTATCACACTATCTTTTATACTTTCTTATGATTTCATAAGGCGGGTCTTATTGTAATTGTAATTGTATTTTAAAGACCACCAACAGCTAAGGTTATTTGGGCCTAGCACCAATTCATATTTTCAATTCATTATTTTTTTTTTTTTTTTAATAATAAATTGAAAATCCAATTGACACTTTTACCAGCTCTCGGGCTAGAACTCGGGAACTGGGGACTTGTAATAGAGGAACCATAGCAACGCCATGTAAACAACAGCGCCGCTACACTCTCGGCTATTCTCAAGCCCGCGGGTCTTATTCTGACTCAGACAAGCTAACAGGGTCTGAATGAGAATCAGATTCACCTAATGAAATTATAAATGGAGGAATGCCATTCACACTACAAGCATCCATGTTTTTTTCCCAGTCACTCTTAATAGGTAATTTGGTCGCAGTGCCGTATGCTGTTTTTCCACATCTCACTGTCAAATTTTGAAAGAGCGTCACAAGCTATAAATTCTTCATCCTATCTTTCGACAAAGGTGTCGAATTTATATTCTTGTCATAATAATTCTTACAGAACCCCCATGCCAACTCAATTGAATTATATTGATAATGATATGGTGGCAATCTAAGAACTATATGCCCATAATTTTCCAAAATATTGTCAATAACACATTATTTCTCATAATTTTGATCAGCCAAAAGACGTTTATTTATGTTCCACAAATTTTTTTTCCAATCCCCTTCAATGTATTCTATATTATTTTTGTTTAACCATTCCTCCATGTGTGACTTTCAAAAATTTGAATTGGGTCGGAATTGGGTTACTTACAGTGGCGGCTCGTGTTCCTTTAGGTCAGGAGGTCAATTTTATACCAAAAAAAAAAAAACAAAAAAACAAAACAAAATATAAAGTACCTAATATCAAAAAAGCGTAGTGAGTACTTACATTAATTAAAGTGATTTATATTTTAGATGAATTCGTCTATCCTTGCTGTTGGCAAAATGATCGATTACAAGTTCATTAAAGTTTTTAATATCTTTGATAAACGACTTTTCAATGCTTAAAATAGAAGTACCTTTAAATACAATACTTTGGTCCAAATGAGCTGTAAAAATGGAATCTAACTCGGAAACAAAATTTATCAGCCCCCGAAATATGCCGGATGACTCGGTTTCGTCGTGTCCTCGTAGAGCTAACTCGAAGGCGCCGCAAAACTTTATGCAGTCGATTATTTTATTTAAGACATATCTGTTTTTATTCACATTTTCATTATATTCTTTAATTTTATTTCGGTAAGCACTGCTCAACTGTAACTGAATGTCAACACAACCGAGCGTACCATAACCAATAGCACTATTCATATGATCTGCGGATGAAGCATGCTTCTTTACTTTTTCTTTTAAATGTTTTAAGTCTATTAGACCGTTCTTGCACCATAGCGAGTCATTTGAATTTGAAAAAAGTAAACAAATGAAACAATAAAATGAATTGGTCACTTCACACCCACAAATCCATTCAGATATATCGTACATTGAATCTTTGTTTTTGTCCTTACTGGTTTGTATTATTTTAAGTGATGGTCGTGGGCGACCATATTTTTTAAACTCTAAACGTTTATCATAATTTAAACCATTATTAATTTTCAGATTTTTAATAGTTTGCACAACAAACATTTTTACATTAGTTAATAATAAATTTCTAATTGTTTAACCGTTAACAATAATAATATAATATGAACGTGCCAGGAATTTGTAGAGTGGGTAAAAAATATTAACCATTCATACGTCACAGCGTCTGACGACATACGGCTGTTGACCGAAACGATGATGTACGATGAACAGATCATAGCTGTGTACGTCGTGTAGCGTAGCGTCCGATTAGTTCCGATTCGATAGCCATATCTCTGTACATGAGGGCAAATTTTTATTTGACCCACAGCGTGATTCTTTATTTTGATACAGAATTGTATTTGATACAGAACTTAAGAATTAGGTATACTATTACTTATTAGTATTCTGCATTTGTTGAAACAGAATATTTATTTGGTTTTAAGTTTTTAATATTTTTTAAAATTTTATTTTCTAAATTCTAAATGTTTTTTTTCTTTTTTTCATTTTACATTTCCAGGGAGGTCATTGACCAATTGACCTAATGGAGGAGCCGCCACTGGTTACTTATCAACTCGCATGGAGTGATAAGGAGCATTATCCATTATCACCACACGCTTGCCTTCCATAGCGTTAAGCACTGGAAGTAGTTGATCTACCACCCATTTCTTAAAAATTTCGCCAGTCATATTTTTATGGTAATTTTTATTTTGAATTTTGTTGTCTAAATCAAACTACACGCCTCCAAAAATCCCGTGTGACAAACCACATGCAAAACTGTAAATCGTTTACCCTCATTCTTAATTTTGTGTGGATTACCCTTTAAATCAATATAGTGTGCACCCACTGCCGCACTTGACTACCGTTTTGGTAAATCCACGTCTCGTCCAAAAATACAAAATTAATTTTGTCACTAGAATTTTGAAACTTCAAATATTTTGTAAGAAATGATATTTTTAATAATTGAATGTGTTTTGATTCCGAAAGAATGACTCTACAGTTCGCTTTTTTGTATACATAACCCATTGACTTTAAAATTTAAAAAAATAATAGTTCGCTCCCCTTTGAAATCCGCATCTCGCTTAACAGACTTAAATAATTTTGTCATATTAAAATGTTCCCCCTTTTCATGAAATGTTTGAGCTTTATATACAATGTCTTTTTTTTTTAATGATTCCCCCAATAAGTATCTTTCTTCTTGTTACCACCGGATGTACCATTTCGCAACTCTTGTCCAGTCTTTTGCATTTTTAAAATTAAATATACGTGGCTTACACTTATCTAAAAAATAATGCTTTAGTCAAAATAAAGAAATAAACATTTATATCTACATTATACAATTATTGTTTTTGAAATAGAATTCGACATGCATACAGAAAATATTTTAGCAATTTCTTCTATTTCACTATATATTTTAGTTTTTTTTTAATTCGTGGCAACAATTAACCACTACCAGTTTTTCTTTTCGCGTCAAATGATTTCTTTCTCCAGACATTATTATTATTTTCCAGATATTATACTTAAACATTATATAATTTTTTGACACAATATTTTCAAAAAAATTTAAATTTACTTTACCTGTTTATTTACATTGTTTCTATAGCAATTTTAAATTTAATGAACAAAGTCTAACTGAACTCGTGTGTATTTTTACCACCCATACGAACTGAAAAAAACTTAAAAATATCTTTAGTGCTGCCAACATAAGGCACCAAATGTAACCAAGTTGGTGACCACTACATTGCTGAGATTACTGCATTTATTCAATTTTTTTACATAATATAGTCCATCCCATAATTGTAGATTTTAAACAAATGAATAACGTATGACTTTTCTCTTTGTAAAAAAAGCTTTGTAAGGTGGTGTATCGTGTAAGTTTTACTTAAATTACTAAAAACAATTACTGTCATCTGAAATTCAAAACGTCAAAATCTTAAATTGTGAAAGAAGTATAAAGTGTTATAAGTTTGTGTTTTTTAATTATTTAGTTACTAATAACTTTTAAACTGTGAAAATTAGATATTATTATACATGTTCAAATAGGATTTTGTTTTATCAGACGAATTTTCATTCCTTTTGTAACTGTCAACAATTTTCATAATTCGTTTTGCATATTATATTACTACAAAAAGAAAACATTATTTATACGCGTCCTTATAACTTCTACTTCGCACTCTTTGAGTTAATAATTTGCGGATTTTTAATTTGTCCCGTCATTTAGGAACAATGTAAATTATAAGAGCACGCAGTGGACATATTTTGAGCACGTAGATTGGCTTCTCACCTGGGAAAAGAGAAAGAGAGAGAGAAAAGGGGAAAACGGTTGTATCAGATATGGCTCAGAGAGTGTTGTTACATCGGGCCCAAGTAATTGTTAAACAATCCCAGAAAATATTCTCCGAGTTGATCCGATACAAGAGTTTGCCTTATTAATGAAAGGACACGAATAATGTTAACAATATTTATTAGTATTTATTAATTATGCAAATATTAATAATGAAAACTTAAAGTAAAAGTTAAATCAAGATTCGATAGGAATCGAAAGAGAACCCAAACTGAATAGTTGGAAAATTAGCAAGTTATAATAAATTGATACACTTAAAATTAACACTTTACTTTAGGTAATGAAAAGTTAATTGCGGAAAACTTAATAATAATGGAAATTGAATAATTATCGATTAAACAATGTATCGATAGGAATCGATAGAACCATTGGAATGGTTGCAAAAGAAAAGAAATTAGAAAAAGAAAAAGAAAACCGGACACAAAATTACCACTTCAAACTCTACAAGTGAAAAATTAATAATAATTATTCTATTTTTTTCCGTTGATAAGCAAATTTTCATTTTTAACAATCAGAAAATAAAACGTGTACATGCTATTTTTATAGGAGTCATTTACTTAATCAAAGCCGCTCCCAAATACTGCTAGATCAGATTTTGCCAATAAATAAATAGTTATAAGATTATGCAATAATAATTACAAGTGATACGCAATATCACATTCACCCCCACTATGAGTAGTTGGAGGCACTACAACAAATAAATAATTGTTGATAACAATAAAGTTTTCGCGAGCAAAGATATTTATACTTTGACTATCGCAAAATGCGAATTAAAGCAAATAAGCAAACAATTTAACCTTGTGAAAGTACCACCTAAAACAATTACCTAATTGTTGGGTAAAATCACAATAAACAAATCCCTAAACAACAGCTGACGGAATGTGACTAATGAGATGACATACGGAAATGTCGGAGGAGATAGCCACGCCGGATCGCAGAGTTCAAGAAATGTTCAAAATAGAAAGAAAGAGACACAATAGGAATTGTTATAAAGACGGAACAATTGAGTACCTCATGTTCACAAGGAAGATAGATTGTTTGAAGGAAACACCTTCACTGCATAACTAAATTCAATGTTGGAAACCACTGGTTTAAGTATAGTCAAATAACATTGTTTATTGTTTAAAATTATTTTAATGTTTATTTCACTTTGAATATAAAGTTCGATATTAAATTAAACTTATTTTTTTTTTCTTTATTAAAGTGTTCGACAAACTTGAAAAGTTTTTTTCTCGACACTAGGACTTGAAGTTAACACTGCTTTGAAACAAAGTCAATTGTCATGTTGTTTGTTTACAAATTTACACTGTTAGAGTTTATGTCACAAATGTTTTAAAATTAATTTAAACTATTTTTAAATGTTCGATGTGAGCGTGATAAATTCTTCCGGACACAGTATCTTGAAGTTTGACACTGCAGACCGGCGTTGTAAATTCAAGGATAACACGCGGATGGCTATATCGCGGCAAAAACTTTAAGTGTAGGTTAGGTTGGATTTTTTGATAGTGAATTCTTTGTACTACTAAATCACCTATTTTGAATTGTGAAACTTGCTTACGACCTTTATTATAATATTTGGCTTGCTGTTCGTGAGCGTCCAGTAAAGTTCGTTGAAGTTGACGTTTGGAGACATGTTCCTTTTTTTCCAAACTGACGGTAAATTCCATTTTAGTTCGATTGGAAAATTAATTTCTCTTGAGAGGAAAACCTTGCAGGAAGTATTCTTAATACTCTGGTGAAACGACGAGTTATTTGCAAAGGTTATCTGGTCCAATAGTAAGTCCCAATTTAAATGATCATCGAATTTTTCTTGCAGAAGTATCGACATTGCGGCACGTACATTTTTTATCACACGCTCAACTTGGTTGCTGGACGGTCTGTACGGCGAAATATGAATTAGATGAGAGCCCCAGGAGGCGCAAAATTGTTCAAATTTATGTGACGAGAATGACGTTGCATTATCCGCAACTATATTTGTCGGAGGTCCATATGTCATGAAAACTTGATGTAAACACTTAATAATTGACGAGGAGCTTGAGTCAGGTATCGCAAATGTTATTAACCACTTGCTAAAGCTATCTAAAATTAGCAAAATATATTTATTACCTGAGTGAGATTTCACAATAGGTCACATTAAATCTATATAAATCTTGTCCCATACTGCTCGTGTAGGTATTGAAGACATAATTACTTTGTCGGGTCGCTAACTTGGTTTGTGTCTAAGACAAAGTTGACAATCTTTAATAAACTGACGTATGTCAATAAACATTCGTGACCACCAGAATCGTCGCGAAATGGAGCGATAGAATTATGAAATTGTTCAATTATTTCTTTACGACTAGCGGAGGGGACAACAATTCGGCGAAGCTTTTTGTGTCCAACGAGACGCATAAGAAAATTATCTTGAATAATGAAATTCTTGCAGGAAATCCCGCGTTTGATTTGAGTTTTGATATTACATAATTCAGGATCTTGGTTTTGTAGAATTCTGAGATCGACCAACGGATTTGTGGCATCCGTTATAGGATTGAGAAAATTCGATTCTTTTGAAATTTCCTCAGAAGGTTCGGAATCGGCACATAGACGCGAAAGACAATCGGCAGTACAATTGGTATCGCCGCGGATATGTTCAACACGAAAATTAAATCGGCTGATGCGTAGTAACCACCTACCAACTCTTCCCAGGTTACGAGGATGACGAATAAGCCATCTTAGACAGGAACTATCTGTTTGTAGAACAAAACGACTGTGAGACAGGTAAGATTTCAACTTCTCCATAGCCCATATGCACGCTAAGGCTTCTTGCTCGTAGGTGCTGTATTTTCTCTCTGCGGAAGTTAATCTTCTGCTAGCGTATTGTATGGGGTGAAGTCCATCTTCAAATTGTTGTAATAATACACAACCGACATGATTCTGACTTGCATCAGTCTGTAAAATAAATTCTTTTTCGAAATCTGGAAAACGGAGCACTGGTGCACTTTTAAGCGATTCTTGGAGTTGAGAAATAGCTTGGAGATGCTTTTCGGTCATGACAAATTTTACGTTCTTCTTTCTCAATTCATTCAATGGCGTCATAATTTGCGCATAATTAGAAATGTACTTAGTATAATATCCGACCATTCCAATGAAGGTTTGTAGTTGCTTTAAATTTTTAGGAACTGGCAACTTGGTGATGACGTCGATTTTGTCAGGATCCATAGAGATCCCATCACTGGAAATGCGATGTCCTAGGAAGTTGAGTTCACGTTGGGCAAATTTCACCTTATTTGGATTGACGGTAAGATTAGCTTCTCGGAGACGTTTCAAAACTTCTTTGACATGTTCAGTATGTGAGTCCAGGTCCGGACTGTAGATGAGTAGATCATCGAAAAACACGATTAGAAATTTATATCTTAGATCGGCGAATATTTCAAACATGAGTCGATTCAATGCACTTGGGGAAATCGACAAGCCAAACGGGGCTTTGTGGAACTTCCACTGACCTTCGGGAGTTACAAACGAGGTTATGTCTTTAGATTTTTCTGACAGTTCGATCTGGTAAAACGCACTATTTAAGTCTAACGTAGTGAACACTTTCGAATTACTTAGACACTGCCAAATAAATTCAACATTCGGTACTGGAAAACTGTCCATTTTCACTTTTGTATTTAATTGTCGGTAGTCAACACAAAGTCTAAATCCACCACTGGATTTTTTTATTAAGAATGCCGGAGAGGCATAGGGACTCTTACAGGGAGAAATAACACCCTTATTTAATAGTTCATCAATATGTTCCCTCATAACTTTAGCTTGAGGGGGAGAAAGAGGGTAAGGCGCTTTTCTGACCGGTACGACGTCAGTTAAATGAACGCAATATTTATAATTTCTAGCCTGACCTAGTTCATCTGTCAGAACGTCAGGGAATTCCTCTAGAAATGATTGGAAATACTCATCGTTAGAATCGATACTTTGAATATGATCTAAGCAAAAGGGGGTGGAGCTATCCGGTAAATTAATAAACGGTATAACTTGTAAAGGTTCAAAATTGAATGAAACTTTATTTTCGTTACAGTTAACATTGGCACCCATATTACGCAATGATTGATAACCGATAATAACGGGATACGACAAGAACTCGAGTACAACAAAATTAAGCTTCCAAGTATATTTTCCTATTTTAACAATAATTGTCAACATGAAATTGGATTTTAACATCGAGCCATTTGCAACTTGAGAATAAGAGAGCGACTTAGACAAGGTACCTAGCTTTAAACTAGTTAAATAATTCGCTAGATTTTGCGAAATATAATTCTTGGTAGAACCCGTGTCGAGTAACGCAGAAGCACGAATATTGTGAAACTTAATATAGACTAAAGGGACGGGGGAAGAAATCATTGTCTTAACGTCTTTATTCAAATTAGACAAAAGAACAGCGGGAGGTATCCGCTGGTGAGGATTGGAATTAGAATTAGACATTAGTCGAGACTGATAAGAATCAGGAGCGTTTACGACTTCACTTTCTTTATGTTGAGAGTCGTCACTAAGAATTTTGAGGGGATCGCGTCAATTGTCTTCCGATAAAATGGCGCGTTGATTGGCGAAAGCCGGTCGCGAAGGTCTAACGGGGCACTGGCTAATTAGATGCCCAATCTTTTTACAGTACCGGCATGATAGCGGACCGGCATCGCGCGAAATACGGCCCTGAAAATTTTCGTTGTACGATCGGAGTTGCCGATCTACAGTTCGCAGGTGTTTGATCAAGTGATGTAAATTTTTGAGCGATGTGGGAGGGTCACGAAATTGCAGAAGTTGGAAGGTTTGTCTATTTTGGTTAACCCAAATTTTTGCGATAATTTCGGTTTCGGAGAGAGAGGGTTTGAACAGGGAGGAATACTTTAAAATGTCCTCCACGAATTCAGGGAATGGCTCGAGTGAGCCCTGTTAATGAATCTTTCAGATAAAGTAGCTCGGTCGATAGGGGTGGTAAACTGTTCAAAAAGTTCGGCTTTAATTTGCTCCCAGCACGTAACTAGGGTGGAACGTGCAATCCACCACCTTCTTAAAGGACCCTCTGTCTTAAAGGTTAGGTGTTTTACAATAGTAGCATAAGACATAAAAGGCACGGACATAATCACTTCTACTTCGATCATAAAATTTATTAATAAGTCTAAATCGGTTCCATTAATTACAGGTACTTTAACAAGTATGTCTTTTATTTCTGATAATGAAAAACTACTTTGGCACTGATCTGAGACAGTAATTGAGAGAGACTCACCAGGCGATTGATTTGGAGAGACATCAAGCACAGGCACAGACACAGGCGATTCTTGTAGTTGAAGAACTGGTGTGATTTGGTTCTCGGCATTGTGGACAGCAGAGGAAGAACAGGAACCAGGAATTCAAGATTCGCCAACTACGCTCTGCTACCATTTATAATATTGTCCTTTTTCTGCAGTGGAACTTGTCGTGACGTAAATTGGCGTCTCACCTGTGGATAGGAAACGGAAGGGAAAAAACGGGAAAACACTTGGTTCTGAAAGACCGCACCGGGAGAATGATGTTAAGCGGGTCCTAGTGTGTTTTAATTACAAACATCCCAGAAATTCTCTCAGCGCGTCTGACTAAAGACAAGTGCCTTCCTAAGAAAGGAAACAAATATGGTTTTTAATATTTAGTTTAATATAATAGAAAATTATTAGGTGAATTCGCTCATTATAAGTTAAGTTAACAAGATAATGTTATTGGAAAATTAAATTATAAATCGAATGAAATACTTGTAAAACTTGCCTTGTGGCTAACAATGGAATGGTTAATTAATTAAAATACATACTTTACCAGACTGTACCCAGAAGTACGAAACAACTTAAATTACGATTTATTACCAAGTAAAATCCATATAGAAATGGGATGAAAGATTTTATGAAAGAAAATCTGAACATTTTAAATTAAAGACGGAGTAGCGCCGTGGAAGTTAAATTAATATTATGTATTAATAATGTAATGAGCCAATAAGGAAATTGGCTTGAAAAAGAAATATAGAAAAATTAAAAGACCGGTCACTTAAAATACGACTTAAAACTATGAGTGAAAAATTAATAATAATTATTCTATTTTTTCCCGTTGATAAGCAAATTTGCATTTTTAACAATCAGAAAATAAAACGTGTACCCGGCATGCTATTTTTATAGGAGTCATTTACTTAATCAAAGCCGCTCCCAAATATTGCTAGATCAGATTTTGCCAATAAATAAATAGTTATAAGATTATGCAATAATAATTACAAGTGATACGCAATATCACAAAAATATATATCAAATTTTAGCTTATAAGGTCATCTCTAAATAGGTTATAATTTCCAGACACACACATTTTCTGCTTTTTGCAATATTCTAATATGAACATAATAAAAGTTTATTATTTCTTTTTTCATATCATAAATTTATAAATAAATAAATTTTATTTGCCCTTGTAGTGTCATGCCAGAGGCAGGAGGGTTTGTCATAAATACATTAATATTAAAGTTGAGCAGGAATGAAAATTTTTCATAAAATAGGTATTGCTGCAAATATTTGTTTAGCTCGGTTTCTGTTTGTTTTGAATTTTGGCGTTCAGTGCATTAGTATTTTTTCTATCCAATTTAAATGATTTATTATTATAGTATAAATGAAACTCATTTTAATGTATAATTAGTGTATTTGCCATAATATGGCACATACACTATTGGCGTCGGTCGGATGGCGGGACCTAGGGGTCGGACCAAAATTTCTCGACGTTTCATAGCCTCCTGAACACTTTGGCACCATTTTTAAAAATGTTTATATATATATGTATGTATATATATATATTTATATATATATATATTTATATATATATATATATTTATATATATATATTTATATATGTATTTATATATATATATATATATATATATATATATATATATATATATATATATATATATATATATATATATGTGTGTGTGTGTGTGTGTGTGTGTGTGGTGTGTGTGTGTGTGTGTGTGTGTGTGTGTGTGTGTGATAACTCTCGACAGACTTAATCGATTGAAACGAAATTTGGTACACACATTGGAACCCATCACCGCAAGAAGCCTATTTAAAATGGGCCCGATCGGACCATTTTCAGGGTTGTATTTAGGGGTTCCAAAAAGTTTTTGGGCCCAAAAATACCGAAAAATTTGTCAGAATCGTTTCAAAATTGAAATTTAACTCTTTAGTAAAGATTAAAATGTGCTGCTAAAATTTTAATAAAATCGGCCCGACAGGACCGGACTTTCAAATTTTATGAAAACACTAGTTTGTTGATACGGATTTACTTAGATATGGAAGGGTGTATTTAATTGGGTGTACTGATAAAATCTATGTCTAATATTGAAATTTAGAAAAATTTAATTATTTTAAAGGATGTATTAAGGGGTTAAATTTTTTATTTTGTCAAAAAACAAACTTAAGTTTACATAATAATGCCACAATGCCTGTATTAGCAAATACACTATATTGTCGGCAGGGTTTGGCACTGCGACCCGAGTTTTTTTTTATTTAGACTTGGCATATTTTATAATCTTATAAAAAACTAAAACTCGGCTAAAACTAATTTAAAATTATATCTTGTATTTTAAAAGTATAATATAGAGTTATAATATATAAAACAAATAGAAAAAATAGAAATTATTAAAATAATTTTCATTTAATTTTTTAATTATTGTAGTTATCTTTTTAATGAAAATATAGTATTACGTGATAACCACGAGTGAACCACAGTTTAATTAAAATGGTAATAATAAACGCTGATGACCTCAGCTATCGAGCGTCTATAATTCTACAATCTTTTTCTCGCGTCAGTTATTATTGGGCGTTTATAATTTACAATTTATTCTACTCGTCGTTAGACTTGGGCATTTTAGTTCACTAAAAAGAGCGCTCAATTTAGTTCATCATTCTTCCACGAACTAGTTCGTTCTAATAGTTCTTATAGTTGTTAAAGACATTAAATTTGAACTATGAAATGATCTGATATTGATTTGAACTAACGAACAGATTTCTTGATTGGCTGCGAACTAGTTTTTGTAGTTCGCACATAGAATTGCTCTGCCGAACTAGTTCGTTCGTGAACTACACAGGTCTACTCGACGTCAGTAATGACTTATGAGTATGACTTACAAGGCTATATTTACATTTATTCTTTTCAGACGCTAATGACCTCAGTTGTCGAGCGTCTATAATTTACAATATCCATCTAACTTACAGGGCAACCAAATGTTTACTGTAGTGAACACACAAAGAAATGAAGACCTTAATATAAAGACTTTTGCAAGAATTAAATGCATAATTTAATGGAATTATGAAACATTACCTAGAAATGATTTTTTAAAGTACTCAGTTGGATTAATCCTACAAAATGTATTTGCCTTCCAATATATCGTCACATGCGTCTGACTCAGATCAGATTGAAATGCTTATGTCTGAGTCCGAGTCAGATTCACCTAACGATATTATAAGGGGAGGGACGTTATCCACGCTACAACTACCCATGAGGATTTTCCAATCGTCTCTTATTAATTTTTCACATTTTTTTATACTTTTACTCCACATGTCCCCATTAAATTTTGAAATTGCCTCTAACCATAAATTTTGAACGTTTTTAATTGATGAAGACTTATTATTCTTGTTATAGAAGTTCTTACAGAACCCCCATGCCATTTCAATTAGATTATATTGACATTGATACGGAGGTAATCTAAGAACTTCATAACCATGCTCATTGAGCAAATTATCAACAACATATTTCTTACAAAAATTTTGATTAGCCAAAATTGGTTTTATAATATTACAAAGATCTTTTTTTGTAAGGCCAAAAGGGATTTCAATGTCATGCTTGAGTAACCAGTCTTCCATTACCGATTTATTGGAATTTGAATTGGGTGGTTTATCAACCCTCATAGAATGGTATGGAGCGTTGTCCATTACAACTACACACTTTCCTTCCAATCCGTGCAGTGCTGGAAGGAGTTGATCTCCCACCCATTTCAAAAAAACATCCCCTGTCATATTCTCATGGTAATCTTTAAATTGAATTTTGTTTCCTAAAAGTAAGTTACACCCATCTAAAAATTCCGAATTAGTTCCCGCATGTAAAATCGTAAATCGTTTGCCCTGATGTTTAATTTTGCGTGGATTACCTTTTATATTTGTAGGATGAATCCACTGTCGCACTTGGCTACCATTTTGGTAGATCCACGTTTCATCTAAAAATACAAAATTTGTTTTTTCACTAGAAATTAGAAAATTTAAATATTTTTGCAAGAAAGTTATTTTTAATAATTTTATACGTTTACATTCCGAAATGATGTACCGAATGTCCGCCTGTAAAATTGGCTTCTTTTTTTATATGACGCAACAAATCGTCCAGGGTGAAATTTACGGATTGCTCGTGGTACGAATAAACTTTATGGGCTATTTCTTTTTTTAAAAATGATTGTTCCAAAATTGTTTTTGTTTTTTATTCCCCCCTTTTCTGGTATTTAATAATTCTTCTCCATTTTTGTGTTTTTGGACGATTTTAGATACTTGCATCTTAGAAATCTGTAAAATTAGTAAAATAGTTTTTCCTTTGAAAAAAAAGTTTCTTTATTTGCATTTTCAATGTTTAAAAGTTACTCATAGAAAATATTTTCGCAACTTTATCACAAAGAGCTTTTTTATTTAAATTTTTTAAAATCGTCTTCATTTCATTATAAGTGTTCACCACAGCGATTTTTTCCCGCTTCGTTAAGAAGTTCCTTGTTGTTTTACTTTTAGATGACATTATTTTAATTTCAAATACAATTACAAGTTTCTTACTTAAGTAATATTTTGAAGTTTGAAATATTTGCTTACAAATACTAATAAAATTAAATTTCTTTTTCATATCCATGGTGAATTTTGACTTCATATAGTAATATTATAAACTCAAAAATATAAAAATACCGGTTTCAAATTTTAAAATTTTTTACATGTTGCTAACTTAAAATAAACGTTATTCATTTTTTTAAAATCTACAATTTTATAGGATTTATACTTATATCGTTTATTTAATTCTTGACAAAAGACAATATATTTATGAAATAATTTATAAATTTCAATTTATGATCTACAATATCTGTTATTTCTTTTTCCTTGTATCCCGTTCTTCTAAAGTTGTTTCGGATTTTGGACCAAAAGCTGACTCTTTCACTGGACTAGGGGAGGCGTTTTCCCAGCATTGGGAACTCCAGGCTATTATTATTATTACTATTCTTCAGTTCTTCTGCCGCCTTATGCTTTTCACTTTCTTGTAATATATAGGGCGGATCTACACATTTTCTTCCTTTCTCAATGTTCCCTCTGATTACTTCAGGAGCAATGCATTTCTTGTAAAACCTCGTCACTTTCGGTAAAATTTTGCTCTCCCAAAATTCCACGTCTTACGATTTTTTCAATAAATAGTGTAACTTTATCATTGTCATATAGGTACCTACTACGAAATAGCAGTGAGATTTTCGCTAGAATTTATTATTTCTTAATACATTACATAAATAATTACATTAATTTTATGAACACAAATATTAGTAAGGATTCGTTCATCTTTTTTACCTGTTAAAAATATGGGTGCTTTGTTTTCAATCCGATTGACCCTTCAAAAACCACCAAACAAATAGACTTTTTTAATTTCTTCATTTCCTCCATGACTTCTTTTATGCTTTTGATTGATAAGTGTGAGGCTTTAAACAATCGATAATCAAACCTGGAAAATAATCGTTTAAAGTATAAAAAAACCGGCCAAGTGCGAATCTGGCTCGTGCATCGAGGGTTCCGTACTGTAAAAAGTTTTTTTTACTTATATTTTATTTTGTTCTCTTTAGTATTTAAACATTTTTCCATATCAAATTTAATTAAATTAATTTTTAATCCTGTAAAGGATAGGGAACTTTATGATGATGACCTGTTACAGTTCAAAAGATACTGCCTTTTAAAGGTAGGACAGACAGACAGACGGATGGCGTAGGCTTAGTAATAGGGTTTCAGTACGGAACCCTATAAACAAGGGTCGTAGTGCAAAACCTTTCCGACACACGTCAAACTAATTTACCATCAGGTGAAACTCCAAGAAATCCGGTTGGTTCATGCATTCACAGTCAAGACGGCAGAACTGCTAAACCTGTTTCTGCTTCGAATAAACTTCTTCTTTAGCTATACCGTACTTAGTGACTTCAGTTGAGAACTAACTACTATTCAGACAACTCTTTACGATATTGTGGTACGGTGTATGTGGCATCTTTTTGCCAAAGTACCAAATAAAGAGGCTGTCGAACGATATCGTCGTTCGTTTTCGTATGTAGTGTTCCCAAACGGTCGTACTGAAGTGATCTGTATTCGCTGGATTTCAGAATTGTTCACCTGCAAAATAATAATAAACTATTATGCAGATACTTTCTACATATTATACGAGAATGTCATTACTTACTTTCAAACTTTCAATAAATGATAAATCTAATATCTATCAACTTCGACTGCCAATATTCATTATCAAATTATTTCTGGTTCTTCCGCCCTTGGTCCATAATCTATATATTTTGGTTTATTAAAAGTGAATGTATTTTTTTTCTTTTTGAAACAGGATCGTCATGAAAAAGATTCCTACGGGCTTTGGATTCTTTGTGTGTTGTATTTCTGCTGTGAATTTTTTGAAATATTTACCTGTATGAAAGTTTGAGTTATGTATTGTTACTTATAGTAATTTTTCACATCATTTTTTACCTGTTACTGTTATTGTGACGAAGAGCGGCAAGGTGAACTCTTCGTTGGTATGAACCTCGTTGTATCAGATTCAATCTTTTGCCCATATTAAATCTGGCAACGATGTTCATTAGGCACTCAGCTCTTGTGTTATTCTCGTTTACAAGTAATAAGTGGGCCTTTGTAATTGATTGCGCCTGAAATCATAATTACGTATTGAATTGAGTATTGTTTAAAAAACACTTGTATGTAATATAACTATAGAATAAGATACCTGCTAAATGAAAATAAATATTTGTAGCATTTAATTTAGAAACGTCTTTTGACGTATATATAGTCCAAATTATTACAGATATTTCGTCTACAATGTTTATGATCGCCTAAAACGTGATGAATCCCGTACTGGAGATCATTTTTCAATATTTGCAGGTGCCTTGGTTCACTTTTGGAGTGTTCGCTCGTTTCTGAAGGAGCATAATGTTTTTCTTTGTTAGTAGCTTCCGACCGCTGCAATCTATACCGGTGTCCTTCGTTATTGAGTGTAGTTTTTTTCCGTAATTTTTCAATGCATGGTTAGTGCACTCTAATTTTTTAATATCCTTGCCATAAGGTACTTTATCCTTTAATTTTGCAAATACTGTAGTCTCTATCCGCAATGAATTTTAAATATCGAACCCCGTGCATGGATTCACTAACACAAAACCTTCAGTCCGTCTTCATAGAAGGTGCAGAACCATTCCAATTCTTGTAGCAAACATGTTCCTTAGACAAAAGGCGTACCTATATTGAACAATATCTGTTTCTCACTAAAACAAATATAACTTCCCCAGTATGGCGGCCTATTATGCTTACCATGCCAGACAGAGAGCAATAATTATTGATGCCGTAAGATTCCGCCGAACCTAACGTTTCCTAAAGCCATAGCATATTCTTTTTCTTTTTCCCCCGCAGTCTTCATTGAGCGTAACAATGATTCCACTCCTAAAAATATATAAAATTAATAAAATAGCAAATGACAAAAATAACAGACAATAGTTCGTATAATTTAAAAAAAAAGAATATAAATGTAGGTACATACCACGTTTCGGCAATATAATACGATAGCCTTTTTCAAATATAAATATAATAATCTGTAAGAAATATAAAAAATAAATTAAAATAGAGGTTAACGGGTATGTGGACAACAAAAAAACAATTAAACTATTGTTGAAAATAAAAGACAAAACCTAGCATTTTCAACAATAGTTTCATTGTTTTTTTGTTGTTCACATACCCGTTAACCTCTATTTTAACAATTATATTTACTGGACGTGAACATTATGCCTAATAAAAAATAAAGTTAATAGTTATTAGAAAAACAAAAATAAAAATGAAAAATTATTAAAACAAACCTATGAATGAAAAAATAGCAAAAAAATTTGCTAAAAAATGGCTTCAAAAAATATTTGAAAATGACAATTTAATATTTTTGTTTTTTATAAAAATTAGTCAATGGCCAACTATGAATTAAATAAATTTTCAAAAATTATTATTAATAATACGATCATATAATAGAGATGTTGCTGAGTTTGACAGTAAATTGTATGTTTAAAGTATCTTTATTGGATTTTATGTGTAACATTTCTGAAATATTTTTTCTATTAAAATGTTTTTCTCTATATAATGTTAAAATAATCAAACTACTGTTTGACTGAAAATGATATTCCACAACATGTAATTGATATAGTAAAACTTGACAAATTTAGTTTTTATAATAAAGACATAATTGATAAAAAAGAATCTTTTAATAGGTATCATAAAAAATATTGAAAATAATTTATGTAAATTTAATAAAGAAACACAAAACTCAATAACACATGACATTATGACATAACGAATATTACTAAACAACTTAAAAAATGAAACATTCTATACCTATTATTTTTTTTATGTTTTTTAAAGACCACCAACAGCTAAGGCTATTTAGGCCTAGCACCAATTCATATTTTCAATTCATATTATTTTTATTAACAATTGCAATATAAGGTAAAATTCATTAAAAATAATCTTAACATTTTATCACTTCTGCAGATAAAGGTAATATCACTGTTTCTTTAAACAAAACCAAATACATTAATGAAGTTAACAATATGTTAAATGATACTAATACTTATAAAATTACTGCAATTGATCCTACTTCTAAAATTATTAATAATAAATTGAAAGATATTTCTCATAGATGGAAAAATAATAATTACATAGAAAAGGTAGAATTTCAAAATTCTTTTTTAACTTCTGCTAATATATTATACTAATTTGTTTCGACTTTACTAATTATATATTTCTGTTTGTTTCAGGTGCGTATATGTAAATATCATAATATTAGTGATGACAATAAAGAGTAAGTTGATTTTTTATAATAGTTTTCTTTTATTTCTTTGACTTAAATATTTTAGTTACTTTTTCACTTACTTGTTAATTATGAGGTGCGTTTGGTATCAAGGTGTAGTGTAGTGTAGTGTAGATAATTTTTCACTAAAAAGTGTAAACAAGTTCACCAAAAGTGTAAACTAAATGTACACTTGTAACAAACGGGCTAGTGTACATTCTGACTAGATTGTACATGCGCATTACAAAATAAATAAATGACAGATTGTCTGAGTTCATTATTTCTAGTTGTTACTGTTTTTTGGTCGTAAACTCACTGCCATATTTATCTTGTACCATTACATTTTGAAGCTCATTCATTTTTAAGAGACAAAAAATAAAAAAAAAACAGAGTACGAAAAAGTATCAAATCTGTCAAAGCGATTGTCAATTCAGACATATATCACGTGACCTACACTACACTACGTGCACCTGCTCAAGAGCCGGGACTAATAGTTGTTACACTTTTAGTCCCACACTGAAATAACAAACAAGTCAGTTATTTTACACTTTTGTATAACAAACGTAATAGTGCCAAAAGTGTTTACACTTTTTACACTACACCTTGATACCAAACGCACCTAACTTTAACAAAAACTGAAAACAGTTCAAACATAAAAGTCTTGCAAATTGTTAAAAATAACCACAAAATACCAAACCATTTAAAAATTCTCGACGTACGTTTCAACAGGAGATGATTAAATCTAAGGACTAAAAACTATTACTCACAGAAAATATTTCCGCAACTTTATCACAAAGAGTTTTTTTATTTAAATTTTTCAAAAGCGGCTTCATTTTTTTATATGTGTTCACCACAGAGGCTTTTTCGCGCTTCGTCAAGAAGTTTCTTTTAGATGTTTTCATATCCATGGTAAATTTTGACTTTATGTAGTAACATTATAAACTCAAAAATATAAAAATACCTGTTTCAAATTTTGAAATTTTTTACATGTTGCCAACTTAAAACAAACGTTATTCATTTTTTTAAAATCTACAATTATGGAATATAGGCTGTTCACATTATTGTAGTGGAGCAGAAGTGACGACATTGGACGAAAAATACACACTGTATTACATCATTCATTTTTGAACTATCTGTAGGTTCCTAAAAATAAAATTATTTAACAGCTATCAAAAACTGATAGTTCAAATTTACTTTTTCAAGACTGATTTTTTGAGAATAGCTACCTATTATAATTTTTTATAGTAAAATTAACACAATATGTTAAGAGAAAGGGGTATAAATAATTTATAATATTTATTAACAAAAAGAAAAAACGACAACTAGTTATTATTATTGCTTATTGGCAATAAACGCTCCAACTTTTTTAAAATTATATGTTACTAGCCGTTACCCATGGCTTCGCACACGTATTTTACGATTTATAATTTATTATTCCCCCCGCGAGAAATTCTTCTCCTGCGAAACGAAGCCGGGCTGGTAGTGTATATTGGCTCGAATTTTATAATACATATAACTCACTCGCTTCGCTCGTACGCTCGGATTTTATTAATACAATACTCACTCGCATCGCTCGTTCGCTTGAATATTATTAATATATTACTCACTCGCTTCGCTCGAACTTCCCCCCAGGGGGAACATTGGAATGTCGTTGTTGAGTTATCGCAATTGCATTACAATGTTCTTTGGGACTTGGCGACCCAGGGGCCCCAGCCCGCACCAGTCGGTTGTGTATCCGACTGGGTGATTTATTTAGGGACTATTATGAAGGAAGGACAGTCGCAACTTTTTTTCTTCTTCTGTTCTTCCCTCTTTTTTGTTGTTGTTAGCGGTCTTGTCCCTCCGTTATGGGTACACTTGTGTTGCTGTCCTTTGTTTGTAGTAGTCCCTAATAGTACACCTGCGTGTTTGCCGTGCGCGGTGACCCGTAAGGCGGAAAAGAGGATCCTGGCAGTTGAGGTTTGCCTGAGTGGATCAACACACTGCTTTGGCCTCCGCTTCGCTGTAAACGGGCGGCTAGACCTAACCCAGTCTAGTCAATCGGCTAACGTCGTGAATATTTAGTATCCCGGCGGGGTGAGCCAGTGTCTTTTGATGGAGTGGCGCCGTCTTTGGAGCTGACTATATCCCTGTGTAGCCCTGGCGCTCTGTACCGGTTTGCGGTCATCGTCCCCTTGTTGGGCTCCGTGGTGGGCGGGGAGCACGGGTGATGAATACTATATATATATACTATGAGCAATTTTCCTCCTCTATCTAGCCCTCCCTCTAAGAGAGGGCGTAATGATGAAAATCTTAATTTATTATTTGGCAACGACTCAAGGACGATAACTCCTTGCAATCGGTATTTGTTGATGCGTAAAGTCGACGGCAATTTTAACAACGATAGTCCTTTTTATATTTCCAAACACCTTACTGGCTTATATGGAACTTTAAAATGTGTGAAAAAATTGCGTGATGGTACTTTACTGATCGAAACTTCGTCACCGCAGCAAGCTGAAAAAATTTTAACATCTACTAGCATCAAAGGAATTGATATGATTACTGACGTACCAGTAAAGGTCGAAGTACATAAGCAGCTTAATTTCTCAAAAGGCATTATTTATTGTTTTGATCTGCTTAACTGTACTGTCGAAACAATAAAAGAAGAACTCAAAGATCAGGGCGTTACAGACGTTTACAGAATTCACGCTCGTAGAGACGGTCAATTAGTACCTACACCGTCCCATATTCTAACGTTCTGTACACCACAACCTCCATCTTCAATTCAAGCAGCCTTCTATTTATTAAAAGTACGTCAATACATACCATCTCCATTACGTTGTTATAAATGTCAAAAGTTTGGACATTCACAGAACAACTGTAGCTTTGCCAGTCTCTGTGACAATTGCGGTCAACCTGTACACGAAGATATTCCATGCAAAAGGGTGTCACATTGCGTTAATTGCGACGGGACTCACTCTGCAAGATCTAGAGAATGTCCACAATACAAAGTGGAGTTCAAGATCCAAGAAATAAGAACTACTGAAAAAATTTCTTTTGCAGAGGCCAAGCGCAAATATCGCGAAACTGTTCCTTCTTTCACACGTTCCTTTGCAACCATTGCTGCCGTCCCTGTCGTTAAAGTAGACATGTCAACCCAGACATGTGACATGTCTACACAAACCGAAAATTCTCCATCGATATCTAAAGTTGTTGCCAAAAAAGTTATCAAAAATAAAAGTAAGAAAAGTTCAGCTAGTAGATCGAGGTCGCCAGTTAAAAAGGCGACTTCACCAGTCAAGTCTCTTGTTGAAAAGAGTAAACAATCTCCGGTAAAGAAAACTAAGGTGATCTTAAACCGGGATAATAGTCACACAATGACTATAACCAAAACTCGCATCGACCATAGCAGCAGTGCAGACTCTGCTATGGACGAAGACATCGCGCGACCTCCTCATCACCGTAGTGACGTGATGAGGAATAAAACGAGGTAGCTTTTATCTTCTTTATCTTAAAAATTCAATTTCTTACAGTGGAACATGAACGGTTTTTATATTCATTTCAGTGAATTGAAACTCCTCCTTAACGACCATAATGCTACTGCTATCAGTTTACAGGAAACACATTTGAAAGACACCAACACTCCGGTTCTTCGTGGTTTTACGATTTATCGTAAAGATAAACCATTCGTTGAACGTGCCAGTGGCGGAGTGGCAGTTTTAGTTCGAAACAATGTGTTTTCCGAAAATGTCCCATTACAATCTGACTTACAGGTCATCGCTGTCAGACTTTATGCGCCGAATCCGGTAACTTTGTGTTCAATGTACATTCCTCCATCAGAACAACCGACACTTGCAACCATTGCGTCTGTTATAGACCAACTTCCACGCCCCTTTATCATCATGGGGGATTTTAATGCCCACAATCCCACTTGGGGTTCAAATCGTGTGGACGCTCGTGGAAGGCTAATGGAGACGTTGATTCTGAATAAAAACTTGGTCGTATTGAACACAGGTTCCAATACACATTTCTCGGCAGCTAATGGGACATTTTCAGCTATCGATCTTACTCTCTGCTCTTCTTCTATCGCCCCATCCTGTGAATGGGAAGTAAATGCCGATCTTTGTAGCAGTGACCATTTCCCAATCATTTGTCGGCTTCTTTCGTTCCATGTGGATGAAAGACGCTCCCCAAAGTGGATAATAAAAGAAGCCGATTGGTCACGGTTCCAAGAAGCGCTTGATATCGGCGAAATGAACTTTGGCAATGTTGATGCTGCTGTAGAGCATTTCACGGATGCGGTCATCGAGGCAGCTTTAGCTGCAGTCCCACGCACGTCAACAACACCGCGACGTGTGCCTGTTCCCTGGTGGAATCAGGCTTGTCGGGATGCCATCCGTGAACGTCGTAAAGCTCTCCGTAGCTTCAAAAATAATATGACGGATGAAAATCGTATTATTTTCATGCAAAAGCGTTCCATTGCCAGACGTATCATAGCAGAGAGTAAGAAGCAGTCATGGAGTGAGTTTGTTTCCACTGTAAGAAGTTCTACTCCCGCCCGCGAAGTATGGGAGAAAATTCGGAGGATCTCTGGCAAACAGAGTTTTAATTATATTTCTGGATTGGTAATGGGGAATGATATAATTACGGCGCCTGAAGAAGTCGCTGATCACATGGGTTCATGCTACGCAAAAGTCTCGAGTTCCGCAAACTACCTTGAGCGTTTTTCTGCTCAGAAAAATCAAGCAGAACAAGTTGCATTAAACTTTTCCTCCGAAAATGAGGAGAACTACAACGCACCTTTCTCCTCGTGGGAACTGCAATCGAGTTTGCATGATTGCCATGATACTTCTCCAGGATCCGACGATATTCATTACCAATTTTTGAAAAAGCTACCTCCTTCCGGATCGATATTCCTTCTCAAGATGTTTAATTTAATCTGGTACACCAATACGTTTCCTACCGCTTGGTGTAATTCTATTGTAGTGCCGTTGTTGAAGCCCGGTAAAGACCGGAAACAAGCATCAAGTTATCGTCCTGTCTCACTGACTAGCTGTTTATCAAAACTCCTCGAACGTATGATCAACCGACGATTGGTTTGGATTCTCGAATCCAGACGATTGATCACGAATGCCCAAAGTGGCTTTCGTAAGCACCGTTCAACTATAGATCATCTAGTCAGGTTAGAGTCCGCAATACAGGACGCTTTTCTTAACAAGCAGCACTTGGTAGCGGTCTTTTTCGACCTTGAAAAGGCTTACGACACTACATGGCGGTATGGAATACTCCGAACACTGCATAATTGGGGTATCAGAGGACATCTTGGGAATTTTATAAATAATTTTTTATTAGAGCGCTACTTTCAAGTCCGTATCGGCAACACTTTGTCTAGTGTCTTTGTACAGGAGAATGGTGTTCCACAGGGTTCGGTTCTTAGTGTCACCTTATTTTCCATCGCTATTAATGGCATAATTGACAGCATTCCGTCATCTGTAGAGTCATCGCTCTACGTTGACGACTTGGCGATCTACTGCTCGTCAAAGTACATTCGCACTGCACAACGTCACCTGCAGTTGGCCATTAATAGCATTCAAAACTGGACAACCAACAACGGGTTTAAATTTTCTGTGGGGAAAACCCAGTGTGTGCACTTTTGCCGCATTCGTAGTTGTTATCAAGAACCATTCTTATATCTATATGACACTTTGATTTCTGTACAAGACACTGCTCGATTTTTAGGACTCACTTTTGACCGGTCGTTAAATTGGAAGGCTCATTTTAATATTTTAAAGAGGAAGTCGACGTCTTCCCTTAATATTTTAAAAATTTTATCCAGTACCACGTGGGGTGCAGACCGTACGGTTTTGCTGCGAATTTATCGTGCAGTCGTACGGTCTAAATTGGATTACGGTAGCATCGTGTACGACTCAGCGCGTGAGTCGTACATCAGGACGTTAAACGCTGTTCATCACGCCGGAATCCGATTGTCAACCGGAGCGTTTCGATCGAGTCCTGTTGTTAGCATAGCCGCTGAATGCGGAGAGCCTCCGCTGAACATCCGGCGGAAACGCAATATGCTATCCTACGTATCTAAGCTCCGTAGTCAACCTGATCACCCAACTTACAGTTGCGTATTTCAACCTCGTTTTTCTTCTCTGTATAGACGGAGAAGAAATGCAACACGTCCTCTCGGTATCAGGTTGAATGTTCTTTTAGATGAACTTCACTTGGCGCTTCCTAGAACTCTTAAAGTAGGCCGTAATTCTGTGCCCCCGTGGCTTATTCCTCAGCCCGTCATCGATATGTCACTTTCCATTCATCCTCGAAATACAACAACTCCAGAGCTCTATCGCCAGCTTTTCCTGGCATGGCTGGATCAGAATCGAGACTACCGTTCCGTTTACACGGATGGCTCGAAGTCTCTCAACCGAGTTGGTTGCGCGTTTGTCACCGATAACGCCAGTGTTGGATACAGGTTGTCTCAAGAGTGCAGTATTTTTACTGCAGAGTTATATGCAATTTTGCAGGCCTTGAGACATGTGCACGGTCCACACAAATATGTTATTTGCAGCGACTCTTTGAGTGCTCTTCAGGCATTGCAGCGTTCCTATCCCAGCCACCCTCTTATTTGTTTAATTCAGGACAAATTGTACACTTTGAAAAGAGGTGGAACCACTGTCCGGTTTTGTTGGGTTCCCGGCCACATGGGAATCGCTGGCAATGAACTAGCTGACACTGCAGCTAAGGACGCTGCAAATAACGGTCAGAGTGTATTTTGCGTTATCGGTGACGACCTCAAGAGCGTACTGATTTCAGCCGTTCAGCAGCTCTGGAAGGATGAATGGAGTGCTGTCGATGAAAACAAATTAAAATTTATAAAATCTACAGTTGACCCATGGTTCACATCTTTCCGTCCCTCCAGGTGGGAGGAAGTGGTCCTTACACGGCTGCGCATAGGTCACTGTAGACTTACACATGGTTTTTTGATGGCTCGTGAGGAACCGCCCCTCTGTGAAACGTGTGACACTCGTGTTACCGTTTCGCATATTTTAATAGAGTGTGTCCAGTTTAGGGACACACGACAGCAGATCGGATTGTCAGGTGATCTGTCGGTTGTTTTAGGAAATGATCCTGACAATGTCGATCTGCTGTTTCGATTTTTAAAAGAAACCGGTCTCGACCGGTTTATTTGATTTTATTTATTTGTATACATTTAGGCCCTTTTACAGCCTAAATGGTTTTTTCTTTATATCACTACATTATTTTATATGACACATTGTATTTGTACCTATTATGGTTTTATTTTGTTGTGTGTCAACTTTTGAAATTGTATTGATTTTGCTTTGGTTTTATTGTTTTTGCGTTTCTTTTGTTTACTTTTTTATTTTTAGACGCTAATGACCTCTGTTGTCGAGCGTCTATAATTTACAATTCAATTCAATTCGCTCGAACTTTATTTATACATTATTGCTCACCTACGATACCTATATAAGGAACTCCTCTGCAAAATTTGTTATCCCCCCGCGAGAATCTTCCCCCCTAATTTGTTATCCCAGCGCGAGAATCTCCCCTCCTAATTTGTTATCCCCCCGCGAGAAGTTCCCTCCTAATTTATTATCCCCCCACGAGAATCTCTCCCCCTAATTTGTTATCCCCCGCGAGAATCTCCACCCCTAATTTGTTATCCCCCCGCGAGAAGCTTCCACCATAATTTGTTATCCGACCGCGAGAATCTCCCCCCATAATTTGTTATCCCACCGCGAGAATCTCCCCCCCCCTAATTTGTTATCCCCCGCGAGAATCTTCCCCCCTAATTTGTTATCCCCCCGCGAGAATCTTCCCCCCTAATTTGTTATCCCCCTGCGAGAATCTTCCCCCCCTAATTTGTTATCCTCCCGCGAGTATCTTCCCCCCTAATTTGTTATTCCTCCGCGAGAATCTTCCCCCCTAATTTGTTATCCCCCGCGAGAATAATCACCCCTAATTTATTATTCCCCCGCTAGAATTTTCCCCCCCTAATTTGTTATTCCCTCGCGAGAATCTTCCCCCTTATTTGTTATCCCCCCGCGAGAATCTTCCCCCCTAATTTGTTATCCCTCCGCGAGAATCTTCCCCCCTAATTTGATATCCCCCGCGAGAATCTTCCTCCCTAATTTGTTATCCCCCCGCGAGAATCTTCCCCCCTAATTTGTTATCCCCCCGCGAGAATCTCCCCCCCTGCGTAGCTTTCTATTAGTGAAAGAATTTTTAGAATCGGTTTAGTAGTAACAGAGATAAAACAAAAACAAATCTATCCCACGGGAACCGTACATTTTTCCGGGATAAAAATTAGCCTATAATATTCTCTGACCCCTAAACTACCACTATGCATAAAATCATGTCGATCCCTTGCTCAGTGAAAAACAAAAACAAAACTATCCCACGGGAACCGTACATTTTTCCGGGATAAAAAGTAGCCTATGTGCTATTCCAGACTATAATATATCTCTGTGCCAAATTTCATCCAGATCCGTTCAGCCGTTCCGACGTGATTGAGTAACAAACATCCATACTTACATCCATCCATCCAAACTTTCACATTTATAATATTAGTTAGATTAGATATAAGTAGGTATAAGTAGGTACTTGCCTGACTAAAAAATAATGCTTAGTCAAAATACAGAAATAAATAGAATATATTATGCAATTAGAAAATATTTTAGCGACTTTTTGATGACTTGTATTCCAGTCTACTGTGTAGACTGTAGGTATTTATTTTTTCTTAACTCGTCGCACAATTAACCAATCCCAGTTTTTCATTTCGTTTTCCAGGCATTTGTTATCTAAATTCGTGTGTATTTTTACCACCCATACGACTTGAAAAAAACTTAAAAATATCTTTAGTGCTGCCAACATAAGTCACCAAGTGTCACCAAATTGGTGTTCACTACATTGTGAATAGACAATAGACTTTACCTATTTATAGACTACCTGGCGGTTAAAAATAATGTAAAATACCTCCTATTATCAGAAAAACTTGACGGTCCATTGATCTAATTTAATAAATCACAAAGTGTACCTGAAATTCAACGTTTGTTATTGTTCATAATATTATTTTTGCATTTTTTAAATTCTAGACTATCTAAGGCTAGTTGTCCATTATTCGTGCTAATAATTTTTTGCCATACCCACTACAAAATAGCTACTTTCGATGCATGTATAGCGGCCTTTAATGAGTCATTTAACAAGCAAGTGTGCGGAGTGTTTTACATACCGCACTAGTGCTGTAAGTAAACGGTTGCCATAGAAACTTGTTTATTCGTTCTATACGCCTGCCATTACTTACTTGCACGAACTTCGCGGCACACTGTAAAAGTAAAGATGGCGACACAAATTAACTGTCAAAATTTTTTGAAAATGAGGTAAAAAGTAGGTATTAATTGTAGTGGGTATGCGGCAAAAAATACCATATATATCTCGTGCGTAATGGTATTATGACTCGTGTGACTAAAAACTCGCTATCGTTCGTTTTTACATACTGTCATCACTCGTCGTAATATAGTCCATTACATATCTAGATATACAATCTACTATTAAATTACTGTTGTCTATTTTATGGTTATTTTCAAACGCATGTTGGGCAGCACTGAATTTTTCTAACCTGCCATATTTTAGATGAGCCATATGTTCTTTAAATCTTGTTTGAATTGATGGTCTCGTTTGGCCAACATACCTTTGATTACAATCTTGACAACTAATTTCTTAAATCCCCGACTTTTATTTTACGTCTATTTTTCTCCTTAGGATTCCCTAATTTTTCTTTCAAACTGTTCCTTGAAGCAGAGGCGTAGCTAGGTAACCAAAGGCCTTGGTGCAAAAAAAACTGGGGCCCTAACTAAACTGTTAAGGTTTTATCAAGTCAAAATATAAATATATATAAATACCTTAAAGGTACAAAGCTACTTTATCATCAGCTCTTTATCGTGCACTGCAGGGCACAGCAAAGCTACTTACTACATGTGTGTGCACGCGTGTCTTGTGTGAGCTTTAGCGATTAAAGTCGTGTTGCAACCTATTTTTTTTACATTCTGAAGATGGGAGAATTTTTCGCTAGTTCAATATGAGGTTTGATGATCAGTGTCCGAGGGCCCGCTGAGCTTGGGGGCCCCGGTGCACGGCACCGTCTAGCCCTCCGGTAGCTACGCCACTGCCTTGAAGAGTATAAGTACAATTTTTAAACCTACTTCTTTAAAAACCTTATTTAACCATCTCCTGATGATGCCAACATGGTTGGCGAAACGTACATAGTGAATTTTTTAATGGTTTGGTGTTTTGTGGTTATTTTTAACATTTTGGATCTTCACACCAAAGGTTCCATCACTCTTCATGGATAAAAGTCTTGAAAAAATCAAAACAAATGTGTTTTTATTTGGAATTGATGTCAGCTTCGACTGGGGAAGATTTATAGA
Source organism: Mongoloraphidia duomilia (assembly GCA_039654895.1). Lineage (NCBI taxonomy): Eukaryota > Metazoa > Arthropoda > Insecta > Raphidioptera > Raphidiidae > Mongoloraphidia > Mongoloraphidia duomilia. Next base: position 18,464,128 of record CM077520.1, read on the forward strand.
AAATATATTTTACAAACAGACTTTTTTAATTAATTAGACCTCGCTAAAAGTCACTGTCTGCACTTCGAATGCTTGATTGGTCATCCCTTTTTGTCGAAAAAACACCCTCAGCGAGGACCCACCGCTTTTTTTTCGCGTCTACAATCCGAACGGTACATTGAGAGATAAAAGTGAATATAGGCAAAAATATTTGTCATTAAATTCAAAATAAAAAGTCCTTTCTGAATTTAGTTTACCCTAAAGTTAATAATGAGACTTTAAGTCAAGGGTAGTTTCGTTGCGAGTATCTTATAAACGGCGTGTTTAACGAAAAACACGTTAGAAAATTGCAGTGCAGACCTTTCTCTACACGATACATTCATTTTTAATTTTCCTCGAATGTTTTTTAGGAGTTTTTACCATTTTTTTTTGCAACCATGTATTTCGTTATTTGAAATGTTATTATAAATTTGATAATGATACCTATCCCTTAAAAAAAATCAAGTACCTATTAAAAAAAGTATTTTCCGGAAAAAAAAAACAAAAAATTATGCATTACTAGTATTTGAACCTATCTTCGCCAGATAGCTAATAATAATGGTTATTTGAAATATTAAAATTACAACAATATGAAGTGTTTGTTAACTCCTCGTAGGGCCAAATCTACTGGACCGATTTTCATAATCGAGGTGTCATTCGATTTGTCTTAATCTTGAGTTATAGGCTGTAAAAATCCAAATGTTTATCAGCAAATTTATCGTTTTCTTCTTTAATATACAGGGTGATTCCAAAGTTGACGTTATCCTTTCACCAGCGAATAGGGCTTCAACAAATGAGATTTTTTTTCCTTTGCCGCTTTTTCGAAATATCAACATCAACGGAGATACAGGGTGTCAAAGTTTTATTTAAAAAATTTAAATTTATTAATAACAGGGTGTCAAAGTTTTATTTAAAAAATTTAAATTTATTAATAAAAAAATTTTGTAAAAAAATAAAATACATATGTATGTATTCAAAACTTAATTTTAGGTGCCATTAAAACGGTTTTTATTTTTTTACTCGAAAACAAGGAATTCAATAATAATTTTTATTTTTAGAAAAATCAGTTTTTTTTCTACGCGCGCCACTGGTCAACCCAAAAATCTTTTATTTATTGAAGAATTTCCCTCCCCCGTAGCTATTGACACCTACAAAATTTTTCTTAAATATCTCAAGTGGTTTGGCAGTTATTAATAAATTTTAATTTTTTAAATAAAACTTTGACACCCTGTATCTCCATTGATGTTGATATTTCGAAAAAGCGCCAAAGGAAAAAAAACTCTTATTTGTTGAAGCCCTATTCGCTGGTGAAAGGATAACGTCAACTTTGGAATCACCCTGTAGATTGCATCCTGAATAATACACATAAAATATGGACATATATTTTGATCAAAGCTCATTTATTATTATCGGATATTGGATAAAGGTTTAGCTTTTTTATTAGTAGGTACATAATGAACAATAAATTCTCTAAAACTGTCGGAACAAGTTAATTTCCGGAAGTGATTTGTCTACAGAAATTTTGCGTGTGATAGGAAAAATTAATTATTATATTTCCATTATTTCCTTTTGTCGAAGCACAGCAGCTTTTAAGAGACAAATGCATTAACTTAACAGAATTTATGGTGACATGTCACGTTTCTGAGCTACAGACGAAAATTGAAATTTACCTGATTTTTATTCTAATAATTTATCAAATTTTGTTTCTGAAAATATTAAAAAAATATCATTTTTACATATTTTTAAGTAGAAGCCAATAAATAGTCCAGTCACGAAAGGAAGTCCACCTTGCGTTCTGTGCAGCAAATGATTTTTTTTTTTGTGTCTTTAAGCATGTTTAGGAGATGTCAAATCCAAGTTTGCGACCTCTAAAACAGAGCGGGGGAGTTTTGGTGGGCTAAAAACCAGTGGCGGCCGGTGGTCAATAATTGTGGCAATGCGCCTAATACCTAATATTGTATTGAATATAACATTTTTACATATTATACTTATATATATTATGTAATTAAGAGAAAAACAAACCTTATTTATAAAGAAGATCTATTCTACGTTGCTTCTGATGAGAGAAAACCTCTATCACTTGTTGATTAAAATCCGGCATTGAATGAATTAAACACTTTTCAATGGATAGCATTCTTTGCAGCGTAGAAAAACACCTCTCACTTTCTACAACAAAGCTGGTTATGTAAATGTTGCTTTATTTTAGAACATCGTCAGATTTTTATTGTTGTCTTGTATCAATAGAACCGACAACAAAGTAACTGCATAACAATATGCAAATGAATTTGAGAAGAACCGTGCTTTTTTATTTTTTCGGATAAATGAATCAAATCTTTAACGCCTTTTTGAGTCCACGTTGCTTTACCGTCAAAAATTAAGCACGGAAAACTCAAAAAAACATTAAATTTATCAAATTCACAGAACCACGAAGCTTTATCATACAATTCTTGTTTAAATGAACGCGTAAATTCCTTTTTTTTATTTACATGTTTGTTTAATTGTCATAATTGATCGAGGTGGGCCTAATTGTTTTAACCGTATTTTGTCTTCATAAATCATAGGTCGATCGATTATTTTTTATATATTCTACACTTCCAATGCTACTCATTTTTGTTTATGAAAATATACGTAATTATTATTTTTATAAAATTTTTAGGTTAGTTTATTGTCGAAGAAAATCAAATCACAATTTTATTGATATCTATAATACAGCTTGATTAATGATTATATTAACTATTTATCACCACTCATCACAAAATTTTTTTACAAATCACAAAATTTAATAAAATTACTGAATTAATTTAAAAAAAAACCGGGAATTTGCGTTGAAAACTGAAATATGTACTCTGTATTATTGTTGTTAGTATACTAACTTCACTAACTTGATATTATAAAAGAGATGAGATGACTGTACGTAGTACGTACGAAGCTGTTTCGGTGTATTTCGTCTATTTTCGCTCGGCGCGCTACGTGCCCTTATATCAAAGTACGTAAATATATCTGTCTCACGGTTTTACTATTCTTGTCTAATTTTACATTTGAACAATGCTACTTATCTCGTGCGCTTATAAAAGTGCACTGTCTTGGGTGGGGATGAAATTTCAAATACCTACAACAGATCCGCACTCAGGAGATATTGATCTCACGAAGCATGAATAATCGATTATAATATTTGATTCTGTGTAGATGTATTTTTTTTAATTTTGCGTTGCGTTTGCATTTCAACTGGCAGTGCGGCGCACGAACGCACTTAAAGAGGAGCCGCCACTGCTAAAAACCACGATTTTTTTGCACTTTTTTCGGTTTCTTGCTTATGACATGGAAACGGCCGGCCATATCGAAAAAATAGTCCTATTCAAAATTAAAGGGCACAAAATTTACTTAAAAATGCACTAGTCAAATATGTTTCTGTTCCCATTTTTACCGGCTCTACAGAACTTAGAAATCGCCAAAATTTACCAAAATGAAAAAAAAGCATTTTTTCAAGCTTTTAACTATTGAAAAACTTGAATAGCCTATAACCTTCCTTAATAAACGGGCTATCTAACAAAACATTTTTTTTTCAAATCGGACTGATAGTTCCTGAGATTAGCGCGTTCAAACAAAAAAAAACAACTCTTTTTTTGTTTAAACGCGCTAATCTCAGGAACTACAAGTCCGATTAAAAAAAATTTTTTTTGTTAGATAGCCCATTTATTAAGGAAGGTTATAGGCTATTCGAGTTTTTTTTCATTCAATCCCAAAGGGGGTAAAACGGGGGTGTAAAATTTTTTGTTATTACAAAAAATCTTACACCCACGTTTTACCCCCTGTGGGGTTAAATTTAAAAAAAACTTGTATATCCTATAACCTCCGCCAATAAACGGGCTATCTAACAAAAAAAAAATTTTTTTTTAATCGGACTTGTACTCGTAGTTCCTGAGATTAGCGCTTTCAAACAAAAAAAGAGTTTATTTTTTTTGTTTGAACGCGGTAATCTCAGGAACTACTAGTCCGATTTGGAAAAAATTATTTTTTGTTAGATAGCCCGTTTATTAAGGAAGGCTATTCGATTTTCTTTTTAAATTCAATTCCAAAGGGGGTAAAACGTGGGTGTAGGATTTCTTGTTATTACAATAAATCCTACACTCCCGTTTTCACCCTTTGGGATTGAATTTTTAAAAAACTCGTATAGGGTCTCATTGATTACTACTTTGCTTCTTTTACAGACTGGTAGTTTCTGAGATTAGCGCTTTCAAACAAAAAAAGAGTTTATTTTTTTTCTTGTTTTTCTAAGTTCTGTAGAGTCAGTAATAATCGGAATAATAACATATTTGACTAGTGCGTTTTGAAGTAAATTTTGTGCCCTTTAATAGGACCATTTTTTCGATAGGACCAGCCGTTTTTATGTTATAAGCAAAAAACCGAAAAAAGTGCAAAAAAATCGTGGTTTTTAGCCCACCAAAACTCCCCCGCCCTGTTTTAGAGGTCGCAAACTTGAATTTGACATCTCCTAAATATGCTTGAGGACACAAAAAAATAAAATCATTTGCTGCACAAAACGCAAGGTGAACCCCCCGTTTTATTCTCTCGTGACTGGACTAAATAGCATTTTTAGATTTTTTTTGTATTTTTGAGAATATTTGAATGGTGTTACTACGCGGCCAATATTGGCAGCTGTGATGAAGTGAAACACAATTTTTGAGTTTCTCTGTCCATATTTTATAAATTTGAATTTCATTAAACGTGAGTTACATGTGTTTCAAATCGAAAACATAATTTGTGCTAGCCCTGTAGAATATTACATCTTTGACTTGTGTAAGGATTGACGTACGACAGGTAGCTCAACAAATTGTGGTGTAAATCCTGTTTCAGATCAAACAGTCAAGTGAAATTCTTCAGAATTAGATATCAGACTTGAGCGTACATTTCTTGTCCGGATTTCATCGATCCGATGCATACTGTACAACCGGATGGACATGACGTAACCGGAACAGACGCTGCTGAATTTGTTTCCGGCTTTCATCGTTAGAACATTGCTCTTTGTGTTGTGTTAAACTGTAGGGGTCATAACGTCCTAATTCTCTTTTCACATCCAGAGGATAGATTTGCGATATTGGGCGCCCTAGGCCTTAAGGAAGCTGCTGCCTTTTTCTTATTCGTATCGTCGCAAACTTCACTCCTATACTAGTAGGCCGAGGCACGCACAGGAGTATGTAATATCGGGCGGATTAGGCGAATAAACAAAAATCACCATGAAAATGGCTTGCGTTCCAACACTAGTGTGGGAAAGATACGGTCCCGTACACCCGTCTGTCAAAAGTCACTTTACATGCATACATACATGCATGTAAAGCAGCTATTTTATAGTGGGTATGACGAAACATTATTTACCTGTTTCCTAATAAATGAAATCTTCATAATCCAATTTATCGTCATTAAATTAGAAAATGATCCCTGAAACATGATGCCTAAGATTTTTTTTTGTTTGTTTTAATTAGTACTGTATAAGTGGATAATATATTCGATATTTTCACCTTGAACACAGAATGTATCGATTTTAAAACTTAAAAAAACGTTCTAGTGCGTGTTCGACACGCGCGCAGAGGGTTCTGTACAACGAGAGGAATAGATTAAAATACAATTCATTAAATTATCTTTAAAATAAATTTCTTATTCTAAAAATTCCAAATTAATTACATCGTAAAAAACAAAAAAAAAAAACAAGTCGTGAGGGGGGTCGTTTATTAGGACTAAAGTTATTTTTAATTGGGACTTACAAGTGCGACCCTTGAGGCCCACACGACGAACTTCCCAGTTTGATTATTAAATTAGAAATTACACAGAAAAGTAATCATTTTAATCATTAAAACATAATTATTATTCATTTTTAACAATAAATTTAAAAAACGGCTGAACCGATTTTTATAAAATTTAAATTATGTCGGATCATAGTGATGTTAACACGTTTTGATAGACACCTCAACGAAGTTGATAATACTTTTTATTCGCGAGGTTTCGTGTAAAACCACTGTTGGCAGTCTTTTTCTTTAAACAAAAAAACGGTTGGGCTGATTTTGATAAAATTTGTTTCGGATCAAAATGACGTTAACATGCCTCGATTGACACCCTTACGAAGTCGATATAATTTTTTATTCACGAGATATTGTGTAAAATCTACTTTTTTGGAGTCTATTTAGTTAAGAAAAAAGAACGGCTGAACCGTTTTTGAAAAAATTTCTTTCAGATCATATTTACGTTCATACGCGTCGATTGGCACCCTAACATAGTCGATATCATTTTTCGTTCTCGAGATTTCGTCTTAGAAAGAAATGACCACATACGTACGTACGTACACACACACATACATACATCTTTTTAAAAATAGTGTAGTGACCTTGAAACATGAACATTTATTTTACATTTTGATTTCGATTTTCGGACCCATTACAATAACTTCCAATAGGAAGTTAAAAAGAAAACTTGAATCTAAAATATTTTTGGCAATAATTTTACTGGAATTATCACTTAAAATGTCTAAAATATAATATTTATTTTATTTATTTATTTATTGTACATTATAGACGACGCGACAACTTAGGTCATTAGCGTCTTGATTATATTAAATAACAATTAACTTAAAACTAAATGACATCACAAAGCATCCATGAACGGAGGCGGGATTCGAACCCACGACAGTCTGATCCAGAGGCCGCGCCGCTAACCACTGGACCACCTGTCCTCTGTGTAAACATAAAGGTACTGAGCTATGTTTATTTACAATTACAGCATATCCCGGAAAAACCCGGAAAACCACAGAGACTAATCAACGCCCAGACCAAACCGCTGAAGCTATAAACTTGAAAATTGGACAGTAGGTTCCTTTGGTAACGTAAGCACCCACTAAGAAAGGATTTTTCGAAATTCGACCCCTAAGGGCGTCAAAAGAGGGTGCATCGCACGCTCTAAACCACTGAAGATAGAAACATGAAATTTGTAAGTTTGTAAGTGCAGGCTGTAAAGATGCACTAAAAAAGGATTTTTCGGAAATCAACTCCTAAGGAACATAACTTAAAAATTTCATGTGGTTTAGGCTGCGCAATACACCCCCTTTTGACGCTCTTAGGAATTGAATTTCGAAAAATATTTTCTTAGTGGGTGCTTCCGTCACTAAAGGAACCTACTGTCCAAATTTCAAGTTTCTAGATTCAGCGGTTCGGTCTGGGCGTTGATTAATCAAAAAATCCTACACCCCCGTTTTACCCCTTAGAGGTTGAATTTAAAAAAAAATCTCGAATATAATTGTCAGGTGATCTGTCGGTTGTTTTAGGAAATGTTCCTGACAATGTCGATCTGCTGTTTCGATTTTTAAAGGAAACCGGTTTTGACCGGTTTATTTGATTTTATTTATTTGTGTACATTTAGGCCCCTTTACAGCCTTTATGATTTTTTTCTTTATATCTTACTACCTTATATTATATTCCACATTTTATTTGTACTTATAATTGTTTTACTTTGTTGTGTGTCAATTTTTGATTTTGCTTTTGTTTTTTTTTTACATTTATGGTTTTCAGACGCTAATGACCTCAGTTGTCGACCGTCTATAATTTACAATTCAAATTCTGTTGTATGAATTTGAATATGGTGCTTAACGTTATGCAAAACTTGATTTGGGTATAATGATGGCTTAGTTAGTTTAGGATATCGGGCAAACAGTTCAGAAAATTTTACTTGATTTTTGTTGACTGTGTTTATCATTTTTTTGTCCTGAAAAGAGTCATAGTTTATGCTATATTAGCTTTGAGTCGTACCAAATTCATGCAGTTGCGATGCAGTTGTTATAAAAAAATATTTTTTTTCATTAAAAAATCGCTCGAAAACGATTTTTATTAAAATGTCTTAAACAATGACAAAAGCAAAGTTGCGTTTTATGATAAAGTTTTTTGAGCGACATGGCGCCATTTCTCCCGTCCGATGCTAGCTTGTGATTGTGGAATCCACTGCGTGTGTGCCACGTCTCAAGAACACCGTTAAACTCTTAAAACTAAAGTAATACTTTGTTTAGGAACTAGGTATTATTTTAACGGGTGAGTGGACACATGACGTCACAGCAATAAAAAAATCCGGCTAAAAAAAATTATTTAAAAGCCTATTTCTTCGTTTTATCAAAGGATTTTACATTTTTCATGACTAATTCTGTTTTGACCTATATTTTCGTAAGGAAACTTCTACGTCCTGTAATTCGATGGTTGCGATTATGTCAATATGTATGCAGTGATATTCGTTCCCTAAAACTGTAACGGATAGCATTAATAATGTAATTTGTGCCTCGTTTTAAACTGGTATATCTGACAATCGGAGAGCGGTAGCGATATAGCTGAATGCGCATTTTTTACTTTGTACAATTTTTTGTCATTTCTATATCTGTGGACACAAGACGAAATCGGGTATGTCAAATTTTGTCTAATTTTTACTTTCGGGCGACCATAGGGTAAATTATTAAAAAAAAAGAACAAAAAACTTTCGAATATTATATGCGAATTGAAGTTGGCGCCATTCAGTCGCTCTATATCCCTCTTAGCAACGTTAAAAAACAGAGAAAACCGACAACTGAAAATTTTCATCCCTAGGGTTGAAGTTGTCAGTTTCAACCCGCTAAATAGGTGCCGAAAATCGAATTTTCAATAGTGGCGTTGTGAAAAAGTATATTTTTTATGTATATTCATTCGTTCGTCCGTCCGTTCGTTTGTGCAGAGATGCTAGCTGACACAGCATTCAATGGATGGAAACCGAATTTTACACTTACGATTTTTAGGGGACTCCTCAGGGTCTTTTTCTTATTTCCCCCCTGATCCCCGAATACATACCCTGATTTCGGGGATCAGGGATAAAATAAGAAAAACACCCTAAGGAGTCCCCTAGAAACCTAAGTTTCCTGATAAAATAAAATCGAAAATTGTGATTTTTTTCTAAAACGGATCCAACTATACTCATATTTCAAAAATCAATCTCAATAAAGACCCTATGATATGCCGCCATTCATTTGATTGGAAAAAATCCAATATCAATAATTTTAATTTTCTCGAAAACGGCTCTAACAGTTTTGATGATATTTTATAAATCGATACGTCATTTTTTTAGTTTTAATATTGATAATACTATTTTTTGGTAAATTATTTTCGAATTATTAACAAATACATAGGTAACTGGTTTTTAGATCTTTTACAATCCTCTGGAGACTTGTGTACTTCTCTTCAAAACGGAGAAAAAAAGTTAAGCTCATGTTTCTTAAACAAAAGCTACTACTCAAAAAAAATATATTTATAAACACTTTTTTCTAGTTAGAAGAGATTTATACCTATAAGTTATTTTGTAAAGTTAAAAAATTAGACTTTTTGTCATATTTTTCAATATCTGGCCCCGTGTAATGAGGCTGTAAACAATAAAAAAATAATTAATATTATAATGACAGTTTCCTGTTAGAAATAATTGCCACAAACCCAATGGCATTTATTTTATTTCAATACGGTAAGTGGTTACGGAGATAAAAATTTTCAAATTTTAATACCTGATTACGTCACAAAGGTGGAAGCGCTTTCGCTGCAAATATTGTATACAACAAAGTAACAAAGCCGCCTATGTTCCCTATTCCAGTATACACTATACACCGATCGCGCACGACCAGAATAATATAATAAAATGATAACTGATGTATGTATTGTTAGAGCATTACGGAAAAACCAGTAGATATAATATATTAATTAAACTTTGCAGATCTATACCTTATAGGCTAGGTCTTTATCTCCAATTAGGATTGCCCCCAGGGGGAACATTGGAATGTCGTTGTTTATCGCAATTGCATTACAATGTTCTTTGGGAATTGGCGAACCCAGGGAAACCCGAGCACGCACCAGTCGGTTGTGTACCCGGCTGGGTGATTCATTTAGGGACTATTATGAAGGAAGGACAGTCGCAACTTTTTTTTCTCCTTCGTTTCTCTCTTCTTTTTGTTGTTGTTAGCGGTCTTGTCCCTCCGTTATGGGTACACTTTTGTTGCTGTCCTTTGTTTGTAGTAGTCCCTAATAGTACACCTGCGTGTTTGCCGTGCGCGGTGACCCGTAAGGC